>CM019174.2:22040209-22474480 GCA_009739505.2 Apolygus lucorum | reverse complement strand
AAAAGTGCCGCGTACGGCGTACGGCAGACGGACGGCCAAATTTTATTCGATTTTTGATTCTACGTACCTTGAAACGTAACCAACAAATTTTGAGGGGGTGTTAAATTTTTTTTTTCTTGGTCGATTCCAAAGGTTCATTAATGAAAATAGTAAACCAAAAACGTTGAATTTTACTCGAGAAAATAATTGATTTTGGTGAATTTTGAAAGCGCTAAGTGTGTCTGTGTCAATCCCTAAAAGGTTCAACATAACTACAGGAGGAGGTTTCACAACATCCACAACAGTCTTCAACTATCTCAAAGTCTGCCATCGCTATGGGGAATCTCAATCAAAATCGGTGTAAAATTTTGGGCAGATATAGATTAACTAACAGACAGACAGACAAGCCGGAAGACACAAGATTGACATAATTAGTATTGTACAGTTGGAGATACCTGAGATCTTGTCGAACTAGAGACACGATGCATAAAATTCTCTTGGTTTCAGTACATAGCTGTTGTCACCGCCGAACCAGGTAACATTAGTATATCATAATGTATTTAATCTCTTGGATTGTATAGGTAGATGGATACTTTCAAAGTCAAATAATTTCTGTAAGAGGTTCATTAATCCATATCAAGGCAAACCTATGGCACCAATATTTTTTTAATGGTTCTTAATAGGTTCTTAATAGGTTCTTAAAGAAGGAGGAAATGCTTAACATAAACCTTATAGCCTACATTGCCAAGATATCGATAGATCGGGTCATCATATGGATGTTGCTTCAAAGATAAAGTGCCAAGATACTGATGCTCACGTTGCACTTAACCAGAACCTTAATCAAACTATAAGATAATTATGATAATTCCTATAAGATAATAAGTATAAGATAGTAACTATAATAATATATTAACAATATTATTATGATAATTCCTATAAGATAATAAGTATAGATAATAACTATAATAATATATTAATAATATTGATATTAATAATATATTAACTATAATAATAATTCCTATAAGATAATAACTATAAGATAATTAAGATAATTCCTATGAAATAGGGAAAAAAAAACTATTCCCATACAAATTAACAAGAAATGAAGGTAATTTCGCGAGATTTGTCTCCGAATATCTGAATTTAAACCTTCATTACAAGCTCATTGGGAAAGTTACCTCTCAAATGAACAAGAAATTAAGTCAGTTATGGTTTATCTCCGAAATATCCGAAATTGAATTGTAACGTTTTGGCACTGAGGAGTTTCTTTCAAACGGGAATCCACCTGGAATGTTTTGTGGGAAATTGAGAAAATTAAATTCATGATGAAGGAAGTTGTCTAGGGTTCCCAAATATTCCAAATTGTTCGTTCATAGAATATTAGTTTGTAAGACGAAATTTCGAAATTTTGGCATGCGTTTAGAGGGAAACACAGCCATTTCTTATTTGGATAAAAACCCATTTGATGAACGATAAAATGTGAGCCACTATGAAAAAACGCTGCAAATTATCATACAATGGTTTATTATTTTTCTATATAGATCACTCGTCTACAAAATCACCAACCATCAAATATGAAGAAAAAAAAAAAAAAAAAAAATCAAAATCACCAACCATCGATCGCACTTCGGTCAGCTTTATTTGAACGGAGATTAGGCCTCTTTTGCGATTCACACTCGTGTTTTGATTATATATGTATATTTCAATATAAACCCTTAAATTCTCGTAGGGAGCGAACAATTTGTCCTACAGAGCTCCGCGTGGTCTCAAAAAATTCTAAAAATTCCATAGAATCTTAAATTGAAGGGAAAACAATACCTTTATATCAAAATTTTTTGAGTTAGGGCGTTTTCAAAATTTCAAAATTGATTTTGGAACCCTTAGGAGTGACCTAAATCAACCAAAATCTTCGGGGCACAACTAGACCCCAAATGGAGCCTACGTACCAAATTTCATCCAAATCGGTCAATGCTAAGTGGCAAAAGTGCCGCGTACGGCGGACGGACGGCCAAATTTTTATTCGATTTTTGGATTCTACGTACCTTGGAAACGTAAACCATCAAATTTTGAGGGGGTGTTAAAATTTTTTTTTTCTTGGTCGATTCCAAAGGTTCATTATTGAAAATAATAAACCAAAAGCCAGTTTTTGGTTGTGTGAAGAACAGTCTCATTTTCATTTTCTTTTATTTGTTTACCCATTATTTTCAATAATGAACCTTCGAAATCGAGCAAGAAAAAATATTCTAACCCCCCTCAAAATTTGATGGTTTACGTTTCAAGATATGTAGAATCCAAAAACCGAATAGAATAATTGTATACAATAATTTAAAAAACTATTTTTTAAAAATTGTCTATTGAAAACAACGGGATGGATATAAGCCGTTTTGTTGGCAAACCCGATTGTTAGCAAGCTTTTAAAGCGGGATACAAACGTTTTGGAAGGAATTCAACTCGTGAGGTGATAGGGCTTATTCCAAAGATTCAGAATCCGTGAAAAAACAAAAAGTGTAGAAAATGGATATAAGCCAGTTTGAAAAAAAACTCTCCACTTATTGATCGACGTGGGAAGACTGATGTCTTAAGGCTACATTGCCAAGTTAAGGGTCAAGTATCGTATAATTAGTTATTTTCAAAAAATGGTTCTATGAAATTTGTTTATTAACCCAAGCTGGATAACCCATGTCTCATCTTTGACTGACAACAGCGATCCGTGTTGAACGAGCCAAGCAACAACCTGAAAACGGTACGACTTGGTGGGGTTCTCTCGCAATCATTACCGGCGGTTGATTAGAATGAAACTCCGTCGCCTGTAGCACCAAAGAAGAACATCGGAAGGCTGGATGTTTGAAATAAAATAATTTTCCTCCGAAAAGATGACGTTTTCAATTGAATTCCCTCAGTCAGAGTCGGCCCATGTGTCCATTTTCAGCACTTTATATTCAATTCCATTTTATATTAAATAGGTACTAAATAAAATAAAATTTTGTGAAAAAACAATTCCTTTACATCGGTAGTTTTCAAACAAGGAGGACAAAATTTGTGGTTTAACCAATTAAATGGTCAAACCATTTAATGGTACCTACCTAAGGACAGACAGAAAAATTTATGTTCGGACTGTACCAGGGCCAGCTACTGATAGGAGCATAGGAGCATGTGCACCTACAGCCAATTAAATTTTTTTTTTTTCACAGTTTGTTCCTCTTTGTTTGAAGAGTAAGAAGGCTTTGTAAGAAGGCATGGTCAAACGTACAATGCTAGTTGAATCTACGCGCGAAAACAGAGGTAGGAGCTCCCTGACCAATCAGCGTGATGTCTGCTCCGTGCGTTAGGGGGGGGGGGGTGACGTGTTTCGAGGAAGGCAGGCATGTGAGATTGACCAACCAGAGAGCAGGAAATTGTCCTGTATTGAGCATAATTGATTCGTTGCGCCCCCGTCAGAGAGCTCTGCAATCCAGGTCTCCTTATCGAGGTTGAGCCATTTGAGGCAAACGAAACTGATAAGGGATTTTCATTTCCTGTCAGCCATTTTGCTTAATGCCTCGCCAGTCCCTGTTCCTGGCTTTTCAGAGTATTATGATTATTTATGAGTGTAGATACGATGAATAATTCGGTCCATTACATTAAAGTAAACTATTCACATTTGTCTGTGGTGGAAAAGTTCGACATTCGAGAAACTGGCTGCCCCTTGCCATCTCTACCTGGACTCCAGTAGACGTTGAAATTCAAAAAAATCGTGCAGATTCGTACCGTAAGTTTAACGTCGAATATTATAAGAAGGTAGATTGGCTTTGTGGGAGTGAAGTGACTAACAAATTAATATGCTACATTTCAGCTATTGCAATAAGATGGATGCATTTTTTGGGTTTAGACCTTTGATGATTAAGTATTTCAGAATTTCTGTTTATCACTAGAGAACATTTTTCGTGTCTATTGTACGTATTTAGTACCGTTTGCAATTTTAAGATGAAAAAGTTACCAAGATTTATCCCATTTACATATCGTTGAAATTTCTATTTGGCAGAGAAAAGCACCTATTCTGTCCCTTCTCCATGGCTTCTACTGATCTCTGTGCACCCCCTGAGTTTCGATACAGGAGCCGCCACTGGACTGTACGTACCTTGAAACCTAAACCATCAAATTTTGAAGGAGGGGTGTACTTTTTTTCTTTTTCTATTCCAAAGGGTACCGCAAAACCGTCAAACCTTACCCCACCAGGGGTAACTTTACCCCAAAAAGTGAGAATCTTCAATTGTGACGTAGGCATGGTAGAACTTAGATAAAAGTTAGCTATTGTGTTTTCGTTATTCTCCACATCCCAGAGAATCGATGCGGCTTGCGATGGCGCCTTTGTACATGTTATCAGCTGTTATCAGTCATAGTTTCATGTTCACCTGTTTTTGTCCTGTTTCTCGTAGGAGCATCTAGGATGAGAAGGTGGTGGGACGGCATCAGCGCTGCCTGGCGACAATTAGATGAACCTTCCGGAGCCCAAGACATACGTTAATCTCTCTTATCTGTCGCCCGATGTGATTTGTGAAGTAGGTGTCGTGTGCCGTGTTCCTAAAGCCGGGTTTGTGGATGTCAACTTTCGAAGGAGGGTGTAGCGTATTGGAAAATTAGGTATTTTACGGATTACGGACATAGCTACTTTGATAAACTTTGTAACGAACTCCTGTCGTTTGCTTACAACTCGATCTCACTCAAACGTTGTTTCGTTTTGCTTTCGGGTTGTTTCCGAACCATGATCAAAAACATATTGTTTAGTAATTCATTAATTCCAGGGGACGTTCCATAGGATAAGTATTAAGGCAACTAGTTGGTAGGCGATAAAACTTGCAATTTATTGACATTTTCATGTCTTTGCTTTGGCACATAAACTGAAAAATCGTCACGAAAACTAAGCAAGTCTTGCTCACGCGACCAATAAACAATTTTCTTATTTTGATGCTTGGGTACATGAACTAACAACCTTACTTCATTATTCTGTTGTGTAGTGGTTGACATGAAAATGTCCCAATGTGTTGCAGACTCGTATGCAAGCATTTCGAATCGTTTAAAGAAGACTCAGAGGTTGAAAAATTTAAGTAAACTTTTACCTTATTCCTGCACAAAACTGTTTCACTCAGTAATTTAGTTAGTACCTACCTATTTTGAAAACCTGAATTTTTAGAAATTGTGATCAAAATTAATTATATTTTAGTTTATTTACAACTCTGGAAAAGAACGAATATTGACCCTAGAAAACCTGGAGAAATCAGGGCATTTTTTTCGGGGAATCGTTAGACACCTAAAAACGAATTAATAGAGAGTTCCTAGTGGTTTTTGATACGGCATGACGTATTACACACACACTCTCAACATGGAAGATATACTTCTTCCATGCTCTCAATCCAGCGCCGAATTATGATAAGAACACGCCGTATCGGACATGGCGCCGTATTGTTACGGTCGAATACATCACTAGGAGGCAATCCGGCGCGCCGTATTGAAAACATGGCGGACGATCCGGTTCCGGCACACCGGATCGACCCTACTAGGAACTCTCTATTAAGTAGGTACCTACATGGTAATTTTTAGTAGGATTTTTTGGTAAGTACACACGCGGAAAATCAGCAAGGCGAAACTACAGTAAAATGTGTCAACGATGTACCTAGCTGTCATCACATCGGCCGATTGATAAGTGTGATAACGTAGGTTTTGAGTTACGGAAGGTTCATCTAATTGTCGCCAGGCAGCGCTGATGCTGTCCCACCACCTCCTCATCCTAGATGCTCCTGTTTCTCGTGCTCCAAAATTTCTTCCGTATCAGGTGTTTGGAGTGGATCTACCAGGCAAGCCCCCATTATATCACTTTCAATATCTTATTTTGAACAAAATACACTAATCAAATTCTCAAAAAAGTGTTTTCTTAGTTATGCCTTTGTTTATCAAAAATTTGATGGTAACTTTACTCCAAAATCTGGGAATCTTTACTCCACTATAAAGCTTGGGGTAAAGGTAGCCTCACTCATATTTTTCTTATTAAATCGCGAAAAACGCTGCAAATTATTACACAACGGTTTATTATTTTTATATAGATCACTCGTCTGCAGAGTCACCAACCATCCAACATGAAGAAAAACATCGATCGCATTTCGGTCAGCTAAAATTTAAACGGAGATTAGGAGGAGGAATTAGAGGCTTTTTACTCTGCTGAGGAGTTTTTAGATTTTAATTTTGAAAATTTGACCTGCTAGCCATGTGATATTGATTCAACATGTTATTGAATTTAGTTAGATTGATTAAATAATTTATTATGTTTATTACTTTACTATATGTGGGCACGGTATTAATGTATATTATTAGTAACTATTATAGTGTCTCAAGTTTATCCAGCAGAGGAATATACCGAGTACTCTTGCTTGCGATGATTCTTATTATTTCATGTGTAGTTTTGTAGTAAATCAATCTGTGATCTCTTTGCCGATGCTGTGATTTTATTTGACTGTGATAATGGGAATGTCTGTGATCGTGTTTAATTGTGTATGTGTGTGTGATTAGTGTGTTGCGTGTTTTGAGCGTTGGACCGGGGTTCTTGGCCGGCCTGGGGGCGGCCCCCTTGGCGCTTTTATTGAGGTGTGTGGTTTGCCTCTGCGGTAGACCGCACAGTTCTTAGGGTTTACCTCTCCAGTAATGGATTGGTGGCTCCGGGAGCCGCCATGGTGGGTGGGTCCGGGCCGGCCCGGTAGCGCCCCACACACACCTTATTCCTGGGAGTACCGATTACACTAGTTTCCTGTTCTTCATCGTTTTTTACAGTTGTACCTCTTCATTGTTAACTTTTTTGCCTAATTATAATTGTTGTTGATGTCTTGCCCTACATGTTAGATTTAGATAGTAAGTTAAGGGGGCGCGGGACTCAAAGCTCAGATCAGCGCCAACCAAGAGATCGCGCTGACGCTCGTGGGAAGAAAAGGCTATCACGAAGAAACTATCCGCAAGAGCGCTAGCATCGCTTGTTTACTCTTGTTCTCTCGGAGTTTTCTTTCCTGCTTTCTTTTGTGTCTGTAACCTCCCCCTCCCGCGTCTTTTCTAACTTGATAACGGAAGCTAAGTTATCAAATCTAGCTTTTGATTTCGCGAAAAGACGTTTTGGTGAAGTTTGGTGCCTGGACTACCATCCCGTTCATGTTCTCTCTCCGTGTTGTTCCGAGTTTGAATAGTTGATTTGTTCAGCAATGCTCCACCAAGGAAGGACAGGAGTTTAAATGAATACTCAAGTGCACATAGATGAAAGTAGGTACAGGAGAACAAAACGCCCTTGGAAAGTAAAACGTTTGCTGGTAAGTATATGATATCTACTTCCTTCTAGTACTTGAGTGTCTTTACCTACTAATTGAGTAGTCGTCAATAATATTTGAACATAACCTTCTAACTGAAACTTATCACCTATTTCGTCATACTTTTTGCAAGATAATTTTTTTCCGTGGGGGCATGACCATTTTGCGGGATAGTCCTACAAAATTGTCATGCTCTCCCAACAAACAATGTCAGTTTTTAGTGGAAATTAAAATATCAATAATTTCGGTAGTGAGGATAGTGGAAAGAATAGGAATAGGTAGGTACATAGAGTTGAGAATCGAACCATTTCTTCTAGAAAACCTTACCAAGATCACTATAAATTTTATAAATGGCTCTAAATTAGTTATTTTACGGGTAACGTACCTACCTAGATGATGGATTTCCGAATCCCATTCAAATTAGGACCTTTCATAATGCTAGGATTATTTTGGTGGCCTGTGCAGAGATGGTCGAATTCTTATTCATGAATACGATTAGGAATACTAATCATATCTGCGATTTTATAATTATGAATACGAATACCATCGTATTCACATTTTGAAAACGATTTTCCCTCGTATTAGTATTTTGAATAAGATTTCATGACTTTTTCTATAATTTCCCTGAAAATCGAATTTTTTTACGATTTTCCCTGAAAAGCATACTTTCATTTACGATTTTATCCCGAACTCAGGACATTTTTTTTTTTTTGCAAAAAATAAAATACCTACCTACGATTTTTATCGAAAATTTCGTCTGTTTCTATACGAATAGTCGTAGCGAGTTTAGCGGGTTCTCACTCGATTCGTCGTGAAAAATCCTGTAAGAATTCGAGAGCGTTTGGAATTTTGATTGATTATCTTGACTATGTTAGATGATGAATATGTCCAGAGTTGGGGAGAAAATCATTTTAAAAAAGTATGATTTTCAGGGAAAATCGTTGTAAAAAATTCGATTATTAGGGAAATCATATAAAAAATTTAAAAATAGTATTCCAAATACGAATACGGGGGAAATCGTATTCTAAGTGGGAATACGATTGTATTCGTATTCATATTTATACTCATACCTGTATTCGTATTCATAATCATAAAATCGAAGATATGATTAGTATTGATTTTTTTGATTTTTTTCATTTGTATTTGTTTTGATTTGTATTCATGCCCATCTCTGGCCCTGGGTGAAGGGGAGGTCGAATATTCGAGTTTCCAAATACTGCCTAGTTCCATGCTTTTATGAAATCTACTTAACAAAAGATGATACTGGCTTAACATACCATACCAGATAAAATTGTACGTAGGGTGAAACAGATTTGTGTAGAACAAAGGTTAAAAAAAAAATCTTTTTTATCTAATGCTTTCTGGTTGGAATTGAACGTTCTATTCCAATGAGAAGTCCTCCGGAATGCATATTATACCAAACAATGTTTGTAGGTACCTACTAAATATTCTCGAAACTATCACGCTCCCTCCAAAAGTCATGACTGATGGAGTCGAATTTCTTTAAATTTTAATTATCAGGGACATGAGTATTCTTTGTTGACGTTAGTGTTGGATTGAATCCTGCAGCTACCTACTTGGCTAACAATATAGGAACATTTTTTTATCATTAGTATTTCGAACTCGCTGATAAAAATCCTGATTATTCTTAATTTTATTCAAGTATTTTGTTCTGGTTGATAACCAACCGTGGACCCACATTCTTAATTAATGTTTGTTGTTTGTATCTCTTCTTACATGTTTATAGTAAAATTATCAATAAAGACCTAAATTTGTTCTGTTTATTTTTTTCAGGAGAGATTTTACTCACAATTGTATATTTGGCTGGAGATTTTTCTGGAACAAATGAAGTCATTGAACGAGCACCCAGGACCGCTTGAAAGCAACTTGTCCATCACATTGATAAGACAGTGAAAAGCTGCTCTGTCTAGCCAGCATCCTCACCTCCAGATGTAAAATTAAATTGAAGTTTGGTTTTTATTCAAATAGTTGGTAATAAATATGATCTATTGTTTTCTTTTTTGCAGTTTGAGGCTACCTAATGGTCAATAAATCATTTATACCACAAGTCGATATGTTTCTATAATAATACTTTCTTTGAACTTCACTAAATAATGGCGTACCTACAGTTTAAATTTGAAATTTCAAAAATTACTCATTTTAAGTTCACTTAACACTTTGTATGGTAAGGGTGAGTTAAAAATTGATTTCTACCAGATGTGGAATCTCTACGTCTCCCTCTTTCCAAAAAGTATTTACCAACTATTTAGGTTGAAGTTTTATTTTCAGTCTACCTAACATACTGTAGGAATGGTTAGAGTGGAGATGAACAAAATTAAATGGACTATTTTGAATCACTACGTCGCCCTCTTTCCAAATACTGTAGGTAGGTTGAAGTTTTATTGCCAGCACACCTACTACTGTAGGTATGTTAGAAGTGGGTGAAAAAAGTAAGTTCTACCTTATTTGAATCTCCACGCTGCAAATTATTACACAAAGGTTTATTATTTCCATGTAGATCACTCATCTGCAAATAACTCGGCTTTGCCACTGTCACTTTTTTTTACTTACCTACTACATACTTTGTAGTTACTTCACAATCATGTTTATTTGGAAGAAAAACAAATTTTAAATGCTTGCATACGAGTCTGCAACACATTGGGACATTTTCATGTCAACCACTACACAACAAGGGAAGTAAGGTTGTTAGTTCATGTACCCAAGCATCAAAATAAGAAAACAGTTGATTGTTCTTTACGCAACACAGTGAGTCTATTTTATTTATTTATTGGTCGCGTGAGCAAGCCTTGCTTAGTTTTCGTGACGACTTTTCAGTTTATGTGCCAAAGCAAAGACATGAAAATGTCAATAAATGCTACACACTCACTTCGAAGAAATAAAGAGTTGTGGGTCCCTTCATTAGGAAATTTGATTACTGGTTGCTAAGGACGCAAAACGGAGGACAACTTGAAGAAATGAACAACCATCACATTTTGGTCAGGTAAAATTGAAGTTTAGGCCTCTTTAACGATTCACACTTGTGTTTCTGATTTATCATAAGTCCAACCCATAATATCTCATTGGGAGAGAACAGTTTGTCGTACTCTGTATTTTTTTGAGCTAGGGCGTTTTGAAAATGTCAGCCCTTATTTTTCAACCCTTAGAAGTGACTGACGTCAACCAGAAGCTTCGGGGCAGAACTAGACCCCAAATGGAGCCCATATACCAAATTTCATCAAAATCGGTCCATGGGAACTAATGACTAGAAAAGTGCCGCAGACGGACGGCAAAATTTTCATTCGATTTTCGGATTCCATCTTGAAACGTAAACCAACAAATTTTGAGAGGGGGTTGGTAAACTTTTTTTTTTCTTGGTCGATTCCTAATGTTCAGTATTGAAAATAATAAACCAAAATTATGCACTCAACTCCGTAGGTCAAGGTTATATTTTCAGCATACCTACAAAACATACTGTATGGTCAGGGTGGGGTAAAATATTATGTAATATATGAATTTCCACATCGCCCTGTTTTCGAAAAGTTCTCACACAACTATGAAGGTTGAGGTTAAATTTTAGGCATACCCAACAGGTATTGTTGGTATGGTCGGTTTTGGGGGTAAAATACGTAATAGTACCTGATTATGAATTTCCATATCGCCCTGATCCCGAAAAGTACTAATTTGATATTATATAGATACATTTTTAATTCAAATTATTTTGTATATTTACCTATTAATTTAATAATATTAAAATAATGAAAAGATACATGTAAGTACAAAGAAATAAAAATAAAAAATAAATAATTTCGAATGATAAAATACATTTTTTTACATGGTTATGGTTGAAGTGATGAGATAGATACTTGAAGGTTGAAATTTTAATCAAGCACTTCCCACAGCATCATCCTTTCAGGAGGAGGACAGGGACCCAGTGACAATTTCGTACGACGTTGCCAGATCCACGCCAGTGGCAACGCTGTACTACTCCAGTGCTCTGTGGGGCCTTGAGATTGACAACATCCCTGTGGGGTGAAATGACAACATCCCCTTTGGCTCCCTTTTTCGGAGGGTCAGAGATGGATCGTAGTTCAGCTCCCGCCCACTGGTAGCGCATGTGACCAGGGCCCCTTTTTTGAGCGGTTCTTCCGAAATAATGGTACTTTGTCTTCACGTAATCTCCGTTATTTTACAAGTTAGAATTGTCCTCTTTGAATTTTCGGAGGTTTTAGTCTCCTACAAAGTTCCGTATGAAGAGTTTTTGCCAAAAACAAATTTTAAGTAAAATTTAAATTTTCTATTTTTTTCAAATTTTAATTTTTTTGACATTTTGGCCCGTATGTATGAAGTATTTAATATTTAATGAATTTAGAATTTTTTTGTGAGAGGAGAAAATGAACACTCACAGAGAAAACGTGAAGATAAGGGAAACTAGTGAGTCCCGCGCCCCCTTAAGTAGCAATATTTGTATCGAATTATACTATGCACATATATGTACCTACAGTATGAAGAATAAAATATCAACATCAATGTCAATATTTCTGTTTCCGGAACACACTGGAAGTGGCTTGAGGCAGATCTACATAATGACATCCGAATACAGACAACAAGCGTTGATATGAAATGTTGTTGGAATTAAGGTTCCAAGTTACGTACAAACGAGGCTACTTGGAATTCCCTCTGAACGCTTTTGGAGCTCCACAACTCAGCTTGTAGTTTGACACCAGGCAAAGGCCTTTGAGAACTTTCCAGAACACCGATGAAGTTCGAAGGTGAGAACATCGAAGAGGCGTTATTCCAAAGTCTCTTTCGATATCATTTACTGATCGGTGGAAAATTCAAGAACTCGGAAAATCATGTTCGATATTATCATTCACCTTATGTCAAAAAACGTACCTGTAACAACATTGTGGAGGTAGAGGCCTTCTATGAACATCCACATAAACATGGCAGTGCGTGCGTACTCCAGGAGCACGTAGGAAGCTTCGCACAGGAACGGCTGTCAATAAAAAAACCTAAATTTTATTCGATGCGACAATATTACGAGTAGGTATGTAACAAGAATAGTACGAGCATGGAAATAAGAAAAACATATTTCCATACATTTTAAACATCTTTACAGACAAAAAATTGTAACGTTTTTCTGAGGGTTCTGTTGTTGGTTAATCTTTTGGTTTATTATTTTCAAAAATGAACCTTTGGAATTGACCAAGAAAAAAAAATGTAACCCCCCCATTGGATTGGGGGATCCAATTGGAGTCTAGTTGTGCCTCGAAGCTTTTGGTTAATGTCGGTCACTTCTAAGGGTTGAAAAATATGGTATGGTTTTTTTCATCAATTTCAGATAGTATTGAACTTCAAGAATTTTTAGAGACTACGCGGAGCTCTGTAGGACAAACCGTTTGCTCTCTACGAGAACTTGAGGGTTGGTCTTACGATAAATCAGAAACACGAGAGTGAATCGCAAAAGAAAGCTTTTTTTGGTCAGCTATATCTTGAACGGAGATTAGGCCAATCTGTAGGTACGTGGTAGGTAAATAGTATCTATGTTTGGTAGGTGGTGACAATGGCAAAGACCAGTTCTTTGCAGACGAGTGATCTACATAGAAAAACAATAAACCTCGGTGTAATAATTTGCAGCGTTTTAGAGAGGTATTCAGAAAAACTTTGAAGGTCACGTGCAATTCTCCTACTCTCCTACTCATTTAATAATATTATAATGTAATTTTAAATGGTGCATAGCTGTGCTATCGCCACACCATAGATAGTAGAAAACTAACAACGGAGGTGTCCGCTGGACGGGGGTGGAGCGTCTAGCTGAGGATCGCCATTAGCGTTACCTACATACCGGGATATGCACCGAAATTTGATTGGGTGAGATGATTATTGATGACGGCCTGACTACCGAAGTTTTGTAACTCTTAGAGGAACCTTTTATATCCTTTGAGCGAGGGAACACTAACATGACATTTTATCGCATGTCACTAGCATCACGTCTCTCAGACGTAGCTACTGTAAAAAACGCTGCAAATTATTGCCCAAAGATTTATTATTCTCTGTATAGATCACCCTTCTGTATAGATCACTGGATTTCCATCAAGGTCACCAACTAACATCTGTATTCTCCCTCGACCCTCCCTCTGAAATTTCAGCTTCCTGCGTTCAATAGTATGAAAATGGCTTTGGAGCTCACTCAGCTGATCAGTGATCTTCCAGGCGTCTCCAGCATTCGAGCTCCGAAGCCATTTTCAATCCTATTGAACGCAGGAAGCTGAAATTTGAGAGGGAGGGTCAAGGGAGAATACAGATGTTGGTACCTAGATGATATTGATGGAAATCCAGTGATCTATACAAAAGGGTGATCTATACAGAAATAAATAAACCTTTGGGCAATGATTTGCAGCGTTTTTTTTTTTAATTTACCTACCAACTTTTTTTCTTACCAAACATTGGTAGATACTACCTACTACATCATACTGCTATAGTAATAAAACTCTCAATTTCGAACCAATATATGACAAAATATGTATAGCGATTCCAAGTCAAATTCAAAATTTTCCAAACCAAATTCTAGATTTTCCATATCAACTTTAGGATGTTAAGATTCTTTAAACCGAATTCAAGATTTTTCAAACCAAATTCTAAGAGTTTCAAAACCAAATTGAAAATTAAAAAAAAAAAAATTCAAGATTGTTTTTTGAACCGAATTACACATTTGTAAAGAGCTGACAAGTGAATTTCAATGTGAACATAACTAATGTTTCTATCCGTGATCACCGCCAGCAAAACTCAGTACCTACCTACCAGTCCTAATTTAAAGTTCTGTTATGAAATAATCTAAGAATTTCTTCCGCATGTCCATTCCTTCTTTTCACGTATCTCTTCCCAATGCCTGAAGGTTGAAAATGATCGAAGTGTTGTTCTGCCTTCAGTTCAAGGCCTTGTTTGTGCAAAATTACCATTCCTTAGTTTGGAAGATCTTGAATTTGGTATGGAAAATCTTGAATTTGACGTGGAAATGCTATAAAATCAACTCCGATTTCTGATTGAGCTATACCCAATCCATACCTACACAATTTACTTAATTATCACCCTTAATTTATACTTGAATAATTGGGTAGAAATACGATCTGATTTTTCCATTGAAATATTTCCAACTCTCGGGTTAATATCAAAATTTCCACTCTTGATTAGATTAGATTTTTCCACTCACGATTAGATTTATTTATTTAATTCATTTATATAATTTACCATTATTACCATTTTACCATTATTTATCCCGTATTGAGGTTGGTTTGTTTTCTATGCGTTTGAATATAATTTTGAGGGACGATTATGTGATCCGAAGCTCTGGGGACTCTCCGTTGGATATGGTGAAGGTAATTAGTAGTACCTAACTTGCCATGAATTAATAATTAATTAAACGCAATTATCCACAAGTGGAATCAGGTATTACATACATTTTAGAGTAACCAGGTAATTATACTCAAATTTATAATTATTTATGAACTTAAGACGACAAGTTATTATGTTGTGTACATGGGACTTTCCCCTCCTTCCCATAATAATAATAATAATGGAGTTGCTCTGTCCATAAACTACCTCTCCAAGTGCCTATAATGAAAATCACAATTAAAAAAAGTCCATTCATGCAGCATGAATTAATGAGCAAATTTTCAGAGGAATGGTTTTGTTTACACTCTTCAGGGTTCGAGCCAAAGCTAATCAATGCAGGAGTCCCAAAAGGGAGTGTTCTTGGACCGCTCTTGTAAGTCCTTTATACCAGTGATCTCCCAGAAATTGGAATGAACGTGGTGTTCACGTGGCTGTGAACCACCACGCACGTGATACAGCGATTTTGGCAGTCGGAGAATGTAACACTGAATCCACCAACAAGTTAAATCAATCAATATCCAGCATACAAAAGTAGACATCAAAATGGAGAATCAAAATAAATGAAACTATTGATATTATAATATAATATCAAATAAACTATCCTCAATATCAATCAATATTATTGATTGATATTGAGGATAGTTTATTTACCGAGCTGATCTGATTTGTGGAATACGCGACATCCTCTCTTCCAGACATTAGTTAGCGTGATGATTAGTCCTAATCAACAGTCGAGAGTTAAGTCCTTCCACACTCTGGTGCTCAGAGAGAACCGAAATGTCTATTTCTCTTAATGATTGAATTAACTATGATGACTGTGGCAGACACTACAGTTGTTGACACTTCATTTTATATAAACCCCCATCACTTGTTGTTCAAGTGCATTCCAACTTTGAACCTCCGCCATTCTGGAAGGCCAACGTACATCTTTGGTTCAAACAAGTTGAGGCCCAATTCCGCGTCAAAAATATCGCGAGTGACGACGATAAATATGATTTAATCATCAGTGCAATAGATTCAAGCGTTCTTACGCAGGTAACAGATCTTGTCATTGATCCACCTGTTGAACGTAAATACGAAGCTCTCAAAGAACGATTAATCAGCTGCTACTGTGAATCAGAAGAAAAGAAATAGCAGATGCTATTGAAGGGGATTTCATTGGGTGACAAAAAACCGAGTCAACTACTTCGAGAAATGAGTGAGTTAGCTAACAGGAATGTGAACGAAGAACTTTTGAAATCGATGTGGCTACAACAGCTACCTTCCAGTACGCAAAATCTCCTGTCAGTAAGCTCAGATAAGACTTTACCAGCTCTTGTAATTTTAGAAGATAAAGTTAAGGATATTTCGGAACCATGCAACATAAACGTAGTCTCTAAAGCAGAAATAGCACCAAACAACTATAATACTAATGATCTATCGTATAATTCGTTATTAGAGAAGATAGAAATGCTAAGTCTTCAAGTTGAAGCTCTTTCGAGGGGAAGAGAGACTACGCCAAACAAGTTTGCAGGGTAATAAATTTGTTAAAGGTAGAGAATTGTCCAAAGATCGGCAGAAAAATAACGGAACGTGGGAATGTCGATTTCATAGGAGGTATGGAGAAAAAGCCTTTAGGTGCAATTACGAAAAGGTGGTAATTACGAAAAGAATAGGAACAAAAGCAGAAAACAGGGAAACGAATAGGCCGTTCATTACTGACGACGAATGAACTAGGTTTAATAAGCAGTCGTCTATTCATTGATGATCCATCCAACAGAATGAAATTTTTGATTGACACGGGAGATGATGTTTCAGTGATACCCACTACTGGTCTGGAACCTAAGTCCGAATATTATTTGTATGCTGCAAATGGGACAGAAATAGCCGCTTACGGAACAAATCTCTTAACCCTTGATCTTGGACCAAAACGACGGTAGAAGCTTTTATGAAGCAGGAGGTGGAGGAAGAAGGAAGCAGGAGAGTCAGTTTCAACCGGGAGGGGCACCAAAGGAATCCGACTTTGACGGGAGGGTCGAAGGAGGACCGGGAACCACCACAGGAGAATATCCCTGTAGAAGCAGCACACCAGGCAATGGGAAGAAAATTTCTTCCTATATGCAATTTGCATTTAATACACCCCGAGGCTCAGTGCATTTAATGCACCCCGAGGATCCTGGTTGACGGAGCCCCGGACAACTAGGACGAGGACTGTGAGACTGCAGTCCGTTTCGCTGACTATGTCATTTCCTGAGGAAGGAGGATGGTTTGTGGCAGACACTACAGTTGTTGACACTTCATTTTATATAAACCCCCATCACTTGTTGTTCCCTATTTAGCACCTGTCGAGTTGATTAATAAAATTCACTTTAAGTTCTACGTTCACATCGTGCGGTATACATTTTATAAATAATTCTCGTACTCAGATAGGTACAGTATAAAGCAGAGTCGTATCACTATAATGACGTTCCGCTATAATGAGAATCCTCACCGTGTTATCGATCCCGTGGCTTCTCGAATTTTTCGACCGGATAATCGCTTGGTCGATGTACAACGTCAGTCGGATCACCACTTGCGTCACCATGGCGACGAAGAGGTTTTTGTGGATTTTCGTTCTGTTGTTCTTCAACACTCTGCAAACAGATACCACAATTCATCATTTTTAATAATTATCATATTTTAATAACTTTGGTAAGCAATGAGGTATCCTGATTTAGATTCGATTTCACATGGCACTCGATACCTACTGAACAAATTTGCATACCTACAGCGTGAGTTACCTACCGGAAGTGTGAGAAGATGGCTAGGGATAATATCAGGGCTGTTAACGATAAACTGAGACCGACTATTTCCAACGTTCTGGTTCTCTCAGCTATTTCCATCTTCGTCTGAAACAAGCAAATTTTCAATATTATTCGTCGTTTAGTACCGAAAAACCCTTACATAAAGTAACAATTACAAGCACCAATATCCCCATGCAATATTTTGCTTCCGAGTCTACCGAGATAGTGGAAGCTTTGTTTTCACTTTTCAAGGTTGAACAAAAAATGTTCTCCAAAATCAAAATTCCCACTCGCGTTTTACATTTCCGGCCTTCCTTAACAATTTTGGTTCCTTGTCTGTCTGTCTGTGTGTAAGTCAAGGAATCTTTGTAACGGGCAAAACTATACCGAGAAGTTATTGTCCGATTTCGATGAAATCTTCAGGTATTGTGCGGGTTGGCGTATAGATGGTCCCCATTGAAAATCAATGCCCTGGATTGACAGAAGCCACTGCGCAAGCACAGACATCAATTTTCCATCCTATTTCGAAGATATATTCAGAAATTGTGCAAATTGACGTGTTGGTGGTCCCCTATGAAGGTAGTGCCAGACACTTACAGATTGATGTTTTGAGAGTAGCTACTATGTATTGGAGCAGAGGTCTCCAAACTACGGCCCGAGGGCCACATCCGGCCCGCGAACAGATTTTGTCCGGCCCGCGGGGAGCTAGCATACTTGAAAACTCCTTTTAGAGAACATATTTTTTATAGCAAATTAAATTTAGTTTACTGAAGTATTCTAATTTTATGTTGAATAATTATTAATATGAAATCTACATTGATATGGTCATGGGCTAATTACTCATAACATTGTTGTAGGCTTATTGTTATTGTTTTTTGATAAGTTGGATAAAGAAACACAGAATTGTAACAAGTAAAGACTTATAAAATTCCAACAAAGATGAGTTTTGATATTTGTTCTTAATTATATCACTGCACTGTAGATCAATCATTTCCATTTGAAGTTCCGGGGCTAGGGTTTCAATGTCAGCATCAAAAGGATTCTGAAAAATCTTAATTTAATTCGCAATGGCATCAAAGTCCGAGAAACGAGGATCGAAATTTATTTTCAAAGCACTCAAAGTTTCGATTGCAAAATCGATAGGAAACTCAGTCTTAGTGGTGTAGCTGAATATTTCACATGTTTTAAAATGTGAAAAACATTACTTAAACATTTACTTCGTAGTTGTGATTGAAACAGTATCAATTCTTTCCGGAATGATTTGATATTAGTGTATAAATCAGGAAGATGCTGGTTTTCTCGTTACAATCTCAAATTCAGTTCGTTCACATGTTTTGTCAAATCAACATAGAATGCTAACTTCCATAGCCATGCGTTGTTTTGTAATTCTGTAAGAGGGCGATGCTTTTCATTCGAAAAAATTTCGATCACTGCTTGAAGTTCAAAAAAGCGCTGAAGGACTTTCCCACAACTAAGCCAACGTACGGCAGTATCGTTGCCAAGTACGGCTCCAATCTCTTCAATAAATCGTCGGAATTGTCGGTGATTCAGCCCAAAAGATCTGATAAAATTAACAGTTGATATGACTGGTTTCAGAACTTCAGACATATCCAAACATTTACCGCACAAAGACTGTTGATGAATGATACAATGTAAGACTAATGGCTTGTGTCCACCAGATATTGTGTCACGTTACTCCACATGGCTCGTACTCTACGACTTATCTAGAAATTACAGATAATGACAGGAAAATTAATAATATTCAGTGTTGCCGTTTTGCGGACTTAAGTCCGATTTGCAGCCTTTTTTAAACGTTGGGTACTTTTTCGGACTTTTTTTTTCATCAGTGGACTATTTCACTTTTTACCACCGGCAACAATGATAATATGGTTTTGGCCCTTGGAACTTACTGGAGTAATCAGTATGGCCCTAAGCCTGGAAAGTTTGGAGACCCCTGATCTACAGAATCGTCTTATGGATACGAGGAAGCTATGTGCCGCACACACTTGGCAGAATTTTTTCTCATTTAAGCCCTACCCAAGAGCAAGTTGTACCGTATTGTCACTACTGTTCAAAGTTCCTTTATCATGGGGTAATTTCAAGAAAACTTTAATACATCGACGGAAAGCGGTATAAAATTGAAATACGTGAAGTGTTACAGTTAGTAAGAAATCAGAAGAGTTTTTTTATTTTTATTTAAGTGAAATTGACAACATGCTTTGTCCTTAGTACAACATGTTATTTGATACCTAATTAATTATTATATCTTGTAAAGTGAATTTCATGACGGTACCTAATGTGATTTGATACCTTGAGATCGTATTTCATTTTTCATCAATTTGAGTTCAATACTCGATAACATCCGACTCACTCTTTTCAAGGTTCTTCTGAAAACAATGAAAACGACAAGAAGGGCTTGAAATCTGAGGCTGCAGACTGTAGAACACGAGTAATTAAAAATGCAAGGTGTTCGGACGTACAAAAAAGTCTGCCAAGTGGGTGTGGCACATAGCTTCCTCGTATCCATGACCCGATTATACAGGGTGTCTACACCTTCGATGGGCATAACTTCAGGGTTCGATTCTACAAGGTATTTCCAACAAAAAAATGTCTCCTAGCAATTTTCTTTTAACCCACTCAAAATTCTATTTTTTTCACTTTAAAGTTTTTCTTCGCGTTTTCGACCTTACGGCACTGATATGGTCATAACTCCCTTATTTCTCCTGAAAATTCAAATTTGACTGCACCGATAGAAAGAGCGTTAAATTACCAAGCTGCCTAAAGCAAAATCAAATTTTTTTAGCAATAAAATAGTATCAAAAAATCAAGTCAAAAAGCGAACTTGAAAATTTTTTTTGAAACTCGACTTTCTTCGACCAACGTTTTCACTCTAAATCCCTGCTCATTTCGATGGGCGCTCTTCGGAGAAAACATGCTCAAATTGTCAGCTTTCCAACGGTCTATCAGTTTTTCTGTTCAACATTTAAAAAGAAAGAGTAAATGAAGTTTGAATGTCAAAAAACGTGTGTTTTACAAGCAAATCCAGTGTTTCAAGCCGGGTTATGGTCCCCCTCGATCTCAAAATGGCTTGACGATTTTGGTATCATTTTCTATGTAATTTTAATGTAATTACATGTTTTCATAGTGTAATTAGTTTAGTGTAATTACATGTTCTATGTAATTACATAGAAAATGATACCATGATTTAGAGTGAAAACGTTAGTCGAAGAAAGCCAAGTTTCAAAAAAAAATTCAAGTTCGCTTTTTGACTTGATTTATTGATAGTATTTTATTGCTAAAAAATTTTGATTTTGCTTTAGGCAGCTTGGTTAATTTAACGCTCTTTCTAACGGTGTAGTCAAATTGGAATTGTCAGGAGAAATAAGGAAGTTATGACCATATCAGTGCTGTGAGGTCGAAAACGCGAAAAAAACTTTAAAGTGAAAAAAAATAGAATTTTGAGTGGGTTAAAAGAAAATTGCTACGAGACATTTTTTGTTGGAAATACCTTGTAGAATCGAACCCTGAAGTTATGCCCATCGAAGGTGTAGACACCCTGTATAGATGATCAGAGGCATAGTAGTTAATCTCAAAACACCAATCTCTAAGAACCTTTCACTACCCTCATAGGGTACCATCTACACGCTAATCTGGACAATCCTAGAAAATTTCATCAAATTCGGATGAAAAATGTAAGTGTTATAGCTGTTACAAGGATTTTACGTTTGCGCATGCGCAGTGGCTACTATCATTCCGAAGGTGGTGATTTTCATATCATCTAAAATTTCATCAAAATCGGATGGAAAATGTGAAAGTTATGGCCGTTACAAGGAATTCACGTTTGCGCATGCGCAGTTGCTTCCATCAGTCCGAGGATGATGATTTTCATACGGGACCGTCTACACAACAACTCGCACAATCTCTGAAAATTGTATAGAAATCGGACAATAACTTCGTATAGTTATGCCCGTTACAAGGAATTTATGACAGACAGACAGACACGGAACCAAAATTGTTCAAAAAGGTCTAAAACGTAAAACGCGAGTGAAAATTTTGATTTTGGAGAACTTTTTCTTTTTCATCCTTGAAAAGTGAAAACAAACCTTCCGCTACCTTGGTAGACTCGGAAGCAAAAATTGTCGACCCAAGACACACCGAAAAGAGAACCTTCTCCGTCGCGCGCCTGAAAGTCGGTCATCACAAAAAAACGGACCTACCTCAAAAGTGATCATGGCATCCCTTGTAAAAAGTAAAAATAATACTGACAACTTATTCAGATAGATTGGTAGGTAGGTACGCATTGATCTATGCCCATCTCCAAACACAAACATACGCAAGTAGATTCCACTTCCATCTGGTTAGTATTACAACATGCGTCGATAATGCAATACAAAACAAGAATGAGAGTGGGTACCATTGAGGTAATAAATGTGTTCCAAAACTATTAGGTAGTAGGTCACTGCTGTCGTATGAAGAAGGATGAGAGAGTGACGATGTGTGTGAATCTCGGTAAGAATATTCTCTTTGATATCAGCTGAAGACACCAGGAAAGGCAGTTGGATAAAAAGAGAGAGGAGAGGAGGGGGAGAGGAGGGGTTTGTGAGAAGGAGAGGGGATTTTGTTGTTAACTTACTTACCCTAACTTACCCTTTTGTATTGCACTTTCGACGCATGTAATACTAACCAGATCATTTGAGTATGTACCCATACCCATATCACAAACCCCATATCCCATATCTAGATGATTCTACATGCAACATGCAATATTAGATTAGTTAGATATTATCAAACCAAAGATAGATTGAATCAATAGATTAGGTATAATTAGATTAATTAGATAAATGCCTATTAGATATTATCTAATCAAATGATGGTATCTTGGAATGCCAACATTTCCTGCGGGGATTCACACAAACATATTGTCACTCTCTCATCCTCCTTCATACGACAGCTTTGACCTACTACCTACCTAGTTTTGGTTATTCCCTTGTAGCTGCTAATATAATTATTTCACAACTAGCTAAAAAGCCTGCTAAAAGCAGGCAAAAACAAATCGTAGAGTTGTGAAAATAAAACCGTAATACCGTGCCATAAAATGTCAACAAAAAAATTATATAATAAATATATAAACACGTACCCACCTAATTAATTAGATTAGAAAATGTTTCATTTTGACTCCAGAAATCGATTTGGCTACTAATTTTGGTTTATTATTTTCAATAATAGGCCTTTGGAATCGAGCAAGAAAAAAAAAATTTTAACCCCCCTCAAAATTTGATGTTTCACGTTTCAAGGTACGTAGAATACGAAAATCGAATAAACTTTGATGATTAAGTATTTCAGAATTTCTGTTAACCACTGGAGTTTCGTGTCTACTGCACCTACGTATTTAGTACCGTTTGCAATTTTAAGATGAAAACATTATTTATGTTTCTGACTAAAGCATTGGAAACACAAACGGTGGATACAGCTTTCGTACAAGTACGCAACCACGAGAGACATTTTATGTCTTATGTTTAATAAATTGAGAGCTTTCCAATGAGTGGTGAACGATTTTTGTCGGGTGGAAAATGAGGAAGTTAGTTTTCCCTAGGAACGATTGGTTGTACGTGAAAATCATCAGAAATTTCCGCGTGACGCTCCCTCGTGACGATTTTTCATTTATGTGCCTCCAGTGGTAGACCTAATCTCATCTCGCAAAAGGTAGACCCAGGAGCGTGGCGCTCTTTCGGTACTTCCTCCCAAATAAATCAACATTTATCATATTTTTTAATAGTTTTCAGTCTGAATGTGATACTCAACTCATCTGCTGGTGTATCTAAAGGTGTTAAATGAAAAACATATTGGTAAAAACTGTTTTTTATTAAACTCAGAAATACGCGATAGTAAAAATAGGTTTTGCTAAACTTTGAAATACAAATAACTGAGCGATCAAAATTTGACTAATCAATGCCGTTTGAGTCATATGCACGTTTTGCCTCTTCCTCAGAATCTTCCTCAAGCCACTACAGACATTTCTTGTGGTCAGAAGAGCGCTCAGACGTCGGAGCGATCTGATACTTTCATGGTTTAGAGCGAGAACTCGATTTATACAGACAGAGAGGAGTGTACGGTCGTGCGTGGAGGGGTTTTCTAGGAGGGAACTATGAAACACAGCCTTCAAGATAGCCTCTGTGGACGACAGTGTTCAAAAAATGGATCGAGGGAGCGCCGCGCTCCGGGGTCTACCACTGGAGGGTTAATAAAGACATAAAATGTCAAAAATTGATGTCAGGGCCTGGAATCGAACACGGGTTTCCCATACGATCAGCGACATACACGTACGGTTGGGATTTTATGTATTAGATTGTGATGTCAATTTTGGTTTATTATTTTCAATAATAAGCCTTTTGAATCTTTTTCGAAGATGTAATTTATAAAAATGGTATAATACAGGGTGTCCCCGAAAACGTCCCCCCCCCCTGCTAAAATCGTCCAGGTAGTGGTAAAAACAATACATTTTTGTTTGAATCTTCATGATTTTTTCCAAGGATCTCAAATATGACTACGGTGCGCATTGCGCACGTGCGCAATCGTGCGCAACGCACACCAACTTCGTTTTTTCAAATGAGACTCCCCATTTTTTATTGCAGATTCGAATTCTACGTGAAATTTCATGAACATTTTACCCCTCAACCGATTTTTTTGTTGCGCGCAACCCGCTCAGTGCGCGCTCAAAGATGCGCAACCGCAAGGTTGTTTCAAAATGTGCATGTACGAAGTACCTAAGTGTGACACATGATTTTTAGTATTTTTTACGCTAAATCACGTGATGATGTTAGTTTCTTGATTTTACTGCATTTTTATCAATTTATCGACGAAAAATGAACTGTTAAAAAAGGAAAATTGCATTTTTACTCATTACGCATCTTCTGTGCCCATCCGTTAACTCCGATCGCACGTAATTTATTGCAGTATTCTAGAGAACCTTGCTTCATAGCTACCGATGTGTAGCTATGACTTTGTTTACTGGCTGCAGCATTGCATTTTTGTGATAAAAAAAAGTGCCGCGAAAAATTCCTTGACTCCCAGCCAAAAGACATTTCACAACTTGTAATTTCTCGTAAAAAACCCGTCCTGTCTACTTGAAAATCTTTTTTCGATTATGTTGGAAAAAAGTTTTTAAGTAGACAGGGTGGTTTTGCCCTTAAAAAATGCAATTTTCCTTTTTTTTAGTTCATTTTTCGTCGATAATTTGATAAAAATGCAGTAAAATCAAGAAACTAACATCACCACGTGATTGAGCGTAAAAAAATACTAAAATATCATGTATCACAATTAGGTATTTCGTACATGCACATTTTGAAATAACCTTGCGGTTGCGCATTTTTGAGCGCGCACTGAGCGGGTTGCGCGCAACAAAAAAAATCGGTTGAGGGGTGAAATGTTCATGAAATTCCACGTAGAATCCGAATCTGCAATAAAAAATGGGGGGTCTCATTTGAAAAAACGAAGTTGGTGTGCGTTGCGCACGATTGCGCACGTGCGCAATGCGCACCGTGGTCATATTTGAGATCCTTGGGAAAAATCATGAAGATTCAAAAAAAAATTTTTGTTTTTACCACTACCTGGACGATTTTAGCAGGAGGGGGGGACGTTTTCGGGGACACCCTGTATACTGCATATTATGCTGCATATTAATGAGGGCTTTTGGATAATCACAATGGAAATGCTGACTGCAACAGCATAGCAGATCGATAAAAAGAAAGAACAGGCTGCCGATTGGAGAGCCTCATTTAACGGTACCTAGAAAATTTTAAATGAAGAGAGAGAGCGAGAGCGTATAATGAAACAAGCGATCCACTCAGAAGAAACAAGAATATCAATTTCACACCTATGCCTTCCGTATGCCCTGTAAATGAACAACGTACCATCCGTGCAGCATGAATGAATCAAATAATTTCAAAAACATATTTTAACCGATTCATAGTCATTTGTGACTGATATTTTGCTTCCGAGTCTACCAAGGTAGCGGAAGCTTTGTTTCCACTTTTCAAGGACGAAAAAAAAAAGTTCTCCAAAATCAAAATTTTCACTCGCGTTTTGCGTTTTAGACCTTTCTGAACAATTTTGGTTCCGTGTCTGTGTGTCTGTGTGTCTGTCTGTCTGTCTGTCTGTCATGAATTCCTTGTAACGCGCATAACTATACGAAGTTATTGTCCGATTTCAATGAAATTTTCAGGGATTGTGCGGGTTGGTGTGTAGACGGTCCCCTATGAAAATCATCATCCCCGGACTGATCGAAGCGACTGCGCATGCGCAAACGTGAATTCCTTGTAACGGCCATAACTTCCACATTTTCCATCCGATTTCAATGAAATTTTCAGGAATGTTACAGATTGGTATTTAGATGGTCCCCTATGGAAATCATCACCTTCGGATTGATAGTAGCCACTGCGCATGCGCAAACGTGAATTTCCTTTTAACGGCCATAACTTCCACTTTTTCTACCCGATTTCGATGAAATTTTCAGGGGTTATGTGGATTAGGTTGTAGATGGTCCCCAATGAAGATCATCACCTTCGGACTGATAGTAGTCACTGCGCATGCGCAAACGTGAATTTCCTGGTAACGTCCATAATTTCTACATTTACTATCCGATTTCAAAGAAATTTTCAGGGATGTTACAGATTAGTATTTAGATGGTCCCCTATGAAAATCACCACCTTCGGACTGATAGTAGCCACTGCGCATGCGCAAACGTGAATTCCTTGTAACGGCCATAACTTCTACATTTTCCGTCCGATTTCAATGAAATTTTCAGGGATGTAACAGATTAACTCGTTTTGATGTTTTGAGATTAACTACTATGCATCGGATCATCTATACAATCGGGTTATGGATACGAGGAAGCTATGTGCCACACCCACTTGGCAGACGTTTTTTACCTCATACGGTAAATATTCTTGTAGGAAATTTCACGCTGATTCCGATACCATGTAGCATCAACATAGCATTTTACACCACAAACCTCAGAAATTGGAAACAACACGAACTTATTGCGTGCCTACTCATTCGAAAATACCTATTTTCGGTGTGTTTATTTTATCAGAAAACTATAATGTATGCGCTGAGTGTATTTTAAAAGTGTTAGTACTACTCAATGTTTATAAAGAATGAACTAACAATCAAAGGATCACGGGGTCAATGTCCGGCCTCCTACCTTGAGGAAGCGCCGATTTGATTATTCTCATTAATTAATCCAATTATCCAGATCCCCTAGAACAATACTGTTTCACCTCTCTTTCCAAAGATAATATTGTAACTTGAAAGCTTTGGGGAAGTTAGGGACACGCAAATTTGAATTCGATAACGTTAAACCTCCTCGAAGTGTATTACAAAATGAAACAGCCACACCTATAACTGACCAGAACGTAGTTGCAAGCCATTACCAACAAGATGCCACTGAACCGAAAAACTTATGAGATATAGAAGAGGGGGTAAAAATTTGTTCTTTCTTGCTCGATTCCAATGGTTCGTTATTGAAAATAATAAATCAAAAGATACTTTGGTGGCTGAAAAATATGAGGTAGGTTCTCGTGTTACCAACCTCCAATAATTTGTAGCTAATAAATGTAATGGTAGCTAACTTTCAATGGATCAAAGTAACTATTTATTATTTATTTATATAATATATAAATAATATTATTTATTTATATAATATATAAATAATAGTATTTATTTATATAATATATTTATATTTATAATATTATTATAAATAATATATAATACTATTCTCAATAAACGTCACTACAAATACCAAACTGTGGTATTTATACTGCACGTACCAACCTACTACTTTTATCCATGAAATTTATAATACAATATAAAACTGACGTGTTTATGTACATACATAAACCTATATATACCTACCAGGAATAAAGATTTAATGTTATTGATATTATTTATTTATTGGTAGGTTTGAACTGGTTTGGAGAATTACGGGTGTCCCGAACCTTCACACAACAGAAAATTGAACGAAAAAAGAACATATACGAGGGGTAGGTACTACTCCATGAGTTCGGGGTGACGAGGAGAGTATTGTCTAAATATTTTTGACCAACCAACGGGTTGATTGGCCGACAACTAGTCATCTCATAGTGCGATAGTGCATAGTAATAGTTCGTCCATAAACTCATGCTGCATAAATGGACTTTTTGCCCCTCAGAATGAGTATATGTACAAGGATATGGACGTTTGGCCTTCCTACATTTGAATGGGATTGATGAGCTGTAGATACCTCGTGAAATTCGAGTGGAGGAAACTCATTTGACTGGTGGAGATTCCTGGGATAATGGAGTTCACTTAGCACTTCACCATCACATACACTCCGACCGCTGTTTCGAAAAAGGCCAAGCACAACCCGAAAAAGAATCGACGGACCTAATTAAAAGAAAATCATCGCACAGAATTCACAGACTGGAACCACAAGCTACTAGGTACCACCACCCGACTCAGAAGAAAAATACTGACTGAATGTTTGCCGCCCTGGTGGTTGGAAGAGAAGGCACTGCGCGTGCGTGGGGTAGGTTTCCATAGCAACAACGGCAGCTACGAGCTTGGTTTCCAGGAAGGTCGATCATCCGACCACCAACTAGTCCTTTCTTTTGTTTGTTTTCATCACAAATAAACCTTCCGGACTTGAAGGTCTTACCTAGAAGGCTTTGTATTTTCATGTTCGGTTAATCTCGACCGTCACCCCTAAAATCCTCCCCAGTATGCCGGGACATGAGCAAAAATCAATTAAACAATTTTAAAATAATGAATGTTTCTATCGCCCTGGAAAAATCAGTACCTACCTGTGCTAATTTAAAGTTTTGTAATGAATGAATCCAAGAATAATTCTTGGATAATTCATGAATAATTCTTGGAAGGAATTATTCCTTCTTCATGTCGATACCTTCTTTATGTTCATCCCTTCTTTATGTCCATTCCTTCTTTACGAGCTTTACAAGCATCTCTTCCTTGGAGGTTAAAAACTATCAAAGTATTTTGCTGTTCTCTTCCATCGAGTTCAAAACCTACTTTGTGCAAAATGTACTTTCTTTGGTTTGGAAAATCTTGAATTTGACATGGAAATGCTATTAACCCAACACCGATATCTAATTGAACTATAGTACTCAATCCATATCTAAATAATTTAGTTCATTATTAAAACCAAGTAGGTCGCCCCAATGATAGAGTTCCCTATCGAGTGATTTCGAAATTCGAAAGCGAAATTCCCCACATTTCCTACAGTGATGAACAAAAATTCCTGCCGAATTCGCATAAGGTATGTAAAATTTTCAAGAAGCCCAGAGCTATTAGTACCTACCTACTAATTTCTTTACACATCAGTTAAAGATTTAGACACCTACTATCTTCCATAGGTACTGAATTTTTTTAAATGTCTTTACTGTTTTCACTAGCATAACCAAACAATTGTACCACATCTTCCACCATGGAACTGATGAAATGATGTGTGACCCCATTGAACTTATATAAAATCTTCACAACCTAAATTTTTTATGAGGGGCCGATGGAGGAATCCCACAAATCATACTTTGTTTCTAGAGCCTTTTTTATTTTTTTGTCCTATAAATCTATTTCTCTCCATATGCATCGGTTAAACCAGGAACTAAGGACGGATAAGGAAAACTGGACCATAGTACCTACACACCTACAAGGAAAAAAACGTCTGCCAAGTGAGTGTGGCACATAGCTTCCTCGTATCCATAACCCGATTATATACATGATCAGATGCCTAGTAGTTAATCTCAAAACACCAATCTCTAAGTACCTTCCACTACCCTCATAGGGGACCATCTACACGCTAATCTGGACAATCCTAGGAAATTTCATCAAATTCGGATGAAAAATTAAGTGAGTAGATGTATGTGATTGGATCAAAAAAATACTTAGCCTCGGCTGGGATTCGAACCCGCGACCCCTGGGGGACAGTTGAAGTTACGGCTGCTACAAGTAATTCACGTTTGCGCATGCGCAGTCGCTTCTATCAGTCCGGGGATGATGAATTTCATAGGGGACCATCTAAATACTAGTCTGTAACATCCCTGAAAATTTCATTGAAATCGGATAGAAAATGTAGAAGTTATGGCCGTTACAAGGAATTCACGTTTGCGCATGCGCAGTGGCCACTATCAGTCCGAAGGTGATGATTTTCATAGGGGACCATCTAAATACTAATTTGTAACATCCCTGAAAATTTCATTGGAATGGGATGGAAAATGTAGAAGTTATGGCCGTTACAAGGAATTCACGTTTGCGCATGCGCAGTCGCTTCTATCAGTCCGGGGATGATGATTTTCATAGGGGACCGTCTACACACCAACCCGCACAATCCCTGAAAATTTCATGGAAATCGGACAATAACTTCGTATAGTTATGCGCGTTACAAGGAATTCATGACAGACACACAGACACACAGACAGACAGACACGGAACCAAAATTGTTCAGAAAGGTCTAAAACGTAACACGCGAGTGGAAATTTTGATTTTGGAGAACTTTTTTTTTTCGTCCTTGGAAAGTGAAAACAAAGCTTCCGCTACCTTGGTAGACTCGGAAGCAAAATTATCAGACTAGGAAATTTGAGAATGAGGGGACAATCAAGAAGTAAGACCTCAGAAGACAATGTATTCACTAATAAAAACAAAAAGTCTGCCAAGTGGGTGTGGCACATAGCTTCCTCGTATCCCGATTGTACAGATGATCCGATACATAGTAGTTGATCTCAAAACATCAATCTCTATGTACCTAGCACTACCCTCATAGGGGACTCCACACATCAACCGGTACAATCCCTGAATATTGTTGCCCAAACAAAGCACAAATTCAGATCGAGAAAGTCGTCGAGGAAAGAATTTTTTGGTTTGAGAGGCGCTCATGTTATCAGTCGTATCATATAGTTATTAGTCGAGTTTAGTTATTAGTTACTATTATTAGTCGTATTTCTGTCCATGATTTCATCTACGAAAAAACTAGCTAGAAGAAAAACAAGAACACATACATCATGTAGTAAGTTTCCGACGGAAGTTCAAACGGAGCAGGTTTTTACTGTGGTACCTACAGGAATTATAATTGTGATAGACACCTACTTGAAAATTCCCAAAAATTCCCCATACCTGATTTTATTTTGACCCCTTTTGGCATCCATACAAACGGTTCCCTAGTTGTTTGGTCTCCTACTTATTGGAAAACATGCCACCATGAATGTTTCAAAGACTAAAAAAATTCAACATTTTCACAACATCTTTCAATTTTCATTTTTCGAATGTTTCTCACAATAATCAAAACTACCAACTCTCTAGCCGAAGATCCGATCAAACATTTAAAAACATCACAAAGTAGAGGCTCGCACCTTAAACTCGATAACAGTGAAATCATGGGAGAGTCTCGAAATTTTTTCTTGTGAACCACAAAACACAGTACTTGACTTCTTATCTCGAGATTTTCAAGGACGCCTCTGCACTTCTTCCAGAATACACCAACGCTGATTTGACCGGAAGATGGTGGAAGTGAATTTGGCAGAACTCCCTCTGGAGATTTTGGAGAAAATCGTGTCTGAATTGGATCCAGACGAAGTTAGTTCTTCAGTCAGCAAAATAAGTAGGCGTTTCGCTGAAGTTTCGTACAACGTTCTGTGCAACAGGTATCCATTTCACTACATTTGCTTACAAATTTATTTTTTACTGATTTGGTAGGTACTGCCAAGAAAATACAATGGGCGGCTCTTTTTCAATCAAACGTTTAATTTTGCCAATTGTTTGATGACCCTCAACTAATTCAGTTGAAATTTAAGAAAACCAAAATACAAGAACCTCGTACAATGAACAAGTTGTGTAAAGAGGCGTGACTGCCCTTTTGACTTGGCACACTTTTTTGATATCGAGAATTGATTGATAACGACTCTACCGAATAACTTACCTACACCACTCCAACCTAAACCAAACAACCGTTCAAAATTTTGAAAAAATTTAAATTGAAATGAAAATAAAAACGCTACAAATTACTACACAAAGATTTATTATTTTTCTATACAGGTCAATCGTCTGCAAGAACATGGCTTTACCATTGTCATCACTGCGAATCATAGGTACTACCTCCCTACCATATACCTACATCACAATTACGTTTATTTGGAAGAAATAAACGCTTCACACTCAGTTCAAAGAAAACCTAGGGAGTTCTTTTCTTCATTAGGAAATTTGATTACTGAGGAACTAAGGAAAGTGTCGCGTACAGCGGACGGTGGACGAACGAAAACAATTTTATTCGATTTTTGGATTCTACGTACCTTGAAATGTACTTAAATTAACAAATTTTGCGGGTGGTTAAAATTTTTTTTCTTGGTCGATTCCAAAGGTTCATGATTGAAAATAATAAACCAAAAGGAGAAAACGTTAAAGAAATGAGTTGCTGCTTTGATCAGCATGAGCCAGATTAAGGAATTTTGTAAGGATAAGACCCCTAATTCCTAAATAATGTTTTCCATCTATAGCAAATATGATATCGACCCAACTAACAATTCTCTGGTAAATTGATTGGGAATGAAGTCCTCAGGAATAAAACTCCTCCTTTGCTGAGCTTTCGGGAAAATTTATCACCTTCCTCAGGGCTCTAAGGATGTGTTACGGAGTGAACATCACATCAGCCTCAATCAACAACTAGGTAGTTAAAGATGCCACCATAACTAGAGGGAAATGAATATTTGGAGCTATTGCAGGTTAAATTTTTTTTAAAAATGAAAAAAAGGGTGATTTAAACGTTATTTTAGCTATAAAATTTAATAATTTAATTTAATATTAATAATTTAAAAATATGGTAATCTGCAGCTTGGAGAGAACAGCGTTAATTCAATTAACACTCATAAAACTTTGTTTACGTTATGGCGTGACTTCACGATCAAAAACGTATTCTCGTGCATTTTTGAGCAATTCGTCATCAAACTACATGATATGTCATCAATATGATCGGAGAATGATGACTTCGTCTTTCAGGTTCAGAGAGCTGCAGGGACCGATCCTGGAAAGGCTGACGGAGTCCAAAGCGAACCTTGAAAGATTGTCGAGCGTGCCCGCGAATTTCGAAGACGAAATGCTTCAAGTCTCCAATTTCACGTTTTACCAAATCCTGCATTCAGAATATAAGATTCTCTGCACGATTTATTTCAACAGAAGGTAATTTGAACAAAAGTTTTTGCTGAATGTAGAATTCGTGAAATATTTTTGAATAAAATCATTAAATATTGCCAACTTAATTAGAGCTTCTTAGATTCTTCTTAATTTTTTATCAGAATAATTTCATCTAAGGCAAAAATTTGTAGTTTTATGAAAAATTGATTCGACCAAAACGGTCTTTCGGCAGTATGATAATTAAGTTCATAACATAATGCCATTTGGAATTGTTTCTCACTGCTATATGAAAAATAGATATATTATCCCGTATTGTTTAGTAGCATTTTCTGCGCTTAAGAAGTCTCAGTCAATGAATAAACGGTTTTCCCCCCTCTTCTCTGGCAATTATTGGTTGATTTTTATGATTCTTGTGGCAAACTTTCAGTTCTTCAATTTCCTTCAAAAATCCTTGAAAATTTAAAATTTAGGTAGTTACAACTTTTTATTTATTTTTTAGTTGCAGAGCGTAGTTTCGTGAGAAATTAGACTAATTTGCAAAGTGGAAGAAACGGCAACCGACAGGGAGCCCTGGGAGTGTTTTTGTACTTCCGTATTTCTCTTCTCATAGTTATGAAATCGTTTGTGTATTGTCGAAAGCTTTCCGATACGAAAAGGCCTTTTCATAACGTGGGAAGACAGCTTTTTTCGTTTTCCGTAAAAAATTTTCTTTGACGGAAAGAGGATGCTTTACAATACCTGCAATAAACACTGTATCATTATTGTATGAGGTATACTAACAAATATTTATTAATGATTTGGGGGCGGAGTGGATCTTGAAGTTGAGCGGATTTTCGAAGACGTTCGACAATTGTACCCTGAAGTTCCTTGGCTTCTCTCGTCATTCAGTCTCGAAGGAGTGGCAGGGTTGCTCCGTCTTCTGTCCCAAGATTTCTTATTTTTTTCTGGTCCCCCTTAGTCTCATGGATACTGCCCTCAACACTGCTATCTGAACTTTAACTTTCAGAAAGCCGCTTATCTCAGACAGGTCTCTTCCCCACTTTTCAGACAGCCTGTTAGCTGCCCTTTTCAGGAAGGCCTGGAATTCTTTGTGAAGGGCTCCATCACACGAAACGATCAATGGTGTGAACGAGCCACGAACATCTTCTGCTACTTGGTCGTACTTTCTGAGTTTTTCGCGAGCAGCTTGCTGCGATACTGCTGACCATTCTCTGGTGCAGTAGGAAGGGGCGTCGGCATTGATAATGCGGTTGTCGAAGAACGCCACCCTCCCACTGTCCCAGACACCATTGGCCTGAATGTCAGCGATCAGTGCTGGTTGACCATCAGCTGCCTCTCTCATAACTGGCTCTGTGGCCACCCCTCCCCATGCAAGGTTGGCCAGCATAGCAAACTCATCACGTACATAATCGTGGCCCCACTTAACCAAACCTCCTTTCTTGCAGTTCAGGGCGTGGGTCAGACTCATGCTTTCCCCACACCCATCGTAAGCCGCTGGGCTCGTACCCATATCTCATGGTGATGGCATTTCGGAATTGGTTGCAGGTTAGGTCCAGGTTGTCTGCGGTGATGGGAAGGACATCATTATTGTATGATGTTATACGGTGTAAGCTGGAAGCTCAGTTTGTTTTACTACTATGAAAATATGAGCGAGAATTATTTATGTTTGGACCTGAGCAATGAGTAACCGGTTGGTATTTAACCAAATTACCTATCTGCTGCAGAATTTTTGAGAAAATTGAAAGTAAAATTTGGAATTACTTTTTTTTAGTTCCCTAAATATGTTTGAGGAGTTACCTAATTTTTTAAAAATAATAAGTAAAAACGTCTGCCAAGTGGGTGTGGCACATCGCTTCCTCGTACCCATAACCCGATTTTATAGATGATCAGACGCATAGTAGTTATTCTCGAAACATCAATCTCCAAGTACCTAGGACTACCCTCATAGGGGACCATCTACACCCCAATCCGCATGATCCTTGAAAAATTCTTCTCAATTGGATGAAAAATGTAGATGTAATGGCTGTTACAAGTAAATGGGAAGTGGCTACTATCAGTCTGAGGGCGTTGATTTTCATAGGGGACCATTCTACACCAAAATCCGTAAGATCCCTGAAAGTTTCATCGAAATCAGATAGAAAATATGGAAGTTATGGCTGTTACAAGGAATTACCGTTCTCGCATGCCCAGCAGCTACTATCAGTCCGGGGGGTGATGACTTTCATAGAGTCTACAGAGTCTATAGACTTTCTACACGCCAACCCGCACAATCCCTGAAAGTTTCATCAAAATCGGACAGTAACTTCGTTAATAATTAATAACTATTCCCGTTTCAAGGATTTCATGACAGACAGACAGACACGGAACCAAAATTGTTCAGGAAGGCCTGAATCGTAAAAAGGCAGTGGAAATTTTGATTTTGGAGAACTTTTTTTCAACCTTGAAAAGTGAAAACAAAGCTTCCACTACCTTGGTAGACTCGGAAGCAGAATGTTAGTATGATGATTTTGCTGTAAATTCAGCTTCTAGTTGTCTACCTGATAACTGGATGATCGGGCTCTAGCGCTTTATGCTCCTCCTACATACAGCGACTGTTCTCTCAACTTGAATGGAGTGGTTAGCGATAACAGAGCGGCAATATCTCTTCCACAACGCCGCCATTCCGCTGCTCAAACACTTACAGGGCCTTAATTAGCCTTTTCAAAGGGACCCAATAACTCTCAATTGGCTTGTGCGGATAGAGTTGATAGCACGTTTACTATAGTAATTAACTAACTATAACTAACTATAACTAACCTATAGGTAATTTCGGGTCAAGCCACCAATGTGGTGTGTCTTCCCCTATTGTGGACTTATTCCGTCAGTGGAGCTTTTGAGCCAAATTAGGGACTGACTTACAGGTGGATATTATAGTGCGACATCTGAACACGCTGTGCGATGATACCAGGATTGGGGGGGGGGGGGGGGTCGTTCCTTTGGTTAGGGAAATCAAATCTATCGAATTTATCGGATGTCTATCTTCAGCAAAACCTAAGGGCTGAGCACATCATCAATAAAAATAAAAAATAAGTTAACCTGGTGACACCTTGGGTCAGCTGTGGAATTTCCAAGATGTTTTAGGTGACACTAGTAACACCATAGTCTAATTAGGGTTAAGAGGCTATTTACCCTACAGCTTACACATCTGATCCATCATTCCTGAGATCCATCTACAGTATTATCTGAAAGAGTGTGTAAAACATTTCAGCGCGACATTCCAGAATCAACGGGAGGTAATTAGGTTTATGGCTCAGACCGCTGATACAAATTCCCTAAGTTACTCCCTTCAATGGTATCAAGGGGTTAACACTGACAATTATTACGATGCCTCACGTTTGAATACTGAATAGCATGGTAGAAACGGCTAAAAATGAATTATTCGAGTTGATACTCCGATACACAAGCATACTGGTAGTTAAGCGAATCTCTCTGAATGAACCCAAGAGGTGTTACAATAGCTAGCACAAGGGAATCCACAATGTCTTTAAATTATCGTGGTATTTCTCTTCTCTATTCAACCTCAACTTGGATGGCGTTTTGGAGAGAATGACGTAAATTCGAAATAATCAAATTCAGTCGGATGACACGTAGGTAGGCGTTTTCAGCCTTTGATCCACAAATAACAAACCCCTTGATCACAGGCTGTAGTTTCACAAAGCAGCAGGCGAATCAATGATTTTCAAACCAGCTTTCTACTCACCGAACGAGAGAGCTTCTATTTGATTAATAAACTTCAAACCGTGCAGAATGAACTCACTAACGAAACGGGGGCAATTTGTCTAAAACACTTGCGTATTTATCTACTCACCTATGTTTCGAACTATTTTGCAAAACTAACTTTGACTGCCCGTGCGTTGCACCGACCGATTGTTGGGAAATATCAAGGTTGAAGAACTATCGGAAGGATTATGACATTAAAGTGATCCCTATCAAAATTTAATAATTATTATTTAATAATCATCAATAATCAATTATAAAAAATACTCCAAGTATTCTTGGAGTAGAAAAGGCGGGGTGTCAATTTTTTGTCTTCACTAAACCTTCTTTCGTTCATTAAAAACTCTCGATTTGTGAATGCATTATCCTCATTGTGAGAAATCATTGGCGAATCGGGGTCCTGGGTGGATATAGAGAGATTTAGATGTGACAGCACCCTTTGGGAAGATATAACTTTTTGTTATGATTTTCGGAAAAGATGTGTATTGAGTCTCCTATGGTATACACAGCTGATCTGACAGCCTCTTTTTCAGTGGATTTCAAAAGACTGTGCATTAAGTTTCTGAGTTCTTCAATGAACAGCCGGGAGTAGTTGACTTTATGCAGCTCACACTAATCAGGCTGCTGATCTTACCACCTCCTGACCACTTTGTGGTCCAGTGGTGCGGAAATCTTTATGAATCAGAAAATTTGTAATTTGGTTTTTACAAGTTAGATACACTACTAAAGTTTTGTTGGAAATAGTTTTGACGCTATCAAAATTTTTATTCCATTTTCACTGTGAAGCTTGCGTCTTCTAGTGGAAGATTTCTTTACTTCTCAACAATATTGAGGCAACATCGAGTGAAAAGCGAAGAGGCGCAAATTAACACCAATATTAAAAGATTTTCTCTACTATCTTGACCAATGAAATTCTTCCTTTAATTGTCACAGGTCCGTAGAACATTCAGCTCTCGTGTTTCACGGTGTTCGGAGCTTGAAGGAGTTCAACAAACTGTTGTATGGAAATTCGTCGAATTTCCAAGACGACAACGTGTCTTCTCTTTTGGACAGCCTTCGATGCTGCAATTCCGAGCTCCTTCAGTACTTTTTCTGCAAAGTTTGGAACGTCGAGAAGGACTACATGGGTGAGGGAATGAGATATCCGTCATTACGAAACTTCTCCAAACTTTATAGTTGAATAACGAAGGTATCTTTATGGACGGATGTTTATATCAATATGGATATGTCTGATAAAGAGAATGAGCATCCATCCCCAACTTTAACTGTAACATGAAATTGTAGATTGGATCTTGCCCATGAAGAGTAGTTTGGCGATCCAGTTCTTCTAAGAAGTTGGTAACTATGACATAACTACAGAGTGCGGGAGAAGTAATCACTCAGTTTTGAAAATCTGTGGCTCGGCTTGTGGTGGTGGTAGTGGGGAGGTGGGAGTGGTCTCGTTGTGACCGTTACATTACCTCATTTTAGTAACCACCATGGTTTGGACCGGTGAGCATCGTGGTTTCACTGTACGACCGTTTTGAAAATGGACGTTCTGTGGTCGCGACGCAGAGGGCCTTCAGGCGTCATTTCAACATTCCCCGTGGTCTAAGTGTCCCTCTCGGTCAAGCTATCCATCGTTGGGCTGATGCCATGGCATCTACGGGTACCACAGTTAGTCTGAGAAAACCTGGAGGACCTTCATTATCAAGAACACCTGAGAATGTGGCCAGGGTAAGAGTTGCTATTGAACAGTCTCCACAACGCTCTGCTCGCAGACAAGCAGTGGCTTTGGGAATGTCTGATCGATCTGTAAGGCGAATTTTGCACGAAGATTTGTTCTTCCACCCATACAAGATCATGATAGTGCAAAAACTGCTTCCCCGTGACTACCAAAACTTTGTGAATTGCTGTCAAGAAATGCTTGACCGAATCCCAGCAACGCCAACTTTTTTCAGTAGTGACGAGGCCCACTTCCATCTTAGTGGAGCTGTTAACAAGCAAAATTTCCGCTACTGGGCCGGTGAAAACCCAAGACAACTTCACGAGAAACCTCCCCACTCACCTAAAGTGACCGTGTGGTGTGCAGTTTCACAATTGGGAGTCATTGGCCCTCATTTCTTTGAGGAGGAGGGTCACACTGTGACGGTGACTGCTGCCCGCCATGTTTCGATGCTGGAAACCTTTTTTGAACCTCAACTGGAGGAATTAAGTGAGGAAACACTTCTGGGAGACTTCTGGTTTCAACAAGACGGGGCCACAGCCCACACAGCCCCTGTTTCCATGGTCAAATTGCGACAAATGATTCCTGCGCGCCTGGTCTCCCTGAGAGGCGACATCCAGTGGCCCGCTCGCTCACCTGATTTGAGCACTTGTGACTTTTTCCTGTGGGGCTACCTCAAGGAAAAAGTTTTTAAACATCGTCCTCACTCTCTTCAAGACCTCAAGGACCGAATCAAAGAAGAAATCAGGGCGATACCACCTGAGATGTGCCAGAAAGCGGTCAGAAGCTTCAGAAATCGACTAAATCAGTGTATTGCTGCTGAAGGCCGCCATCTTGCTGAAGTAATTTTTAAAACCTAACGAAAAAAATGGGATTGTACCTATACTGATTCTAATAAAAAAAAGATTTTTTCAAATACATTGAGTACTTTTTTTTATAGCCTGTCAAAACTGAGTGATTACTTCTGCCCCACCCTGTACTACCCCTGAAGGGTGCCAGTAGAACACACCTTGAATAGTACCCACACTGTAAAGTATCCACCTCATATGTTCTCATTGTCTAACATAGTATCCACGTATTGACCATTACCATTCTACTCATCAGGAACCCTGGTGTTGAAACTCCTCAACTGCTCCGTCTCCGCGGTATTAGATTTGGAAGTCTCCCACGAGCAGTTTCCCAAAAGCATGAATTCCAAATGTCACATTTCCGGAAAATTCGAAATAACAGACCTCAGCAACACGTTGTCTTCCCCCCCAGATGGGCTTCAAGACTTCAACTCAGAGAAAGCCAAGAAGGTGATGGATATTTTTTAAAATAATTTTTCTTGAGTCATATGAAGACTTTATGACTCTTTTATAGCATTTACAAGTCAAATTCACCCTTTTACAAATCAAATCTACCCTTTTACAAATCAATTTCACCCTCTTCGAGAAATGCGGCGGTGGAAAATAAATAGGATTTGAGGCATTCCTTTTTCGTGAATATACCTACCCTAGTATTCCTTCTCTCTGTGTAGTATTCCTTCTGTGTGTTGACGATAACCTTTGTCGACGTTTCTCAGTTGTGGAAGTAAATATTATTTTGGTTCAGTATCATAATAATTAGATATGAGTCAGTCAGAATCGTTCAGTATCAGATGTAGCGAGGTTTGGTTTAACAAATTTTCGATTGTTTTGTTTTTCTGGACCTTTTTTTGTTGTTTTTTTTTCCTACCTGCTTTTTGTTGTTGGAAATTTTTGATATTATATATCATAATACTAATGTATTATCATAATATATATTATGTATAAGAAACCCCTATTTTGTTGTATTCAGTTCCATTTCTTTGCCCTTCAACGCATTTCTCGCATTACTCGAAGAGGGTGGATTTGATTTGTCAAAGGGTGGATTTGATTTGTAAAAAGGTGGATTTGATTTGTAAAAGAGTGAAATTGATTTGTAAAAGGGCGAATTTGACTTGTAAAAGGGTGAATCTGACTTGTAAATGCTATACCTAAAGAACTGTTCTTTTGTGAAATAATTGGGTGAACTGGCCTAAAACAAGTTCCTACTCGAATTGTGCCAATTTTCACTCGGCCATGAAATGGAGTCATTTTCAGGACATTTATCTGAACTCTGAACAGTTCCCCTTCCAGTCCTCGTCCCAACCTCATTAATCGCAATTTTTATGCCAGTTCCTAAGGGCGCTGTACTTGAAGAAACTCCAAACTCAAAAAAAAAAGATTTTTTTTACTGGTTGCAGCGTTGCATTTTTCGTGGTAAAAAAAGTGCCGCAAAAAATTCTTTGACCCCCGCCAAAAGACCATGTCAAAAAAGCTAACACGGTTCTGACGAACATCCGTTTCTAATTTGCTGAAGCTCAATGTTTCCAACTTCCTCAGTAACATCAAACATAGAAAAACAAAAATATTTTCTTGCAGCTGAGCTAAAAACTTCAACTTTTAACTTTTCAATGAGTAATTTCCAGATTTTTATTCGTATTTTCCAGTTCTAATTTCTTGCTATTGAAAATGTAAATAATGCACGTTAAATCACATTATTATGGATACTTTTGTTAATTTTTCTTATTAATATCATTAACTTAGAGATCGAATAATTTTCTGATACTTTTAATATGGATATCGATGGCTAACGTACAACATGTGATATGAAAAAAAAGGGTTTTGAGGTTTTATATGATCTTGATCCACAATTTCAAGCGGAATCTCGTGGTGGCATCAGTTTTTCTGTTGGTGGCGCTGGAAATTAGTTATTTTCAGTGGAACAACAGGTGATATGAAATTCCATGTAGGCAACAAGTGTTATCAAGGTGTTTCTCCATTATAAATGGCTGCCTCGTGCGATGACTCCTGAAAATGTAAGTTTGTCTCCATCAAAAAGCTCATTAACGTACCCTTTCTTTTCATATATTATTCCATCTTGAAAGCCGAAGTATTTTCTAAAACTACCGGTGTTTGGTAAATTATTGTGAGGAACTGTTGACCAAAGACTTTATACCCAGTATCGTGATATTCTTGGATGGTTGTTCCTACCAAAACAGAAACGCCATCATGTCTAATGCTCAGCGTCAAGTATCAGGTCAAGATCGTCCAAAAATACCTAGAGAAATGACATACGCAGATGGAGGGAGACAGCGTTTATGCAACAGTGGAAAGAGCCATTTCTAAACAAGAGGTCTACCTCCCAAGTAACCTTATGAGCCTTACAGTTCTGGCGAGGAAAGAGCCGTTCCCTTACAGGGCTTTTTGGTTATGACCTGACTTCGTCCTAGACTACTCAGACGACATGGTGTACCAGTCAATAAGACCAGGAGCAAACAGGCCTCACGAGCCTGTTGTCAATGACCTGAGGGTCCTCGAGTACGACGGGGCGACTGGCTTCGTGAATTTCAAGATAAATTTCCATGAAGAGCTGCAACCAATGCCAGGACGTCCTCTTAAAAAGCTGATTCGTGAGAAACCCTTCGATTTCAAACCAAAACGAACCAGCTTGCTGCAGCTTCCTTACGACAAATGGCAAGATCTGCAGGACCTCAAGCCCCTAATGCCACCAGATTGCCATCACTACTACGACAATCTTCCATTCAACTCAGAAAGCCTGCGACAGAAGAAGAGGGCTGAGAAACGAGCTGCCCAACAACCTGGAGTGGGTGATAATAAAAGTGGTGATCTCCTCTGCGATAAGTTTGTCTTTAGTTCACTTCGAATAATAACTTAATAGACTGAAGAAAGCAACAACTAAAAGACTTGAATTTTTTACTTACCAAGTACCTAGTGTAAGTTTATTGAAGGTAGGTGGTACCTAATCAACACAACTTATTCAAACTGTGATTTAAAAATAAAATAAAGTTTGTATTACGCAGTTAAAAGTTTATAGTCGATCATTTATTGTCCCTAATCAATTTCCAGGCTTTAAGCTTGAATTGCAAGGAAAATTTGGAAGCATTGCAAGGAGAATTTAACTTGCGAGTGCAAACGTATAATGCCTTTGCATAATAATCTCTCAGTCAATGGTTAATTGATTCGGTCAACAAGTGACGTGAACACCAAAAACTGAAGCAACATATGTTATCATTATTTCTATGGTGATAGTTTAATTTTTCTATTCATTGCCCCTATTATTATTGAGAAACATTGTTTTGAAAAGCAGGGAAATGAAAAATGTTTAAATAAAACATAACAGTTGATTTGGGAGAGTTTTTTCTCTCTCCTGAAAACCAGCCGAATCTTCATAACACATGTTTTACCTTAGCCATCGATATATTAGTGTCATGGTACAAAGGTATAGTTTGTCTTATAAGGCCTTATAATATTTAAATAATTTATTCAGTGTGTATCTCTTAGGTGTTCGTGGCATACGTTTGCGACGCTATCCGGTGGGGGAACTTGTTCCACACGTTGAGACTCCGTTGGATTTGCTTGGACAAAGCGTTGGTCACAGGTGAGCAGGTTGATTTGAAGGTACTATCATAGCTTCACACCGTACGGGTCGTGTATGGAATTAATCAGTTCCATTGTATTGAGTATTCAATGTAGCTGGGATTTCAAACCAGTATTGGGATGAATGCAGCAAATTCAGTCAACAATTATAAACAGCTTCATAAGTTTCCAAAATGAACCTGCTGCATAGTAACGACACTGGCGCTATAATATTGTAAGAAAAACGCTGCAAATTATTACACAATGGTTTATTATTTTTCTATATAGATCACTCGTCTGCAAAGCCACCAACCATCCAATATGAAGAAAAACATCGATCGTATTTCGGTCAGCTATAATTTGAACGGAGATTAGGCCTCTTTTGCGATTCACACTCGTGTTTCTGATTTATCGTACGTCCAAACTTTAAATTCTCGTAGTGAGCGAACGTTTGTCCTACAGAGCTCCACGTGGTCTCAAAAAATTCTAAAAATTCTGTAGAATCTTAAATTGAAGGAAAAACAATACCTTTATATCAAAATTTTTTGAGTTAGGGCGTTTTCAACATTTTAAAATTGATTTTGGAACTCTTAGAAGTGACCTACATGAACCAAAATCTTCGGTGCACAACTAGACCCTAGAAGGAGCCTACATACCAAATTTCATCAAAATCGGTCAATGCTAAGTGGCAAAAGTGCGGCGTACGGCGGACGGACGGCCAAATTTTTATTCGATTTTTGGATTCTACGTACCTTGAAACGTAAACCATCAAATTTTGAGGGGGTGTTAAAAAAAAAATGTTTTCTTGGTCGATTCCAAAGGTTCATTATTGAAAATAATAAACCAAAATCGTTCGACGGCTCCAAGCCCGTGGTTCAAAAGGAGGTGAGAAAATAAAAAATAAACATGATTTCGACCACAAATCTGATGTTTTCGTGAAAGAAATGTTAATTTTTCCTCTTGAAATCTTGGTCTTCCTCAAAACGGATGACACCCTGTGATTTAGCGTCAAAAAATGATGAAAAAACATGTGCCACACTTAGGGTTCTCCAAAATCTAATTTTTGCGCAATTGTGGAGTTTTGCAACTTAGAGCGTTCAAAAAGCCAGGTTGCGCGCAATAAAAAAAATCAATGCGGGTATGATTTTTTCATGAATTTCAGTCAGAATTTCAGTCAATTGCGCACGATTGCGCGCCACTTTTTTGCGCAAAAGTATTTTTCCTGAGATCCTCACAAAAAATCATGGAGAATTGCGTTGGTCGGAAATTTTTACGCTGTATTTTGCGGGAATGAAGGGGGTGTAACCTTTTCGTGAAACACCCTGTACATATCTGGGAAACTTGTTGAGTCTATTCCTTACGACCTGGCGGGTTAGGAAAATTTTCGGACACAGGTTTTCAGCACCATCACTTAATACAAACTAAAAATGTCATTCCAATTCAAAAAGCTAGTTCTTTGTAAAAAGTATGTAGGAGAAGTCAAAATAGTAAGGAACCATCCCTTGTACAGCTCGTGTTTTATAAAGGACGTAGGCAACAACCTGGATGGCCCAGGATGGACCCCACCAACCCCTACGAGAGCGCAGAAGAAGAGAAGACGATCGTCGAAGAGTCTTTGCGTTCGGTTCACAACGGCGAATTCAAAACCGTTCGGCGGCTCAAGAAAGCGTCCAAAGTTCAACCGTCGTCCATGTTGTCGTGGATGGGAACGAGAGTCGAGCTTCAGCTCTGGTGCCGAGCTTTGGACATCCCTGAGGAGATGCTGTCCGAAGACTTTCGCAACGGGCTGCAGAACCTGACAGGTAATAAGGAGAGTCTAGCCCCCAGAAAGTGTTGTCGGGTTTCAGCGCTACCTACCGTCACTTCAGCGAACTATTATCCTTTTTCAGCTCGATGTGAGCGTGGTCAAGTGGCATTTCTGTAAAGTAGGCTTACCTCGATTTTACCACCTTGGTTTTACCACTCTCCAATTTCTCAATCTCAATCTCTCAATTTCTAATTTTTGCAGCTTTACTTTCCTGCCTTTTTAAATTGCGAAGAAAAGGAACTTGACATTGCATTTTTGTGATGTTTTTAATTGTTTTTTTGTTCTTCTTTGCTACATTTTAATCTTGGGATAACTGCAATTAGAGGAGCGACGGTAATGCGGTCGCGAGCGTGATCACCTGATAAGATATCAGAATTGGTAGTTTGTTGAAGTGGCGGTAGGTAGCGCTGAAACCCGACAACACTTTCTGGGGGCTAGACTCTCCTCTGGTAATATACCTACGCCTGGGAGTTGCGCGTTTTCGATCTCAAATTCGGATTCATTTCCCTTCGAATTTTCAATTTCAGAAAATGAAATCGCAATTTCGTTCTGAAGATTTGAAGGGCGGTTTTTTTATTAACCCTGGAGTGCTACCCCAGATATTTTGACGTGCACTCCTGGGTAGGAGTAATGTAGTAGCAAATGGGTATTCGTCGATGCGACGAACACAGTTACTTTTCAAGAGAAAAATACCATTCATGCAGCATGAATTGATGAGCGAATTTTCAAAGAAATCATTCAGTTGAAGGTGTGGTTAAGAAAAGGAACAATGGAGTTGCAATTTCTTTTAGAAAGTTTTATTTACACGATTCTTGGTTTTTTCGATTTTTATTATAGCATACCAACATACTGTATCCACCGGGTATGATTTGAAGATCTTAGGAGTCCATATTCACGTTCTACTCGTCTCCCCAAACTCATAGAGTACCCACACGGCTACTGCATTTATGGGTACAACAAAATTTGTTACGTGAATATTTTTACGTGAATATTGTTACGTAAATATTAAAAATAATATTTAATATTCGCACGTATTCATTACATATATAAATAAATACTTAATTTTGGACAATTTTCATTTTTGAAAAACGCATCGATATCAGAAATTTTGTGTTGAATCAGAATATACCATATATTACCATGATTGTAATAACCACACAAAAAAAACGGAAAAACTTCCGGGTATTTTTTTTTTCTTGCTATATACAAATATATATACAGAGTTTGATATATTACCATGGTTTTGAGGGTAATAACCACGAAAAACGAAGCTGAATAGAGCTGAATCCGAATATACCATATATTACCATGATTTTGAAGGTAATAACCCAAAATGCAACTAATTTGCAACAAAATATGCCCCTTAGCGTTTTTTTTAAATCCTTCGTCTTTGAGTTATTTTAACTTTAAACTTTTTTTCATGATTTTGACCTTATGTCATTAAATCGGTCATAACTCCGTTAATTAGCTGTGTAAATCACAATATGAGGATACCGTTGGAAAGAGCGTTAAATTTCCTATCGGATAGATGCCTTAACTTTTTTTTGAGTCAAGGTTTGAGACATGAAAACGTCCTCTAAAAAGAGAATATTACGTAATTTTGGGAACCTTGCATTTTTTCAATCGCAAATTGAACTACGAGAATCAACATTATTTCAAGATGCAAGAACAGTAAAAACTGCGCTAGAATCTCAGCTTTCCAATGGTATAATCATAACATATTCTACGCCCGAATTTAGGGAAGAATTTTGTGTTTGAACGCGGAAAAACGTGCATTTTTTCAACGAAATCGGCGCTCCGCCTAGTCGATCTGAGGGGTCGGACGATGGGAGTGGGGGGGTCGGCGCCGCAGTAGACCGCGAGGCCTCCGGAAACCGCGCTGATTTCGTTGAAAAAATGCACGTTTTTCCGCCTTCAAACACGAATTTCCCCCCTAAATTCGGGCGTAGAATATGTTTTGATTATACCATTGGAAAGCTGAGATTCTGGCGTAGTTTTCACTGTCCTTGCATCTTGAAAAAGTATGGGTTCTTGTAGTTCAATTTGAAATTGAAAAAATACGAGGTTTCCCAAATTACGTAAAATTCTCTTTTTAGAGGACGTTTTCATGTCTCAAACCTTGACTCAAAAGAAAGTTAAGGCATCTATCCGATAGGAAATTTAATGTTCTTTCGATCGGTATCCTTAAATTGTCATTTACACAGCAAATTGAAGGAGTTATGACCGATTTAATGACATAAGGTCAAAATCACGAAAAAAATATTAAAGTTAAAATAACTCGAAAACGAAGAGTTTAAAAAAAAAATCGCTAAGGGACATTTTGTGTTGCAAATTAGTTGTAGAATCGACTGGTACCGTATGGCAGACCAGTTAGGCTTACACCCTGTATAATATAGTACAGAAGTGTTGCATATTCATTAAGTTTAACACGAGTCACTAATGTTAGTCTATGTCAGTCTGTATGTGAGCAAGTGGGAAGTTAGTGCGTATCATCGTACGCTACGCATCAGGGAGTGTAAATTATCCCTTTGGTGCCGTATCTCCGCTCTATGGGTTCGTCGATGAGAAATAGGTGGAGTGGAATCATTGTTTAAAGAGCCTGGAAATGATTTCCCGCTTTTCCCTAGAGGCATTATTGGGTTCTTAAGAGTTCCTTTCATCTTCGAAAGTAACGTTAGTGTCGCCGAGGGGATTCCAAACTAAAAACGAACGGTTTCGTAAACTCCTTCGAGACTCTGAATATCCTACGAGCACACCCTTCGCAATATTCTCTTTCAAACCCGTATGAAGATAATCAACATTTACTTTTCCAGACCGTAATTATTAGGTCAGACTACTGGTTTGCAGAATTCAAAACACCGAATTTTCAAATAATTCTTGTAAAAGTAACCGACTTACGATAATGTCAACAAAACTAAACACCCCTCTTACTCCACCCTTCAAAACCTCAAAAACACTCTCTTGAGGACCAAATATAGTGATCAAATTGCTTCAAAATTGCAAATATCTTAATCTGAACAGAGTGATTTTTTTAACGCGTGACGAAACTACAGCCACTGCGAAAAATCAACAATGTAAACACCATTTTAGCGAATTTTCAAAGAAAATGAAGCTATTGCAGTGGCCTCAAAATTTTTGGAATCGACTTTTTCGAAAAAATTGTTCACTGAAATCCATTTTGGAACATTCTGAAACGATCCCTGAAGTTTTTCCAAAAATCATATGTATCTATACTAGTACTATCAGTATCATATGTATCTATACTAGGTACTATTATATATTGAATGCGACCTTTTAACAAGAACTTTCGAACCTTTTGAATTCACTTTTTCTCAGGTGAAGCGGAAGAAGAAGAAGACGCAAGCACGTGGCCGTATCACTTCAAGTTGAAGTACATTGCGAATGTTCGAGCCCTCGCGAGCAGCAACCAGGGCCTGGTGAAGACCACCATCATCGTCAAGGAAACTCCAGAGCTGACCAACATCCGTCAAATCAAAACTATCGTCACGGCGTAACGAAAATAAAATGTCACACATACTTCATCTTGATGAATTTCCCCGCTGCTAACTTGAAATAACTCAAAACTCATAGTTACTAATAGGAAATAGGACAAAATAACCACCAAAACGCTGCAAATTATTTCACAACGGTTTATTATTTTCCTGTATAGCTCACTCGTCTGCAAAGTGAGGATGAGGAAGGTGGGAGTGGGAGAGAAGGATGAAGGGAAGTGCCTCTGGTATAGAAAGACCTGATGAGGAAAGTGTGGCACTCGAAAGAGACACCAAATCTTCGCCTCATTGGAAAAAACTGTAGGCTATTAAAAAAGAAAACTGTATAGCTGGTTTGGACTATTGTAATTTACTATGATTGAGAAGGAATGAAAGAAAGAAGAGGCAACTATTGTACTTGATGATACTATATTGAGAAAACCAAAGATTGATGGGAAGAAAAGAAATTAATGCACCTACCTGAGCATGCCGTTTGAATTTAAACTAGGTACTCGGTTATTTCGATTGTTCGGTGAATTCTTGGTGGCATCTGATTTGAAGAGGATGAGTGACAGTGGCGTCTCCTCCAGGCAAACATAGCAAACACTTTGCCTTACTAAAAATATGCAAAATGAATAAAATAATTATTGTTTAGATTCTCCTATATTTTCAATTCTGCAAGTGTTGTAAAGCTGATTTTGAAAAATTGTACTAATTCAGGGACTTTTTCATTATTACCAAGGAAGTTAGGTGAATCAGGATAATGGAATAAGTACGTATTTTGCCTTGGATACTAGCCCGCCACACAACTGAGAGTTGTAAAAATGTCGGTAATGTAGATCGAATGAGGATGATAAATAACTAGTGCGGGCCTGGCGATGCAAGGCAAACAGGGCAGGGTCTAGTATTGCTATACCCCCACTAACACAGCATCAGCCAAGGCAAACACTAGAGGAGCTGTTTTGTGACCTTGAAAACAGAGAAACTTGGAAGATGAGCCATGGATACTAATTAACCCCACATGGCAAGGCATGAAATATCCCTCCAACCACATTATCTCACCAAGTTATACTCAGTTTTGCTGCCTTAGAAACCAGTAATCAAATTATTCTTTAATTAAAGAATTCTTTAAAGAAAGTTAAAAAAAGAATTCTTTATTTCTTCAAATGGAGTGTGAAGCGTTTATTTCATCTACATAAACTCGATTATGAAGAGAAAACATGGTTGGTAGGTACTAGGTAGTGATAATGGGAAAGCTGTGTTCTTTGGTGGCGCATGATCTACACAGATAAATAAACCTTTGTGTAATAATTAGTGAAACCAAGCTGTTTGCCTGAGGAATATTCTCACCTGACGCCCCTGATGAGTGATGAATGGTGATGGATGATGAAAGATGGTTTGGTGGCTGATAATTATGGCGTACACCTCGTGGAGGTAAAGTGTAGACGTCTTGGACGTAGCAAAAAAATGAATAGCGATGCACGGCAAGCCTGTTCGGGAGCTTGAAGGCAACTGAACTTGGGAGACCAACCACCACTGGACTGATGAGGGAAGCAACCGGTGATAAGACCACTGAGCTGGGGTCAGTGGTCAGCAGATCACCTGGTCTCCCTCATTTCACTAATCCGTCTAATCTATTTGCCCAAACAAGCGTAGTCTTTCTCTGATGACGGTATCATTTACTGACTTACCGACAATTGGGTATTTCGGTGGGTCGGAAGTTAAGGTTTTTGACCTCAAATTTGGATTCAGCACCCTTGAAAACCTATATACTACAACTTTAAGCTTCAAAAAAATCACCAGTGACCAGCGTGGAAAATTACATGAAAAACGATTTTGAACTTTCTTTCAGTTGCAGCGATAAAGCCGACTTTAACTATTTGAGGTCAGATTAGCACTTTCTGCTCGACTTCCACGAAGAGGCGGAAAGTACTTGAAGGGCGCATTTTGGAAAATTCAAGTACGGGCGTGTTGGGATGCTTCCCTTCCTGCTGTTGGCCGTCGTTTCAACTACCCGCAGAGCCCGAGAGTTTCGTCAAACTATTCCAAAGCCTTTCCTGAACGTCAGAGGAGTCTGAAAGCATCTGTCTACAAACGTTTGTGAACTATTATCGTGGATTATGAGAAGTTCAGGGAGATTTAATATCATCAGACCTGACAGGTGGATCCACTCGGACGACCTGCTACAGAGCTAAAAGCTGAATTTAGTAGGTACCTCTCAAAATACTTGTAATAATTACAAGTATTTTGAGAGGTACCTACTAAATTATTTTAATTAAATTAAAATTAAAGGTGAATTAAAGGTAAAATTAAAGGTAAATTAAAATTAAATTTAAATTAAATTTAATTAAATTAAATTTTTTGTAATAATTTTAATAATTTTTTTGTAATAATTACAAGTATTTTGAGAGGTACCTACTAAATTATTTTAATAAATTTACTAAATTTTTAAATTTTATTGAAACATTTAATAAATTTTGGGTAATAATTACAAGTATTTTGAGAGGTACCTACTAAATTATTTTAATTGAATTAAAATTAAATGTAAATTAAACTAAATTAAATTACATTAAATTAAAATTTAAATTAAAGGTAAAATTAAAGGTAAATTAAAATTATTTGAATCACTCTGAACCACGAGGAGCAGTGATGGACCAGGAAAGCAGAAAGATAGACACCGTGGACAAGTTTAAAAAATCCAACAAAAGAAAATGGGTTAAAGGGAGAGAAGAAGGATGGTGGAAGGTTGTAAATTATTAAAAATAGCCGAAATAGAAGTAGGAAATCAAGAATATCAGATGGAAGTACTGAATATTACGTACTAGACAAATTATTGAGGGTAAAAGCCCAAGATGCTAGCGAGTTTTTCCCCGTTTTTTTCTCCGTTTTTTGTGGTTATTACTTTCACAATCATGGTAATATATGGTATATTCGGATTCAGCACAAAATTTCTGATATCAATGCGTTTTTCAAAAATGAAATTTGTCCAAAATTAAGAAAATTATCTATTTTTGATTTATTATTTTCAATAATGCACCATTGGAATCGACCAAGACAAAAAATAACAACACCCCCTCAAAATATGATGGTTTACGTTTCAAGGTACGTAGAATCAAAAAATCGAATAAAAATTTGGCTGATGTAGGTCACTTCTAAGGGTTCCAAAATCAATTTTGAAATTTTGAAAACGCCCTAACTCAAAAAATTTTGATATAAAGGTATTGTTTTTCCTTTAATTTAAGATTCTATAGAATTTTTAGAATTTTTTGAGACCACCCGGAGCTCTGTAGGACAAATCGTTCGCTCGCTACGAGAATTTAAGGGTTTTACGTACGATAAATCAGAAACACGAGTGTGAATCGCAAAAGAGGCCTAATCTCCGTTCAAATTTTAGCTGACCGAAATGCGATCGATGTTTTCCTTCAAGTTGGATGTTTGGTGACTCTGCAGACGAGTGATCTATATAAAAATAATAAACCGTTGTGTAATAATTTGCAGCGTTTTATATATACAATGGATACGTGCGTATATTTGTTGTAATCAGAAATGCAGTAGCCGTGTGGGTACTCTATGAGTTCGTAGAGTCGACTAGAACATGAATATGGACTCCTATGACCTTCAAAGCATACCCAGTGGATACAGTATGTTGGTATGCTATAATAAAAATCGAAAAAACCAAGAATCGTGTAAAAAAAACTTTCTAAAAGAAATTGCAACACCATTGTTCCTTTTCTTAACCACACCTTCAACTGAATGATTTCTTTGGATATTCGCTCATTAACCCATTTACGGCCACTTCATATTAAATATGAATGCAAAAACTTTTATGATTTTTTTAAATATTGAAAATAGTGGTAAATCTTCGCAGGGGAATTTTTTCTCGATCATGCTGTTCCTAAACTTTTCAGAAAAAGTTTTCTTTGATGTTCGGGAGCTCAATGCAATTTTGGAAATTTTTTGAAAGGAAGGCATGAGTTTGGTGGCTCAAATTCGATTCTGGACGAGTGAGCTTTCTGGGCTATGAATTGAAACATATTCCGGTCCATAAAAAGACTTTTACATTCTACCAAAACAATGAACTGGATAAATCAGATCGATTTGGAAAACTGAGGCTCTCAAATCTCATTAAAAAGTAAAATTAATAAAAGATCGAGTAAGTAAAAGTAAAATAAACAACCTTTTCAGGTTGGATTTTCGTCCGACTGCCACTTTCGGAAAATATCGAGTATTTTTGCTCTCGATTGGGGAGCAAATGATGCTTTATTTCGGCTGGCATTCTGTAAACATGCTCCTCTCCTCATTTTCAGTTATTTCTACCCTTGGCTTGAAATGGGTTAAACTATGTTGTGGGATGATTCCCAACATTTTAGAATGTCCAAGAAGTAAGAAGAAGAGTAGAGGGAAAATGTATGTTCTGGCACATAACTATTAATACTACGACCTTTTGACCTTGACCCCTACCCCCACCGCCCCTCCCACCCCCTGACCCCTACCACCACCACCCCCTCCCGCCCCTGACCCCTCCCGCCACCCTAGTCCTCCCCCCCCCGTACTCCTCCGCCCCCGTACTCCTCCCGACCCGTACTCCTCCCGACCCGTACTCCTCCCACCCCCGTACTCCTCCCAACCCGTACTCCTCCCGCCCCCGTACTCCTCCCGCCCTGTACTCCTCCCGCCCCATACTCCTCCCGCCCCGTACTCCTCCCGCCCCCCATACTCCTCCCGCCCCATACTCCTCCCGCCCCATACTCCTCCCGTCCCGTACTCCTCCCGCCCCCGTACTCCTCCCACCCCGTATTCCTCCCGCCCCCGTACTCCCCCCGCCACCGTACTCCTCCCGCCTCTGTACTCCTCCCGCCCCCGTACTCCTCCCGCCCCCTTACTCCTTCTGACCCCGTACTCCTCCCGCCCACTTACTCCTCCCGCCTCCTTACTCTCTACCCCCTCACTCCTTCGCCCTTGTACTCCTCCCGCCCCGTACTCCCGCCCCCGTACTCCTCCGCCCCCGTACTCCTCCCGCCTCCGTACTCCTCCCGCCCCTTTACTCCTCCCAACCCGTACTCCTCCCACCCCCATACTCCTCCCGACCCGTACTCCTCACGCCCCCGTACTCCTTCCGCCCCTTACTCCTTCTGCCCCCGTACTCCTCCCGCCCCCTTACTCTCCACCCCCTCACTCCCCCGCCCCTGTACTTCTCCCGCCCCCTTACTCTCCGCCCCCGTACTCCTCCCGCCCCGTACTCCTCCCACCCCCTTACTCCTCCCGCCCCTCACTCTTTCCGCCCCCTTCCACCCCCCCCCGACTCTTCCTGCCGGGGACTCCTTCCTACCACTCCCCCACATACTCCCCCATACTTACCCTACATATTCCCCTTCCTTACCCCTTCACAGTACCCCATACTCCCCTACACCCCCCCCCCATACTCCCTCTCACCTACCCCCACATACTCTCCCATACTTACCCTTACACACTCCCCCATACTTACCCCTACACACTACCCCATACTCCCTCTCACCTACCCCCACATACTCCCCCATACTTACCCTTACACACTCACCCATACTTCCTAACACACTCACCCATATTCCCTCTCACCTACCCCTACATGTTCCCCCATACTCTCAAGTACTCCCCAAACTTACCCCCACATACTCCCCCATACTCTCCCCATACTCTCCCCATACTCTCCCCATACTTACCCCACACACTCCCCCTCACTCTCACCCTCATTCTCACCCCACCTACCAATGTCATGAGGTAAAAACTATCATTTAAGCTAGCTTGAGAATGGAGCTTCATGATAGGTTAACTATATGGCAGCATGGTCGATCTATCATACCTTGTAATCATGTTTCAATCTCTATTATAAGTTTCAAAGCAAGGTCAGTACAACTAAGAGAAATATCTATTGTCCTGAAAAGGACAGTTCAAAGGATCTAAGGTAAGTACAACTAATTTCTTTACCATTAAGATTCAATTAGTAACATTGTTCGACCCTCTTGGTCGTTGGAGACTAAGCTCTGTCACCGCGTCAAGGTGGGGTCAATCGATAGAGGTTTTTTTTTTTTTTAAATTTATTTTTTTTTCAACATGAATTAATATAATTTTATCAAACAATATACAATTTTTTTTTAAATAAACAATATTTGAACATGAACGATAAACATAATGTATTAGCCTAATAGTTTGAGTCATCATTTATATTGTCTTTTTCCCTGCCGACCCTCTCTCCCGAAGGGATTTTCACCGCAACCTTTGAGAGGGTTACTCGGCCGGTCCTCACTACTAGCACCATACAGGATTTACCGTTCGGATACTTGGACCAAAGACAATAAAGGATGTTACATCTCAACTTTTTTTTTTCTTCAAATTTTTATTACAATTTAAACAAAATTAACAAACGATATTCAAACATAAACGTAAACACAATTTTTTTTTAACATTTCAACTTTAACTATTAATTATGAAAAACATATTTACAAACAATCATTTATCATCCAGTCAGCTATTGCTCTACATTTATGGAATGCACATAATGTTGGTGCCGAATTATGAAAAATGCAATGCGATCCTATCGCTAAAGGTTCAAGTAATGAAGATATTTTGGGGCATCCAATACTTTCAACGTCAACTATTCGTAGGTTTCTTGGAACCAGCTGTTGAATGAAGTCAACCTTTTGCTTTCCTTTCACATAGATGATATCATAATTAGAAGAGATGCGATGAAAAATATTTGATAGCTGGCTGTATTCCACATCTCCTTCATCCCACGGAATTCTATGTACGTGCTTTACGATCCAATTATTAGCTTTTCGAGCCTTTAGAACGTAAATGTACAATCCCTTGGGTGGTTTGAAAATCCAATGTTGTGCTGAGAAAACATTGTGATCACTCAACTATAACTCTTTAACGATATGCTTCATTTCATTGTTGAAGAACCAGTGGAGATCCAGAACAACCTCTCTCTTTGACGGCATGATGATGACTGAAGGACAATCGATTATGGTACTCCTTTTATATAGGCTTCACGTGACAAATGTCAGTGGTGAAGTGGTCCAGCTGCTGAGGTTCGATGATTCGCTAAATCTCCTTCAAGACGTAGGATTCATACCTACATGCAGTCTGACAACATTTTTATACCATTCGACGAACTATATTGGTCAAAGGGTTGTACTCCACTGATCGGTCGTGAATGATGAGGCAATACGCTGTTGTGTCACCGGGAAATGCTACGCTCGCTTCAAATTCTAACATCACATCTATAGGTCCAGATTTGATGGATTCACTCTGTTTTGAACAATCCAAAACAACTAAAGTTCCTCTTTCCTTGAATTGGTGAAGTGAAAGTAATGGATGATTGTATTCAACCCCGTAGTAACTTTGTTGAAATGTGGCATACATTCGGTAGAGGACAGAAAATTGATTTCTGTCAAAGTTGATATTCAGATCATCGTATGGGTATGATTTTGAGTTCAAAAATAACTTAACATTGATCAGATTACAATGGTCGAAACGGCATGACAGTTTCCTCACCGTGTTCTTTCTTCCAGTTTGAAAAGCTAATATTACGTATCTAGGTTTTTCAACTTGAGACGACGTCTTGACGTTCCATACATGCTTCTGGGTTGTCGGAAGTAGAGGGTACTCGTAGAGCTCCAAGCAGCGGAAATCCATTCGTATTGCCTTTTCCTTTTGAAGATGACGATGAAGTTCCAGTCGATGATGGTTGTCGAGTGTGAGGTAGGGTACACGCCAGGAGAGGTGAGTCAATTCGATTTTGGCCCGACCTGGTTCGGCTCCTGCAACTCCTTGTGCTAAGTAGCAATTTTCATCTCTTCTCGATCGTAGAAATATCAGTTCTTGCTTGACGTTGATAACTACTTTTTGATAAGATTCGAAGAATCCAAGTAGCATACTGAGGGGTAAACAGACGTTGAAATACCCTTCAGTTGATACGTTGAGAGTATCAGTCACTACCCAACCATAATTTTCAATCTCGTTCTCGGTGCCTTTCATGAACGATGTGTAGCCTTTCATCGATGATGTTATGCCGGGATTCCTCACTCGGTCGATTTCTGTGGTACATATTTCGTAGCGTATCTCATCAAAGAGAAACGGGAAGGCGTTGCTAGTCATTGACATAGTAGCTGGCGGCGGTGGTCCTGATCCATCTTCCTTCAAGAAACGTCCTTGTAGCTCCAGGAAACTTTGACTCGGTAGGGTGAAGAGGTCTTGATGCTGTATGGTGATTCGTATCTCCTGTCCATAGTCCAAGGATGAACCGTAGGGGTAGTGAGTATGGTACTCCACCCGTTCAACTCCTTCCTCCTCATTAGATAGGTGCTCTTCAACGTTCAACATGTTGACTCTTCGAGATCCAGTTGACAACTGACTGATTTCAGGGTGTGCAGCTCCTTATATACTATCTTCACTGAGCGAAATTCTCGGTATTGATCCAACTATTATGTCTCGAGTCGAATCCCAACCATTTTACATAAGCTCGACCCTCTCCATCTCGTCTCAGTACCTTCTCCACAAGATATACTCTTGGGTACTTGGTCAATTGTAGTTCTTCTTGATAAAATCCTCCGGCGACTTGTTTCTTCTCACTATCCTCCAGAATGTAGGTGGGTGGTACAGTCTTCTTCACTCGAATGATCTTGAATATTTCAGTTGACCACGAGGGAGTGTATCCCTTTTCAAATTCTGCTTTCCTCTTGGATATCCTCACGTAATCGTCAATCTTGAATTTTGGCTGTTGTTTCTTCCTCTTCTTCGGTGCGAATAAGGTCTTGAGTGCCAACTTCTCTTTTCGTTTTCCTTTGACATCTGCAGGTGCCATCTTAATCGAACTGTGTTTGGTCTTGTTATACAGTCCAACGATTTCTTCTATGACATTCACCCATTTGTAATGTCCCTGCATACTGAACTGTTTCCAAAGCATTGTCTTCAGAGTGCGAATCACTCGTTCCACTATTGATGCTTTCAGATTGGTGAAGGTAGAGTAGTGGTTGATGTTATGACTGTTCAGTAGCCCTCTCACAGTGGCATTATAGAATTCTTTTACACGATCAGTTTGTAAATGACGTGGTAAACGTGGTGCTGACTTCTCGAATATCTGCTGGAATCCCATACTGGTTGCTGTGGCTGTCTTGGATTTGAGTGGAGCTATCCAAACGAATTTCGATAGGCAATCTATTACAACGAGTATATATCGGTTTCCTCCATTGATTCTCGAATACGGTTGAAGTTCCAGTAGATCTGCTTGCCATAAATCGTCTATTCCTTTCAGAATCACTCTTCTTCTTTTATAGTTCTTTCTGGCTGGTCGATGAAGCTCCTCAATGATTTTTCTCTTGACTTCTGTCATGTTTCGAGGCTTGACACTGAATGATGATGTATTCTCAGATACTGATGTTTATATAGGTTGAGAAAATCACGTTATATGCTGACCCTCCCATCCGAAGGGATTTCCACCTCAACCTCAAGGAGGGTTACTCAGCAAAAAATTAGAGATTTTCTTTTGATACCGTCTATTAAAAACAGGTCCTCACTACTAGTGCCTCATAGGACTTACCGTTCGGATACTTGGACCCAGACGATTATGAATTATTTTCAGATGAAGTACTGGGCTTCTTTCTTGGGTAGAATTTCCTAATAATAGCCCATTTCGGATGTTTCCGTTCAATGTTGAAATTCTCTGTTGAACTAAATCTTTTCTTATGTGCATTGGTCGCATCCAGTATCTTTTTATAGGATTGAAGATCATGGTCCCTGATCATTGTCTTGTCCGGATTTTTCATGAAGAGAAGTTCTAATAGTCCAAGGGTGCAATGGATTTGCATGTCTGTTCCTATTCGCATCACATCATCTCTGATAGTTACATAACTATCTCCCAATGTGAAGCGGTCAGATTCTCTGTGGTAGTGGATTCCATAAAGGTCATCGAATCCTGGTTCTCTATCAATTTTCTTTCTGACGTACTCTGATGCATAATGTCCATATGATGGCTCAACTGGTGATGACGATGCAAATGGTTCTTGAGGGGTTGGAATAACTCTCACGTCTTCTTGCGTTGTCGATCCAGTAGGTGGTTCCTCTTTAGGTGACATGATGTATGGTATCGCAGTAGAATCTGATGAGATATCGGTTTCTTCTACTTTCCTTCCGAATAAGTCAAAAATACGTCTTGGTCTGGTTCTTCTTCTCCTCCTGTTAATGTACTTCCATGGATCAATTGTAGATGACCCAGCTGTCTGCTCCAATTTCGGCTTCTTGGGTGATGGCGGATTCAGAATAGCTTCTCGAATGGGTTCAAACCTCTTCTTGAGATGTTCTTCTGTGTCCTCCCTGCTCCTCCTTATCTGGTTATACCTCGCTCTAATGTGTTTACGAACCTCAGCGATCTCTCGCTCAATAGATGTTACTCCTTCCATGGTTTGCAATAGACTAACTGATTTATCCTAATTCAGGGTATTATATAGGTATCGAAACCTAGCCTATATCTCCCACTGCTGACACCACACTCTTTGTCTATGACCAAAAACCCATACCTACTAGTTTCCCAACACCTTGAACAAATGTCTTTGAATTTGACGAATGACATATCCATGTTCACACGGTCCTCGTATATCTTTTTCATATTTAACGTGTCTTGTCTAAATACAACGATTAAATTGGCACAATCCCTGACCAAATGTTTAGGTATACGACAATAACTTTGGGCTAAATAAAAGCTATCTGTCTTACTATGTCGACCCATGCTGAAGAACATCCTAATCCTATCTTGTTTGTCGCAAGCTACGTCATCAAAAATCATTACGGAATTTGGTTTAGTTTGAGAGGGTAGTGGTACTTCATCACTATTTTCGTATTTGAAGAAGCCGATTTCTTTTAGGGGTTCCATGATTCTAGTCAATTGGACGTATTGAGGTTCTATTGGTTCGTATTGGAGGTATTGGTGGAGGGTTCTACTAAAGAGATAGATGTTTTCAAATCTCAATCCCTGAGGAGAGTATAATAGATTGAGCATCAAATTTGTTTTGCCACCAATCGAAGTCGCACACATTATGCACCTTATACTATTGGGTAGCAGTGAGCTATGCCTTGTTCTATCGGAGGTATTCCCCTCTAACTTTGCCAAATTGTGGACTGGGAGACCGACACCTTGCTTCACCAACTGCATGTTGAATACTGAAGACGTTTGTGAGAGGACCAGCCCTTATATACTATTTGCAACCCACTATTACCACCATCACAACTTAAAAATTTCATCAACGCCCTCCCAAATTCTCATCACAAGTCCATTGCAATAACTTTCACCCCTCCCTTTTTGAGAGACAACGACCTGGTTGCGTACCCCGGGCCCACCCTCGCGTAATGGAACGAGTAAACCAAACATAGGTTATTACAAAACAAATATGAAGGATTGTGAATAAAATCAAAGTGGAAAATAAAAAGATAAAGAAAAAATAAAAGCAATCCTTTACATAGGTTCCGCTAACCATTGGTTGTTTTACTCGTTCCGCAACCCCCGGGAAATCCCGAAAGATTTCCAGCTACAGTGTGTAGCTTTGGTTGCTCCACTGGTACGCAACCAGGTCGTTGTCTCTCGTACACATTTACTTACCCACCCTTGTGTACATTCGATGATGAGAATTTATAACAGTGATGAAAATTTGATAACCTAAGACGGTGATGAAAATTTGATAACCTAAGACGGTGATGTAAATTTGATAACCTATGACGATGATAAAATTTGACAGGACCAGCCTGTTTAAAAATTTGATAACCTAAGACGATGATAAAATTTAAAAGGACCAGCCTATTTAAAAATTTGATAACCTAAGACGTTTTACAGGACCAGCCTGTTTAAAAATTTGGTATGGTGATAATTAAATAAAATTGGATCACTCAGGAGCCAGCCTGTAGTGTCCTAAAGCTAAGGTGGTGATGCCATCATCTAAAATATGTCTCTTATCGTCATTAGGGGACAGTGATATTTTATTGGTCACAATGGACTGTAAATTGTGATTTTTCGATCTAATACGACTACATATGTCTCTTTTAATTGACAATGATGACAAGCAATCAAGATAGTGGTCGACAGTGATTTTCTTTTCAACTACACATCTTTGCACCCCTTTTGCTCTCTTATATTCTTTTCCATCAATGATCATGGCATACATTTTTGGTCTCAAGCCAACAAATAAATTAATAGGTTTACCCTCTGCTTCGTCTTTGAACTTTCCCAGAACTTTTTTATTTATATTAGAGTAAAGTGGGTGATCTTGGGGGTAATTTGATGTATCTAAGTGATCGAGTAGATGATCTCTCATGTCTTTATACCAATCATTGGTTTTTATAGACATGATGAAGCTATCAGTGTCCATATATAAGAGATTAAGTGCATTTGGGTAAAGGGGTTTTAGGACATCATAAAAATAGTTATACATAATTGTTTTGGAAAGATCTAAAATTGCTTGGCCTACAAATATTGGACGATTGAATGTAAGGGTAGTTTTTCTCATTAAAATGCCGACTAGATTTTCATTAAAAATAGTTGAATCTACGAAATTAGACTTGGCAATTAGTTTCTCAGCCTGCTGATAGCTAGTTACAAGTCTAAAATCGATTCGATTTCTAATACATTCCATTGTTTTTCCATATACTGCGTTATTGTATAATTTGAACTGGTCTTTATCAAAATCGTTGGTGGCTTTCTTTCTTAACTCATTATTTAGTTCAATGTAGGGTTTTAACCAGTTTGACTGTCGGAATTTTAGTGCTCTGTTTATTTTTACCAATTTCATGCCATGATCTAATGCTTGTTTGAGAGCCATGTAGTGAACGACATAGTTTCTCCGACTACCAAGATGAGCCACCAACTTTCCACCAACACTTCCCAACTTCTCAGGAAGGAAGGGGAGATCATTATGGTGATCGTGTAACTCATCTGGGTAGTCGAGAGAAACATCAAGAAGATATCCGAATGGGTCGTCAGCACTGAGGGTTTCGAGTTTGATTGAATTTAGATCTTGTACAAATGAAAATTCTCCAATGGGTAGAGGCATGGTCATTGCAGTGGAATAGAGCGCGTTACAGTCTTGGTAGGCCAGAAACAAGTCCTCTTTATCAGGGTTGTAGCCCTCGATAAAGCGGTTATTTGCTTCGGCCATCCTTCCTGGAACTTGAACTAGTCCACCCCTAATGCCAGCCTCTACCATTAAAATTTGATTGTAGTCTGTTAGCAACTCAATTTTGACCTGAGTGCATTTGAGCATCGCATCCCAGGTCATCATTGGTGATGTGAAGTAGTGAGCAGGATCAAGGGAATGGGATTTGATTGTTATATTGCGGAATGATTCAAATATTTCAGCAAGGAGGAGTACATCGATTTTCATGTAAAGATCGCTATACTCCCCCATGCTGGAACAATTGAATACTTCCCACATTTTCTGTGCATGCTCATATTCTACATTGGTTATACCACTATGTTTCAGTTGGCTATAAAATTCATTTATGGGAGGTAATTGGGTTTCATTATATTTCTCCCATGAGTTCATATACTCGTAGGGGAATACTCCTTTCCTTTTCACAAGATCTAATTCATTATTATTAAAAAATTTAGGTAAAATATTAAAATTAGTTAAAGATTTGGCAAGACCATCTAAACTGTTTGATAAAAATCGGAAACTATCTAAAAATCTCAATGATATTTTTTTATTTACTCTTTTGGAGAAAGTGATAAAATTTTCTGAAGTGGATGCTATGACATCAATTTGTTTTTTGTTGTAGCCTAATTTGGGAATTATGAAGTGGGCGTCAAATCCAGAGAGGTTGTGGAACAGGACGGGAAGGAAGGAGGGGGGTTGATATTGAATATTACAATTACGATGGGCAGCTCCCCGGTAAGTCCCTAGTATGTGACAATGATCACGAACTTTGGGATTTTCCGGGGAACTGAAGGCTTTATTGCACATGAAGCATGTTGTAGCACTATCATATTGATTTTTCTCTACTTGGGATAGAATTGGCATTTTTTTGTTAGAACTATATATTTTACTCACTTCTTCAGCAACATGATTTAAAAATTCCAACAGTTTTTCTACAACGTCTTCCCCTCGATATACGAACAAATCTTTCGGTATTCGATCACTGATGGATAAGAACTCCTCTTGAATATGGACATAAGCACATGCAGAAGTGGGGGTATGCTGATTGTAGGGGTGGGTGTAAGATGTATCTGGGTTTGGGAGGACAGTATGGATATCTTCACACATGGATTCAAAATCTGCGTATACTACATAGGGGACTCTCATGGATCTACCCACTTTCTCGAATTCCACGTAAGTTTTCTCAGGGATCTTTGGAAGGGCTGGTTTGTTTGAGTTGCATAGGTTTTCATGGGCTTTAATGTCACCAGAATTGTCCGTCTGCTTGTACCACAAACATCTTTTGCAGAGGTTAATCCTACTTACATGAGCAGTTATCTGTGCACGTACTAATTTATTAAAATCTTTAATGTATACATAATGGTTGTTTATAACCTCGCCACTACCTAATTTTTTCTCTAGTAATAATAAATCTCTATGGTCTTCTAGTTCCTGCTCAACAATTTTCTTGGGGTATACGTTATTGTTTTCATCCAATTTAAAAATGTTTATTGAGATATTATTGATTTTTTCAAATTTTTTGATGTCATACATTGTGGCAGGGAATCTAATACAGTCGAAATTATATCTATGATTGAGAGTTGTGTAGACTGAAACTCTTTCTGGATGTCTAGGTACACACTTGGCTAAAATTGAATATTTGAAACAAAAATTGTCCTCATTGATCACATTGATACATGCTTTTCTGCTTTTAATTTTTTCTGGGAGATCAATGAACATGCCACCTCTCAGTGGGGAGTACTTATTGATTTTAACTCGTAGACCATAAATTAATGCCAACTTCCAACCACTTTTTTTAACTTCCAACTCGGATAACTCTGTATTTAACTTTTCATTCATTGATCTTAGGATTGAATCTATTTGAGTGTTGTGCAATAATATATCATTCTTGACTTTTAAATTACAATCCATCTCTTCTCCAAGAGAGTTATTTACTAAAATATCAAGAACCAAGTTGAATTTAATCGCCCCATGATCACGAAGAGAGTTTTTGAGGATTTTAATCAATTTTGGTCTTATGTCGGAAAGGAATGAAGGCAGATCTAATGCAAAATTTGATTGTATAAAAAACGAAGCAATTCTATTTGTGAAAGCAGAGATGTAGGGAATGATCTGTTCATCATCAGGAGCATTAGCCAATATTTCTCTAACATTTGGGTCACCACCTTGTCTACCATTATCCACCTCTTGACCACAGTTGATGTTATGTGCTTCAAACAAATAAGCGTTCGAGAAGTTAGCCCCACATTTTTCACACACTAAGTTAACAGAACAGTCTATTTCATGATTGATCCTTTCTAAATTATTGGGGAAATACTGGCCACATTTAGTACAAAAATCTCGATTGTGTCTCACTGCTTCATGTTCTTCTCTTTCATCTCTAGTGGCAAAATCCAATCCACAATATCCACAAACATTGGCAAAGTAAGAGGAGAATAAGTCATCTGTGGGAGATATGTTCCTCTTTTTGGAAGGAGAGGGAGAAGATGAACCAGCATGAGTTTGTTCATGCCTCAGCCTCTCCTCCATTGAAGGAAAATAAATCCCACAGAATCCACACAAATTTGAGAACATTGACAACCTATCATCAATGTCAGATGCTGGCCTCTTAAAAATAATGGGTGGAGAAGTATTGGTGGTGGGGAATCTACTTTCTCCACATTGGGTTTCATGGGCTATCAGCGTGGTCAAACTGTCAAATGCCCTCCCACAAAAGGTACACAACTTTGATGTACTAGCCATCTCTAGCTTTAAAGTATTTGAACTAAAATATTTTTATGGAAATTTGTAATCAATTTAACTCAAATTGAGAAACGAGTAAATTATTGAATGAAAAAAAAAAAACTGGGAAAATTAATCCACAAACCTCAAGCAAAATAAAAGAATATGAAGAAGTAAATCCAAAACAAGGATAAGTGAATAATAACCAAACTTTCAATCAACGGACTGAAAAGAAAAAAAAAATCAGAAAATTACTAAACGAAAATTGTTTTAGAAAAACTAATAACCAAGACACAATTTTTTATTTTTTTTATTTTTTTTTTTTTTTATTTTTTAAATGAAACAGAGAAAAAACCTAATCAAGTGATTGAGGAAAAAGAAATAATAATAACGAAATTTTCAATCAACGGATTGAAAAGAAAAAAAAAACTTCAGAAAAGTAGCTATTAAACGAAAATTGTTTCAGAGAAACCAAAACAACGAAATAATACCGGAATTATTTACAAAATAGAAAAAAAACAATCGAGTGATTGAGACAAAAAAAAAGAACTTATCAAGGTCAAACTTGAACAAAGAAAGAAAACACAAAACCAATCGAGTGATTGAGAAAAAAAAGAACGTATCAAGGTCAAACTTGAGTGAAAAAAAAAACTTATCAAGGTCAAACTTGAACGAAAAAAGAAAACACAAAACCAATCAAGTGATTGAGAAAAAAAAATGACCTATGAAGGTCAAACTTGAACGAAAAAAAAAAACACAAAACCAATCAAGTAATTGAGAGAAAAAAAAAGGACCTATCAAGGTCAAACTTGAACGAAAAAATAAAACACAAAACCAATCAAGTGATTGAGGAAAAAAAAAAGGACCTACCAAGGTCAAACTTGAACGAACAAAGAAGATATCATGGTCAAACTTGAATGGAAAAAAAAGGAAGTGTGGGTTTTTTGGGGGGAGAGGTAGACCTAATTTGCAAACCAGGAGGTAAACTAATGAGGTTACTCACTTATCCCAGAGGAGCAGGGGACGATAGCTGAAGAGCAGGTCTGGAGCTGAAGAGCAGGTCTGGAGCTAAAGAGCTGGTCTGGAGCTGAAGATGAGAGCTGGAGCTTGAAGAAGAGCACTGGAAAACTAGTGAACACTACAAAAGCACGAGCAAGAGTGGGAGGAGGAGAGGAGGAGCAGCTCCTTATATAGGGTGGGAATGGAGGGGGGTAGTTCCTTTGAGAAGGTATACAATTCGGTTAAGAAGGATAACCCTAAAAAATGCGTACTGAGAAGGAATACTTCATCACGGAGAAGTAATACATGAATAAAGTTTGATAGGGGGTGTTTGACTATAGGCATTGAGAAGGAATACAATTTCATTGAGAAGGTATAGAATTCTGTTTAGACGGATAAATTTAAAAATTACCTACCTACTGAGAAGGAATACTTAATTCACAGAGAAGTAATACAAGAAAAAAGTTTGAATTGGAGTGGAGTTTGACTCCAGGCATTGAGAAGTTATAGCATTTTGTTAAGAAGGATAAGCTCAAAAATTACCTACCTATTGAGAAGGAATACTCATTAACAGAGGAGTAATACAAGAAAAAAAAAGTTTGAATTGTTGGGGTTGTTGACTGAAGGTGCATTCAGAAGGAATACAATTTCATTGAGAAGTTATTGAATTCTATTAAGAAGGATAACCTTAAAAATTACCTACCTAATGAGAAGGAATACTTATTCACAGAGAAGTTATACACAAATTAATTTGACCTTGGGGGTGGTGGGTGGTGGGAGGGGGAAAGGGGGTGGTTGATCTTGGGTATATAAGGGGCTGCTCTTGGAGGCGGCTCTTCATTCTGCTCCTGCTCTTCAAGATGATCAACTCTCTCTCATCTCAACTCAACGCAGCCAACAACCAGAACAACGGAATCTGCCGTCTGTCAGACCTTCGCATTGGAGTTCCCTACGAAGTGCTCTCATTTCAAAGATTGCAAAGTCGGTTTGGTGACACTATCGTGGCTTCATTGATCCCCATTGGCTGTCTTCAAGAAGCTTCCATTAGAGTCTTCCTACCAAAACGGTTCAACGACGTACTCACCGAGGACGAAATTCAGAAGTACAACAACAAGGTCATCAGATCAGTCAACCTCATCTACAGAGGCCTTGTCAACAGACAGCACGACTTGCAATTTGTGTGAAAGGTAAGTTATCATTTACCGCATTCAAATTATGAGTTTCATCCATATTCAACTATCGTAAATATAAATGTTTCATCGGAACTTTTCAGATGGCTTCTTCCAGTAAGCAGTGTTCAATTTGTGGTGCCAACTTTGTCACAGTAAGAGCATGCCAGCTCCACGAATTATCCTGCACTCGGGCCTCTCCACAGGAAAGATCGCCCAGTCCTGCTTCTCCATCAATGTGGGTTACAAATAACGAATTCTCAACGCGATCCACTGATGAAGAGGAGTACTCTGACCCCATGAATAAGGTAGATTCAGTTTCATAGATACTTTCAAGTACCAATTTTAATTTTTACTGCTTACTTACATAATTTTTATGGTCATTTTCCAGACGTATGCTGTGATGCCATCTTCCAGAGAGTCGCCTCCCAGGAAGAAGATGAAAACTTACAGCCCATCTCCTACTCCCTCGTTTGAAGACGACTCTGTCGTCGAATACCCATACCTTTCTCTCTCATACCTTCTTCTGCATCTACTACCTCCATCTCCGTCCGTTGATAGATACTCACCAGTACCAGAAGACGACCAGCCGCTATTGAACAACAGCTTAGATTCAGGGTTTCTTTCGTGGTGTTCCCAATGTTTAACTGACCACGAACACTAATTTTTCTATTCTATTTCATTGTATCGTTTATTCTTAAATTAAAATTTTTCATCGGTCCTTTGGAGGACCAACAAGTTCAATTTATACAAGAGAAGGAAAGACTGAATAAAAATAATTATTAAAAAAAAGTGTGTGATTTCGTAAAGAATAAGTTTTTTCATCGGTCCTTTTGAAGACCAACATGTTAAATTTACATAAAAGAAGAGCTTAGTTGGAAATTCCAACGACCAAGAGGGTCAACAAACTTTTAAATTTCTCGTTGAAGTGTGATTTCGATAAGTATAAGTTTTACCTTTGGAGGACCAACATGTTAAATTTACACCTGAATAAAAATAAACTCTGTCGATCGACCCCACATTGACGCGGTGACAGAGCTTAGTCTCCAATGACCAAGTAGGTCGAACAATGGTAGTAATTGCATCTTAATGGTAAAGAAATTAGTTGTACTTACCTTAGATCCTTTGAACTGTCCTTTTCAGGACAATAGATATTTCTCTTAGTTGTACTGACCTTGCTTTGAAACTTGTAGTAGAGATTGAAACATGATTATAGGGTAGGAAAGATCGACCATAGTGCCATCTAGTTAACCTATCATGAAGGTCCATTCTCAAGCTAGCTTAAATTATAGTTTTTACCTCATGACATTGGAAGGTGGGGTGAATGAGGGTGAGAGTATGGGTGAGTGTGTGGGGTAGGTGTGTGGGGGAGTACATGGGAATATGTGGGGGTAGGTGAGAGGGAATATGGGGAGTAATGGGGTAGGTGTGAGGGAGTATGGGTGAGAGTGTTAGGAAGTATGGGTGAGTGTATGAGGGAGTATGTGGGGTAGTGTGTAGGGGTAAGTATAGGGGAGTATGTGGGGTAAGTTTGGGCGAGTATGGGGGAATATGTGGGGGTAAATTTGGGGGAGTACGTGGGAGTATGGGGGAATATGTGGGGGTAAATTTGGGGGAGTACGTGGGAGTATGGGGGGATATATGGGGTACGTGTGGGGGAGTATGGGGAGTGATAGGAACGAGTCGGGGGGAGGGGGGAGTAAGGGGCGAAAGGCGTAAGGGGGGTAGAGGTTAGAGGCGGGAGGAGTATGGGGCGGGAGGAGTACGGGGGCGGAAGGATTACGGGGGCGGAGAGTAAGGGGGCGGGAGGAGTATGGGGGCGGGAGAAGGGGGCGGAAGGAGTAAGGGGCGGGAGGAGTACGGGGGAGGGGAGGAATACGGGGCGGGTGGAGTATGGGCGGGAGGAGTACGGGGCGGGAGGAGTACGGGGCGGGAGGAGTACGGGGGCGGGAGGAGTATGGGTCGGGAGGAGTACGGGGGCGGGAGGAGTACGGGGGCGGGAGGGGAGGTGGGGGTAGGGGTCAGGGGGTGGGAGGGGTGGGAGGGGTAAAGGTCAAAGGTCGTAGTATTAATAGTTATGGGGTAGAACCGCCCTTTTCTCTCTACTAAGAAGGTATATCAGAGAGATGAACTAAACTAATCTAAACATGAAATAGTACAAATTTTAGCAAGCGCGAGTACCTACTAGGTATATTCTTCTGCTGGTTAAAACTCAAAAAGATAAGAATAATAACAATAATTTGAAGAAATAGCAGTTAAAACGTAATAGAATAAATATTTTCCGTCGTCGATGGATGATATATGATTTCATCGTAAAAAGTCCATTCATGCAGCATGAATTAACTCATTTCCGGCCATTGATGCATTTTTGCATCGTAATAATAATGATTGTTTAAAATATTGATATAGTGGAAAATCTTTGCTGACGAATTTTTTCTCGTTCATGCTGTTCCTAAACTTTTCAAAGAAAAATGTCTTCGACATTCGGGAGCTCAATGCGATTTGGGAAATGTTTTTTTTTAAAGGAGGCCTTTTGACCGAAAGCATGATTATGGTTTGTCAAATTTGGTCCTGGGAGAGTGAGCGTTCTGGGCATTGAGGCGAAACAGATTCCGGTTCATAAAAATAGACTTTTTCCGCTACCTTGCTAGACTCGGAAGCAAAATGCTTCGCTCATCGTGCGGTGTTGTAGAATGCGACGGAGCTTTCTGAGGCCGGATAGACCTTAATTGTTCATTCAGAGACCTTTGAGTGGTAGGTGGCTTTTGCGATCTGATACCCTCCTTCGACTTCAAGACATCTCGACGTTCTCATTCCTTTGAAACTCCCACGCGCCACCTCGGATCGAATTCCAACTCCGACTCTCAATTGATCGCGAGGGTTTTCATTGTGGGAGAGGAGGATATCTACTCAGATTGATTCGATCAGATTTGCGAATCTGCAAGGAGGGATGGAATACTGATTGTCGTTGTAGACACATTATGAATTCAATCAACGGCTCTTTCATAATAAATAATATCGAATTATCGGTAGGGTCTCAGCAACTGTCTGAACATCACAGAGTAACGGAGACAAGTTAAACTTAACTTAAGTTAATGTATACAACACTATGTGAATTTTCATCTCTTGAATGGCGTGTGGTGACATAACGCCGATAAAAGTCACGCTCGATGAGGAAACACTGGATACTATCGTTCCATGTTTTAAATGTGGAAGAGATGAGACTTTGAACAACAGCGTGGCCGAATCTTATGGAGACGCGTAATAGAAGAGAGATCGGAAGATACATCACGGTGAGCGTTCAACAGGCCCAGCGCTAAGTCGTCGAGACGTGGAATCGATTCAAGACGTGGAATAAATTGACGTGAACGTGAGAGGCACGCGAGGAGACAAGAGCCGCGATAATGCCTGAGACGCGCCGGCGGTTGCTAGCAGACTTCAATAGACGAACTGACATTATGTCGAACTGACTTTATGTCGAACATTTTAGAATTACTATTTTTGGAAATACAGGGTGTGTTGTTCACCCCCCTGCTAAAATCGTCCAGATAGTGGTAAAAAAAAACGTCTGCCAAGTTGGGTGGGCAGTATAGCTTCCTCACTCATTGTAACATGGACGTATAGAATCAGTTGGCGAAAAAATTATGATTCAAAGAGTTATTGAATACCAAAATATTGGCGATAATATGCGGGATAGGGTTGCAGGTATTAATGTTTATAATAGTGTTGTAAATAGTTGTGGTATATAAACCACTGAAATAAAAGAACGAAAGAGTGTAGGTATAAAATAAAACTACGAAGTTATGACGATAATGATTATTATTATTCAATACTAAAACTATAATAGGTGTACGTATTAGGATTATGGGTATTAATTTGTTATATACTCGTAATTTGAGTTTTGTTTAAAATTAAACGTAGAATTCTATTATTTTATTTAGCGGTCCACCGTCTAGGACCTAACTCACACAATCCCTTAAAATTTCATCGAAATTGGTTGAATAGTTGCGGAGTTTTGGTTGTAACAATAAATTTAATGTTCGCGCATGCGCAGCGGCTATTGCTTGACCAATTTGATTGAAACTTATAGGGTGTCTCTTAGAAGTTAGTCCCTAACTAACCTCCAAATTTGAGCAAAATCGGTTCATTAGAAACCGAGAAACCGAGGTTCCAGGAAATTCACGTTTGCGCATGCGCACTCGCTCCTATTGGTCCGAAGGTGCTGAAATTGATAGGGGACCGTCTAGGACCTAACCCGCACAATCCCTGAAAATTTCATCAAAATCGGACCACAGGTTAGTATAGTTTTGCCCGGGACAAGGATTGACCACAGACAGACCGACAGACAGACACGGAACCAAAATTGTTCGGGAAGCTCTAAAACGCAAAAAGCAAGTGGAAATTTTGATTTTGGAGGACATTTTTTTTCACTTCTTTCACGAATACAAAGCTTCCCTACCTTCGGTAGTGAGGAAGCAAAAATTTTTTTTTTTTTTTTTTTGAATCTTCATGATTTTTCCCAAGGATCTCAAATATGACCATATTGCGCATTGCGCATTGCGCAAATCGTGCGCAACGCACACCAACTTCGATATTTCAAATGAGACCCCACATTTTTTATTGCAGATTTGGATACTACGCAAAATTTCATGAATTTTAGACCCTTCACTTGATTTTTTTGGTTGCGCGCAACCCGTCCCATGAGAGCGCAAAGTCGCCCAACGACCAAATTTGGATTCTCGTAAACCCCAAGTGTGGCACATGTTTTTTCATTATTTTTCGACGCTGAATCACGTGGTGGTATCCATTTTTGAATTTGAATGGAATAACGGGCAGTACTTGCACGAGGCATAAATCAGTACTCACGTCTTCAAGGTAACGATGAGAATAAATCGGATCTGAGATGAGTTCAGATAAAAGGTTCTTCGCTTATCTCGTTTCAGGATTCCACAATGCTTCAAATAGTTTCTGAACTCTGTATCATAACAGTTTCCTAACTAATTAAAATCGCTTCATAACTCATGAGGACGAGAAAAAGAGCGACTTTTCGCTCAAAACAACCGGCCGCCATTTCAAAAATTCCAATCAAATTCAAAAATGAATACCACCACGTGATTCAGCGTCAAAAAATAATGAAAAAAACATGTGCCACACTTGGGGTTTACGAGAATCCATATTTTGCGCAATTTGGTAGTTGGGCGACTTTGCGCTCTCATGGGACGGGTTGCGCGCAACCAATAAAATCAAGTGAAGGGTCTAAAATTCATGAAATTTTGCGTAGAATCCAAATCTGCAATAAAAAATGTGGGGTCTCATTTGAAATAACGAAGTTGGTGTGCGTTGCGCACGATTTGCGCAATGCGCAATGCGCAATATGGTCATATTTGAGATCCTTGGAAAAAATCATGAAGATTCAAAAAAAAAAAAAAAATTTTTACCACTATCTGGACGATTTTAGCAGGGGGTGAACAACTTTTGAGACACCCTGTATAATGTTATGTTGTGGGAAAGGATTAATTTGGTTTGGAAAGAGATTAATTTGGTTTGGAAAAAGATTAACTTGACTTAGAAATGCTATATAAGATTTCTGAATCTCAATTACAAACTGAGATCCTCCCTGATCAGCTGGGTAAGCTAAATTTGCATCTGGTGGCTCCAGAAAGCTGAAATTTCGCAGAGAGCCTATTTAATACTTATAGAGAAATACCTATTCAGCTTCATTGAGTTTTACCTGGGCTTCGTGGGACGAGCCGAGTTTTCTCGTCAGCTGTAGAAGCTCCGGCGTGTAGCAAGGGGTGTAATTGGTCCACCCAGCCTGCCCTTCTCCGGGCCGCTTCCCTTCCCATTGCCCCGTCTCCAGGCATTTCTTGGACACGAACCCTGAAAAAAACGACAATTTTGAGTTATTCCAACATTTTTTTTTTAACGTGATTTATTATTGCAACTGAATATTAAATCCATCTAGCAATATTACATATCATTATTACACTCCTTGAGAGCCCGTTTACAGTAAAACGCAGTCCCTTCTCATAAGAGTATCTTCAACACTGAGCTATAACTGCACTAATTCCAGTGGTTTTATTCGCTTGAGTCGCCGGAGTTCATCTTCGTTGTCCAAAACGTAGAGCATTTCCAGGTTTTCATGATTGTTGTTCGCGCCTCCTTGAGTACCTCGCGATAATTTCGTGGACTGTTTCCATCCCCAAGTCTCGATGAATATCATCGTTTCTCATGTAACAAGGTGCACGCACTATACTTCTCAGTATTTTATTTTGGGAGGTTTGGATTTTGTTAATGTTTGATTTTTTGGCACAGCCCCATGACTGAATTCCATAGGTCCAGATAGGGCGAAGGATCTGCTTATAAATAAGCAGTTTATTGTGGAGAGAGAGACGAGAATTCCTTCCCATCAACCAATACATCTTTCTGAATTAGATTTTAATTTCCTCTTTTTTCTTTTCTATATGTTTTTTCCAGTTTAATTTGGAGTCGAGGGTCATACCCAAATATTTAACTGCATCGGTATGGGGTATTTTATTTGGATTGATCTCAACATCCATGACAGGAATTTTTCGGTTAGTAAAGTTGATGTGAACTGATTCCAACATTGACGCACATTTTCCGGTTGGAAATATCAACGTTCTGTTCATCTCGCTGGTTATCAAGAGGGAAAGCAGTAACATTTGTTGGATTCCCAATATGCTCGTTACAAGGATTTGCGTATACTCAGAAAAACATAGTTGAAGAAATGTCGAAAATGTTAGAAGCATGAGAAAGTTTTGTAGATAGCTTTACTGCTAGGGATGGCAACAATATATCGATATATGAAATACATCGATAGATCACGGTTGATATATCGCTATATTTATATCGATATAGAGAACCGATAATATCGATCAATATCGATATAGAGAACCGATAATATCGATCAATATCGATATATTGACCGATATATCGCGACTGATTTTCAACAAGTAAAAATTAAATATTGAAATGAATGGATGAGAAGGGACGCCTGTACCTGTAAAAACATAAAAGTAATTTTATTCCTAATTTTGTAGGTACCAACGTGATGGGTTGATTTCAAACTGTTGACTTCAGCTCAAACATGATGGTTTTCACTACAGTGGCGCTCAAGTCTCAGTTATTTGGCTTTAGCCAAAACTAATAGAGGCGCATCCAGATTAAAACCATACTTATACGAGTTGAAGCAATTTATAAGTTAATAGAACATTGCTATAGTGAGGGTATTTATGATATTTATATTGTTTTAGGACCCCTGAGGGTAGTTTATCCCCAAATTTGCCACCCCAAAAAATAATTCGCTACTGATGTACTCTGAGAACCCAGACATTTTAGCACTTTTGTTTTATTATTTTCAATAATGAACATTTGAAATCGACAAAGAAAAAAAAATGTTAACACCCCCTCAAAACTTGATGGTTTCAAGGTACGTAGAATACAAAAATCGAATAAAAATTTGGCCGTCCGTCCGCCGTACGCGGCACTTTTGCCACTTAGCATTGACCGATTTTGATGAAATTTGGTATGTAGGCTCCATTTGGGGTCTAGTTGTGCCCCAAAGATTCTGGTTGATGTAGGTCACTTCTAAGGGTTCCAAAATCAATTTTGAAATTTTGAAAACGCCCTAACTCAACAAATTTTGATATAAAGGTATTGTTTTTCCTTCAATTTAAGATTCTATAGAATTTTTAGAATTTTTTGAGACCACCCGGAGCTCTGTAGGACAAACCGTTCGCTCCCTACGAGAATTTAAAGTTTGGATGTTCGATAAATCAGAAACACGAGTGTGAATCGCAAAGGAGGCCTAATCTCCGTTCAAATTAAAGCTGACCGAAATGTGATCGATGTTTTTCTTCATGTTGGATGGTTGGTGGCTCTGCAGACGAGTGATCTATATAGAAAAATAAAAAATAATAAACCATTGTGTAATAATTTGCAGCGTTTTTCAATTAAATTTCTGTTCTTTGATACATCCAGCTAGAAGGACTAATGTAAAGAACTATTAAGGATCTACATATATTAATTAATTATGCTCCTTCAGAGGTTTTGGTTGAAGTTTCCAATTAATAATACTATTCAATCGTTAACTAAGGAATTTTAATGATATACTGTTATGCGCATCAGAGTCATCTAGTGGAATCTGTCAAACGGTGTTGAAATACCAATTCCGACGTCTACTTCTGCTAATCAAGAACCTCCTGGTTATTGACGCAAAACTCTTCATTAACAATCAACTGTAATCAGGCTGATGCGATTACTGAAAATTCCGCGTTTCACGAATGAGAAATGCTAGTCAGTGAAGGCATTTCCCGGGATTTAACGGAGTTAGGCTCCCCTGAAAGGCGTTATCCTCACAATACGCCTTCCGGTCGGTTGAACGATTCCGTTATACCCAGTCGAGTTTGAATGTTGCTTAGTGTATGGAAAATTATAATTTAAACCGAGGAGGAAGATTGGATTATTCGTGAGAACACACGGCTTTGAGTCATTATTAATCTCCTTAATGAAACCGAGGGTTCTTCTCCGGTTTTGACGTTCCAGAACCTCCAGAAGTTCCAGTCCGAATACGGCGTTTCGGTCCATCCAGTACCCTTTATTAAACATCATAATGCACACAAGAAGCTACTCACCTCAAAACCACCACATAACCGAAACAAATCCATTTAGATATACAGATATAGATTTATTGGCAATAACAGTAAATAGTACAAAGTACATTCTCATTAAAAGTAAAGCACTGCGAAAAATAAATAAAAAAAAGGTACTTCAAAATACAAAAAATAAAAACAGATATTGCCCGCCGAAAAATAAGTTCCAGGGAACTTGAGCTCTTCGGAGGAGTTCAAACAGGTAATTCTAGCTGAGAAATAATAGTATTGCTTCCAGGTAAACTCATAATATGGGAAGTGCGTTGCACACAAAGTAAATAAAAGTTAGAGAGAGAAACAAAAAATTATGGATACCGAGTTATATACAGTTATTCAATACTTTTTTAAACTTAGAGAGGTTGTGAAATGAAAATATATTAATTTCTTTTTGGTAAAGAGTTTTAAGGGCAACTACATAAGAATTTCTCTTATAAAACTCGCTATTTATATTTGGTAGAAGGATCCTAGAATTATTGTAGTTACGAGTGACTGTTGATATAGAAAAATGCTTGGGATCTATGCCAGTACCAAACACATGTACACAAGACTGAATATGGAAAATTTGATTTATCTTTTTTAACTTTAAAGTTTTTATACAACAGTGATGAAGGATACCTTGGGCTTTTATTCAACATAATTCTTAATAATTATTATTAAGTGCAAACCATACAAAATGAATTATTCATTTTGTATGGTTTGCACTTTTTAAATGACGGACTTACAGGCTGTGCCCCAAAGAATAATACCATATTTAATCATGGAAAAGGCCAAACCGTAATAAATAGTTTTAAGTCGACTTATTGGAAGAAACTTACGAGATTCTTTGAAAACGTAAAGTAACTTACGCAATCGTATAATTAGTGCATCAATATGATTCTTAAAACTTAGGTGATTGTCGACTAGTATACCCAAATATTTACATTCATTACTAAGTAGGAGTGGAAGCATGGCTCTCCAAGCAAGCATAATTCAAATGGAATCTCACTTCGCAGTTTGATGGAAAACCTTTTTTTTTCCAATCGAAAAACGGAGAACGGAAGTTTTATCTACACTTAGACATAACTTGTTTAAATCAAATCAATATTTGATTCGGAAAAGATCATGGTTAATAGTGCTAATCAAATCATCGTAATTTTTACCCCAAAAAATAATCGAAGTTTCATCTGCAAATCCAAACAATTTGCCCTCCAAATCAAGATCCATTAGATCATTAATATAAAGTAAGAATAGAATGGGACCTAATACAGTACCCTGAGGTACACCACAGGTGACTGTTAATTCGTCACTCAAACAGTTCCCCACTCTAGTAACTTGGGGTCGATTATACAGGTAGGATTTAATCAATTCTAGAGGTATGCCTCGAATGCCATAAGTATTTTGCCTTCAGATCTTATACGTAGGAGGAACCCACTCAAACTGAACTATTTCAATCGGCACATCTTATTGTTAATGCTTCTTCTCAACTGAAAGTAGAGAAGCTCTGGGCAGGTCAAACAAAAATGTAAACATATTTTTTGAGAGAGAAGAAACACTTTATTGAACATTGTAGAAGGAATGAAGGTGGACAAGGACTCCAGTAGTTGTCGAAACGTAATGGATTTGCCGAAAGTTCAAAATGAGTTGCCAAAAGTTCCAATAGGTATGCCAAAAGTTTGCCAAAAATTTAAATTGATTTATGCCAAAGGGTTTTTTTTTACTAAGCATTACTAAACAAACTGTAAACATAATGTTTAGTAATGCATGCATTCCAGGGGACGTCCCATTGGATAAGCATTGGGTCAATTAATACCAGTTGGTAAGCGAAAAAACTGTTCACTCGATGTAATTTATTAAGCATTTTAGGCAAAAAATAGTGATCCTCTCCCCTCCACCTCACCATTATCCACCATAACATTTCTAGCAGCGCGGGAGCCTCGAATTTGAAGAGCATTTTAAAAACCATGATCTACGACACCCAACATGCGAATTCGAGTTCCCCCCCCCCCCCCGCCAGTGGTGCCAGTCTGGCACCAAAGCGGTAATACTTCGTAACGTTGAACTTTTATCTATTTGTTTTGGTAGGCAGTCTGTTGAAGTTCAATTCCGTATTCAAGGTGAAACACAAAAAAAAAAACTTTAAAAAAACCGATGAAATATGCGGTTTATGGTGTTCTGGCACCATGGTGGTACCACTATTAGTGCCATGGTGGGACAGAGAATAATTCATGAAAATCCGGAGGTATAATGAGAATTTTTCCTCAATTTCAAAGCTTAGTAAAAGTAAAGTAAAGTAAGCAACCATTTCAGGTGGAATTTTCGTCCGACTGCCATTCTTGGCGTCGCGGACGTCATCAGCTGTCTCCCTAAGGGGAGATCAGAATTTGTTCTGATGATTTCGCTCATGGCTTCCCAAACATCACCGCCCTGGGTTGGAACGAGAGATTGCCGATCGTCTAATAGACAGAAAACTTTCTGCTGGCGACCAGACTCGAACTCGCATCCCCGCTAGACGGTTCTTATCCTTTCAAAGCTTAGATACAGTTAGTACGCTATAAAGGAACCGAAATATTGAAAAATCGGATATTTTGTGAATATTATTCCCCCACTCACCCCCTCCTCTTGCGAATTTTGATACTCTGGTAAAATAGTGTGCAGTTTGGAAGATTTATGAGTCGAACAAAAGAAACACTCAAAACGGTTGGAAATTGAGGCCTGGGCAGATTTTACAGGATTTTATAGGATTTTTGAGCATTAACCCCCCCTTTCCCCCCTTAAAATTCAAAATTCGAAATTCTAGCGACGTAGTGCACAACTAGATAGTTTTCCGCGTCGAACAAAAAAAGAACCACGAAAATCGGTTGAGAACTAAGGCCTGTGCAGAATACAATTATATCACTGTCGGCTGATGATTAATAACTCACTTAGTAATTTGATGTCATTATATTCAAAAAACTTCATGTACATACCTAGGAAGGGAATAGGAAATTTGTGGATGATTAAAAGGTTTGAATTCACGATTTCTCGATATGAATTTTTCGGGGCTCAAAGTCCAATCTTTTAGTAGATATTTCGCCCCTCTGTTTACCAGTGTGTAAAAAAACATATTTATGAGAGGAAAATGAATTTTACGTTTTTCCAATGGAATGTCAGAAAGCGGAGAGAAAAATGCCGAAAAAAAATACTCGGCCCGCTTTTGCTCCGCGTAACTGTGGGCGCTCTCTGATACCGCCAAAGCTTCCCCATACATTCGATGCACTTTCATCTCACGTTCTCTTTGATCTTCGATCAATGACATTAGGTGGGGGTTGAAAAGGCTGAGTGAATAAGTCGAAAGGAAATAAGATATCGCGAGAGTACTGATAGTGCTGGCCTGGCATGTGGCGGGGGATGTAAATGTACGGTGAAGTAAAAACGTAGTATGATGGGCTGTAGCTACTTTATTTTGCTTTCTCACTATCGAAGATGAGAAGTTTTGTATTCTGGCTCTGCCCAGGATCAATCGCCGAGATCAATGATGCCAAAACTCATATGAATATGAAGTTGACTTGCCAACATACAGCGAAATCCAATAAAGGTGATTGGAGCAACTATTACCTGGCGTAGATTATGGCATGGAGAGAGAGATTGATTGATTGATTGGTTTATTTAACCACCAGGGAAGGTTAGGGCCATAAGGCCCTATCTTCCACCTTCCCTGGCTACAAATATACAAAACAAATCCTCTTACAATCGTAATTTAAAAAGAAAAAATACACTTCTGCACTAAAATAAATAAGATTTTGATTTTTAATATATCATTATTACTATATACTCGTACTATTGCTCATAATTATTTAACATTTATCTAATAACATTTTTTTCAGCTCTTTTCTAAAGGTTTCCGTTGTTTTGTTTACATCAAACATATCCATCTGTTCATTAAAAATTTTTATACCTTGTATAATAAAAGAACGATTTAGGATTGCAGTCCTATGAATAGGGATCTGCATAAGGTTATCCTTATTTCTCGTGTCTCTAGAGTGGACACTAGACATTAATACAAATTGCTCGTGGAGATACTCGGGTCTTTTGAATTTTAGCACTTTAAACATCATGATGGCAATTTGTAGCTTTTTCCGGTCAGATATTTTAAGCCATCCCAGCGATTTAAAATGTGGCGTCACATGCTCATCAAATGCTACTCGCAACACGAATCTCACCACTGCATTTTGCGCTTTTTGTAGACGATCCATATCTTCACTCTTCATGTCGCAGCTGGCTACAGGGGCGTAATCGAATATGGGAAGAATCAGTGACTAAGCTAATTGCTTTCGCACTTGAACAGGGAAATCCACTGCGACTCGTCTTAGTTGGTAGAGGCTCTTGAAGACCGAATTGCACATATTAGTCACTTGAGTGTCCCAGGCCAGTGTGTTTTGTACCACTATTCCGAGGTTTTTCATTTCTTGGACAAACTCCAATTCAGTGGACCAATACACGGCTTTTGGAGTGTGTGAGAGATTGACCTTAGTAAGAATTTTGGTGTATCCGAGAATCATCATTTTGGTTTTGGATTCATTGACTTTCATGCCATGATCAGAACACCACTTGGCAAGCTTATTCAAATCTTGGTTGATGAGGTCCACAGTTTGATTGATTTCAGCAACACCGCAGGTCCGATAAAACTGCAAATCATCAGCATACATCATATGTCGCGTTCCTTCGGAAAAGATAGTTGGCAGTGTTCTAACGTATACTATAAACATAGGTAAGTGCTGAAAGAACGGACCCTTGGGGACTACCTAATTTAATATCTCTCCAGGCTGAAAATGAATTTCTTGGTCCTTTTACACATTGCTGTCGGCCGGATAAGTAGGAATCGAACCACAATAATAAATTTCCTTGGACCCCTATGGAGAGAGAGAGAGAGAGAGAGAGAAAACATGCTTCTATTTTACATGCACAATTTACATGATTTCCAGCAGCTATGCAGTAATAGCCTTGTTCTTATATAAGGAACGTCAAGCGAGTTCTGTCTTCGACCGTAATTTACAGATTTTTGTTTCTTTAGTTTAAAGTTAATATATAATAGTTATTACAATCACTATTTTTTTTTTTTGCTAAAGTAATAGTTGGTACATAAATAAGACTATCAGAATTACAACAAAAAGAAAATAATTTATGGTCGGATGCATAGTACACAACAACAACAACAGCAATTCTAAGACAACGAAAACAACAACAATTCTAAGTTTATCACACGGTAGGTACCTACTGAATTAGGTTACACTCCTTTATTGCTTTATATCTCAAAGGCCATGCAATGGTACAAAACCTTACCAGCAAGGGATCAGCCCTCCTCAGAAGTTGTATGAAGCGATCATGATGCATTTCTCTCACTCCGAAACATTTCACTCTGACCCCAATCAGTGCCGAGCATCTACATACAAAATGATAGGCATCCTCAGTGTCACCCGCACTACACAGCGGGCAGCCCTCATCTTCCACGCCATAATGCCTGTATCGCAGCGCCATAAGGTCACCCCTCAGTTTGATGGTCCACCGACTGGCTATGAAATTGGGTATTTCTGTGACTGGCTTGACCTCGGTAGTTCCTGATCTTAGCTCACGGTACAGTAGGTGTCTGGTTGACTCGGAGGCCCTTCGATCAGAGTCCCTTCCCATTCCTGCGGTAATATTCTCGAGTGATTGCGCCATTTTCACAGCCCATCGTTCTCGCACTTCCTTCCTATCAAATGGTAGGTCGTAACGGACCCTCAAACGCTCCCACTCCCCCACTTTTCGGTTAATATGTGCGGCAAACGGTGCTCGGGCATACTTAAGGTCCTCAGATGGGATATCCCATTTCCGGCCAATGATGCGTTTTCGCATCGTCATATTTATGCATTTTTTAGGAATTGAAAATATTGGAAAATCGTTGTAGATAAATTTTTTGTCGTTTATACTGATCCTAAACTGCTCAAAAAATTTTTGCTTCACCGTTCAGAAACTCATTGCGAATTTGGAGAATTTTTTGAAAAGTAGGCATTTTTGACGGTCTGGAGGAGCTTTGACCTTGTGGAATTTTTCGTTACGTTGGAGAAGGAACAATACTTCTCCTCTCTTGATCCTGAATGCTTAGAATGGCGTAGAAGCCAAATACATTCAAAACAAAAAATAAATAAATAATGGTATTGTACAACGACGAAAATCGACGAATGCGAAAACGCATCTTTGGCCGAAAGCATGATCATGGAAGCTCAAATTCGATCCTGGGCCAATGAGCGATACCAGACTGCCTACACGTTCATTTTCCGGCATGCTCGGTTCAGCTTATCACATTTTTATTATTCTCAGTGGTGTATTCAAAGTTTTTTATTTATTTTTATTTTTTTAAAAATTTTTTCAATGGATCCAAAAAGCGGCAACGTTTGGTCTATTGACGAGATCCTCGCCATTCTGGATGACCTAGGCAATTCGGACTTTCCGATGACGATACGATGCCCAAATTATTCATGTAGTATAATATACCCCCCCCCCCCTGTGGATACAGTAAGAGACGAGGAAGAACATTGACGAAAATGTCAACGGAATAGCCCTGGCAGACGACAACAAAGACATTCCAGGTACGTTAGAACTTCAAAAAGTTCAAAGATACGACAGAACCAGAAAGCCAGTGGTGCATTTGATCAGCCTAAGATTATTTCGGACTACAATAAATTCATGGGAGGGGGTGGACCTCCATATCATCAAGGCGGGGGGGAAAATTGGTGGTTGCTTCTCTACACAAACGGGATCGGGAACGCCTTAGTCAGTGCCTGAAAACTTTACCGATACGTGAATAATGACGAGTGTGGCTGGTGGATTTCTGATCAAGAGTTTGTCTGAGCTTGCTGTGGAACGAAGATCCCACTGAGAGACTGACACTCCTGAAGCTCCAAAAATGCCTGCTAACGGAGTGATATGAGATTTGACTCATAATAATCATCATTTGATTCATAATACGGCATTCCACAGCTTCAAGGAAACGCTGCAGATGCTGTGGTGGACAGAAATTGTATGTCAGAGAGAAATAGGACGTTCATCCGCACCCGGAGTGTTTCAAAGGGTTCCATGTCAAGTGATCCTGCTTTCGGCCAACGATGCGTTTTTTCATCGTTCGTTATCTTTTGTTTTGAAAATTATTGAAACATTTTGAGCTTCATTTCATGATCACACATTCTTAAATATAATGTTTTTACATAAAAATTTCAACTTTTAAATTTATTTCTACCCTTGGCCAGAAATGGGATATATCTGATGTGAATCCCCATGTATGTACGAACACAGGTTCCATGGCGGTCTCTAGGTAGAGTAAATAGTTAGATCGCTGCACGGATTCTACTTTATTGCTGTATACAGGGTGTTTCACGAAAAGGTTACACCCCCCTTCATTTCCGCAAAATACAGCGTAAAAAATTCCGACCAACTCAATTCTTCGTGATTTTTTGTGAGGATCTCAGGAAAAATACTTTTGCGCAAAAAAGTTGCGCGCAATTGTGCGCAATTGACACTAACTTCATTTTTTCAAATGGAACCCCCCTTTTTTTATTACAGATTCGGATTCTACGTCAAATTTCATGAAAAATTCATACCCGAATCGATTGGTTTTATTGCGCGCAACCTGGCTTTTTGAACGCTCCAAGTTGCGCAACTCCACAATTGCGCAAAAATTAGGTTTTGGAGAACCCTTACTGTGGCACATGTTTTTTCATTGTTCATTGTTTCATTGTTTTTTAACGCTAAATCACATGGTGACATCCGTTTTTCAATTTGACTGGAATTTTTCAAAATAGCAGCCAAAAAAATTCGGTTATTTTTAGTGAAAAAATCGCTCTTTTTAAATCGTTATGAGTTTTTAGGTAATTTTATTCAATTCAAGCATGATCATGCTGTCAGTTTTTATTTTCAACTCCACCGTAGACGGCCTCAAGCCCGTGGTTCAAAAGGAGGTGGGAAAATAAAAATTAAATATGATTTCGACCTCAAAACTGATGTTTTCGTGAAAGAAATGTCAATTTTTCCTCTTAAATCTTGGTTTTCCTCAAAACGGATGACACCCTGTGATTCAGCGTTAAAAATTGATGAAAAAACATGTGCCACAGTAAGGGTTCTCCACAACCTAATTTTTGCGCAATTGTGGAGTTGCGCAACTTAGAGCGTTCAAAAAGCCAGATTGCGCGCAATAAAACAAATCGATATGGTTATGAATTTTTCATGAAATTTGACGTAGAATCCGAATCTGTAATAAAAATGGGGGGATTCCATTTGAAAAAATGAAGTTGGTGTCAATTGCGCCCGATTGCGCGCAACTTTTTTGCGCAAAAGTATTTTTCCTGAGATCCTCACAGAAAATCATGAAGATTTGCGTTGATCGGAATTTTTTACGCTGTATTTTGCGGAAATGAAGGGGGGTGTAAACTTTTTCGTGAAACATCCTGTATATACCCCCAGGCCTGAGCTCCATAACTGATGTGACTCTGTCCTCAATATGCGCAGCGAACGAGAGAGAAGGTGTGAGCGTCATGCCTAAATATTTAAACTTATTCACCTTCTCTATATTTAGGTTATGGCATGGCTTTGTCAGCCAAGGTTCTGATTAGAGCTGGTTACCCTAGAGTGGACGACCACTTGACCTCGGTTTTTAGGTCGCTACATATATTTATAATTTTAAAATCAAGGTTGTACCATCCCCCCATTAATCCAATAATCGAAAAAATTAATCAACAAATGAGAAGTACAATTAGAGATAAGAGTGAAAACATCTGGGAGATTGGTCTTTCCAACGAAGTTGTTAGTTGATCCGTCCGTCTACGAATGATCCGTGATGATATACTATACATTATATATTGTAACGGTGTATTTACGAGGAACATAGACGGGGAAGTGATTTGTTTTGCTGATGACTCGGCGATGATAGAGGAAAATCATGGGAAGATGTTAAAGAGAAAGCCGCAAGAAATATCTGAACTGAATAAATGGTTGACACTGAAGAATCTAAAGCTTAATTACGCTAAAACACACTCTATGTTGTTCTCTTAGCTAGCAGCATCTATCCCAAACTTAGGAAATATTATATGCCATGTAGATCACGGCTGTAAAGTAAATTGTAAATGTCCAGCTATAGAACAAGTAAGAGAAACTAAGTATCTTGGAATGGTAATAGATCAGTGTCTAACTTGGGAGAAGCATATACAAATTGTATCAACAAAGCTTAGACAGTTAATACCAGTTTGTAGAGGAGTAAACTTCATGGGCATAAAATTAAAAAGGCAATTTTACTACGCTCTAGTTCAGTTTCTACTTATTTATGCTTTGCCGGTGTGGGGTTCAGCCTATAGAACCAAAATCCAACCTGTTTCAATCACACAAAAAACTCTAATAAAAATTTTACTAAAAAACGCTGCAAATTATTACACAATGGTTCATTATTTTCTATATAGATCACTCGTCTACAAAATCACCAGCCATCCAATATGAAAAGAAAAAGAAAAAAAAAAAAAATCAAAAAAAAAATCAAAAAAATCAACATCACCAACCATCGATTGCATTTCGGTCTGCTCTAATGTGAACGGAGATTAGGCCTCTTTTGCGATTCACACTCGTGTTTTGATTTATATATATATATATATATTTCAATATAAACACTTAAATTTTCGTAGTGAGCGAACGGTTTGTCCTACAGAGCTCCGCGTGGTCTCAAAAAATTCTAAATATTCTATAGAATCTTAAATTGAAGGAAAAACAATACCTTTATATCGAAATTTTTTGAGTTAGGGCGTTTTCAAAATTTCAAAATTGATTTTGGAACCCTTAGGAGTGACCTACATCAACCAAAAGCTTCGGGGCACAACTAGACCCCAAATGGAGCCTACATACCAAATTTCATCAAAATCGGTCAATGCTAAGTGGCAAAAGTGCCGCGTACGGCGTACGGCGTATGGCGTACGGCGTACGGCGGACGGACGGCCAAATTTTTATTCGATTTTTGGATTCTACGTACCTTGAAACGTAAACCATCAAATTTTGAGGGGGTGTTAAAATTTTTTTTTCTTGGTCGATTCCAAAGGTTCATTATTGAAAATAATAAACCAAAAAGAGAAACTTTCCTACTAATTCATTATTTCGAGAATTTAAAGTTATTGACATTTTTAATCTAATAGAGAAAACCGCTTTGATTTATACTCACAAAAAACATACAGGGTGTCTTCACTTTAGATGGGCATAACTTCAGAGTTCGATTCTACAAGGTATTTCCAACAAAAAATGTCTCCTAGCAATTTTCTTTTAAACCACTCAAAATTCTATTTTTTTTCACTTTAAAGTTTTTCTTCGCGTTTTCAACCTTACGGCACTGATATGGTCATAACTCCCTTATTTCTCCTGAAAATTCAAATCTGACTACACCGTTAGAAAGAGCGTTAAATTACCAAGCTATCTAAAGCAAAATCAAAATTTTTAGCAATAAATCAAGTATCAAAAAATCAAGTCAAAAAGCGAATTAAATTTTTTTTTTTAAACTTACTTTCTTCGACCAACATTTTTACTCTAAATCCCTGCATATTTCGATGGGCGCTCTTCGGAGAAAACATGCTCAAATTGTCACCGTTCCAACGGTCTATCAATTTTTCTTTTCAAAATTCAAAAAGAAAGAGTAAATGAAGTTTGAATGTCAAAAAACGCGTGTTTTACAAGCAAATCCTGTGTTTTAAGCGGTTTATGGTCCCCCTCGATCTCAGGAAAAACTTTCGTTTTTCGTACATAAAATAGGGTAAAACCACCAAATGTTGACACTTATCCTAATGTTGACACTTCAATTTCAAAACGTAAAAATAAGGTATTGGGACACTGTAGGTACTCGGAATTGGCGTCATTCTGTTGATTAGGATGTGAGATTTGAGGTAGGCCGGCTCCACTAGTTATTATTACCCCTATCGAACGTCTGGCTAATATTGAAGCCCGTGACAGCTGGATCAGTCAACCCAGCGACGCCATCGCTATCCCGCAGGTTAGTGAGGTAAGTCAACAAAATTAGACTTTTCAAGTCAAATATTATGAGTAATCAGTTATATATCATATTGCCTGCCCTAATAATAGTGTAAGGAAGAATTTGTTAGCATTAAACCCCTGAATTTCGTTGAAATATATGGTTAAGTTGTGGTGTCATCATTAGGGTTTCATGAAATGGGCGTGTGTCCTAATGTTGACATCTGTGTATATGGAGATATATATATGGAGATATCACTGAAAGAAGATGAGGCAGCATCAGGAAGGGAGAAGGAATTTTCAACTGAAGAGGAGCCAGTGGAGGAATCACAGAAAGTACATGAGGCAGTATCAGGAAGGGAAAAGGAATTGCCAAATGAAGATGGAGCAATATCACTACCTGGAGGGACCGTAGGAGAAATAAGTTGTGCTGAAGAAGAAGTAGGACCAATAAATGAAGGGGACATGGTGGTGGCTGTGTTGCCCGCAAAAAAAAAGCAGACGGAATGTGTTTGTCTGGTTGTAAAAATTGAAAGTGGAGATGCTGCCGAAGTAACTCCGCTTCATCCCTGCAACAGACTGAAGACTGTTTTCAGGCCTTCGAGCGAGGGGAATCGCCTTCTGGCAGTCAGTAACGTCAAATACAAACTGCCCAAGCCTACATATTACGGGGGAAACCCTAGAAAATATGTGTTCCCTACTTCTGTTTCTGTTCCACTGTGATTGAGCACCTATGCTACAAATTTAATAACCCATTTTTCTGATTATGCTGTTCAACATCTATTTCCTAATGTCTAGTCTAACATTAAATATATTTTAACGCGTTCCTAATCTCGTTTGTTCATTTACTTTGAGAAATATCTAGAGGTAAAGCATATTTAAATACTTTCTCAAAAATTTAGACTGGTGTCAACATTAGGAACTGCAAATGTCAACAATAGGAATTTCCGAAGGCAGAAGTGTCAACATTAGGGGGAAAATTCCATTTTTGAAAAACTTGTTTTTTATGCTGAAAAAACATTATTTAATCAAGTCCAATAAGTGCAAATTGTTCCCAAGGAACTCACAATTCATGATAACTACCCAAAAGTTTCAATTTCTTGAATACTTGGGTAGAGCGCAGAATCGAACGATTTTACTCTCTAATAGTGTCAACAATTGGTGGTTTTACCCTACGCATTATTCGTAGATATGGTAGTGAGCATCAATTAACACCTTTCTACTCTATAAAAACACCGAATTTCTAGCTGATTGAAGTTTTTGTTGAGTAGAAAGGTATTACTTTATGATATCTTCCATATCTACAAATAATGCGTATTTTATGAACGAAAACCGAAGGTTTTCTTCGAAAAATCCACTTTCTAGCAGTCGGAATTATTCGGAAGTATCACCATTGGATTCAGCGTAAATATTTACATAGAAAATGATACCAAAATCGTCAAGCCTTTTTGAGATCGAGGGGGACCATAAACCGGCTTGAAACACTGGATTTGCTTGTAAAACACACGTTTTTTGACATTCAAACTTCATTTACTCTTTCTTTTTGAATTTTGAAAAGAAAAATTGATAGACCGTTGGAAAGGTGACAATTTGAGCATGTTTTCTCCGAAGAGCGCCCATCGAAATGGGCAGGGATTTACAGTGAACACGTTGGTCGAAGAAAGTCAAGTTTCAAAAAAAATTTTTAAGTTCGCTTTTTGACTTGATTTTGTGATACAATTTTATCGCTAAAAAATTTTGATTTTGCTTTAGATAGCTTGGTAATTTAACGCTCTTTCTAACGGTGTTGTCAGATTTGAATTTTCAGGTGATTTAAGGGAGTTATGACCATATCAGTGCCGTAAGGTCGAAAACGCGAAGAAAAACTTTAAAGTGAAAAAAATAGAATTTTGAGTGGGTTAAAAGAAAATTGCTATGAGACATTTTTTGTTGGAAATACCTTGTAGAATCGAACCCTGAAGTTATGCCCATCGAAAGTGTAGACACCCTGTATAGAAAATAAATTAGAGAAGGTTGAGGTTGGCACACGGAGCGCGGGTAAAGTAACGCTGAAAGCTTTTAAACTGAAAACTACATCAGCTCAAATACTATACTTTCACAAAGGGGTTATATTATATAACTTACTTCCACATGAACTTGTGAAACGAGAAAAACTACCTCTGAATTTATTTAAAAAATTAATCAAGGCGTACTAATTTAGTTTACTTTAATAGAAAATATTGTTGTTAGCCTACAGTGGGAACCCAGCAAGGAAAAAATGAAAAAAAAAAAAAAATCGATTTTCGGTTTTTTACATCAAAAAATTCTTTATTTAAATGCGGACAAAATGGTGTATTATTTTTGAATTTTGCACAATTAGAACTGGTAGAAAAATTAGTTCAAAGTTGGGAAAGTAGGTGTTAGCCGGCGCGGATTTAATACGTTGAATACACGAAACTTGGAAGAAAAACGCTGCAAATTATTACACAATGGTTTATTATTTTTCTATATAGATCACTCGTCTACAAAATCACCAACCATCCAATATGAAGGAAAAAAAAAAAAAATCAAAAAAAAAATTTTTTTAAAAATTAAAATCACCAATTATTGATTACATTTTGATCAGCTCTAATTTGAACGGAGATTAGGCCTCTTTTGCGATTCACACTCGTGTTTTGATTTATATATATATACATATATATATATATATTTCAAAATAAACACTTAAATTTTCGTAGGAAGCGAACGGTTTGTGCTACAGAGCTCCGCGTGGTCTCAAAAAATTCTAAAAATTCTATAGAATCTTAAATTGAAGGAAAAACAATACCTTTATATCGAAATTTTTTGAGTTAGGGCGTTTTCAAAATTTCAAAATTGATTTTGGAACCCTTAGAATTGACCTACCTCAACCAAAAGCTTCGGGGCACAACTAGACCCCAAAAGGAGCCTACATACCAAATTTCATCAAAATCGGTCTATGCTAAGTGGCAAAAGTGCCGCGTACGGCGGACGGACGGCCAAATTTTTATTCGATTTTTGGATTCTATGTACCTTGAAACGTAAACCATCAAATTTTGAGGGGGTGTTAAAATTTTTTTTTTCTTGGTCGATTCCAAAGGTTTATTATTGAAAATAATAAACCAAAAACCAATTAACAATAACAAAAACGGCGAAAAAAGATAACGAACCTGATTGAAAATAACCTTCTTTCTTATTCTTCTTCACTTTCTATCATTTTTTGCATGTTTGAAGTCATTGTAGTCATTGGGAGTTACGTTTTACTTTGTTTGAGATGCGTTTTGCGAAGTTTTCAGAAAAAGTGCTCTCCTGTAAAATCACGTTTTTGGGCCTTCTTGCCCCTGTTCCTCTGCAATGGTTGAAGTTATTGTGTTCTCCCAATTTTTCCTCGAAACTGCTATTATTGAACTCCACTTTAGTCGGATGGTTTCTCAAAATTTCAATTATAAGGTTTAAAAACAATTTTTTGAAGTTGAAAAAATGCAGATAAAAAAACGGAATTTTTGAAAAATCATACCTAAGCTATAAATTGAAATTTTCAAAATCCATCTGACTAAATTGAAGACGACTATAATATAGTACATATTATGTACTACTACTGGAAAAAAATTTCATTTCAATAGACTGAACCATGTTCAACATCTAGGGGCACAAAAATGGGTCTGCCGACCCACTTTAGTACTAGCTGCTGGGTTCCCTTAACAAATAAAAAATAAATAAAAATTATGTTACTATGATTGGTGTATCTGTTCTAAACTGAAATTATGAACATTTTTATGCACTATCTTGAAACTGTATTATAATAACATTGCTAATTACCAGGTTGAGGAAATTGTAACTAGGGTAAACGCGCTCCAGTTCCCAGCACAAGATTTTTCTTAAAGGGAACTGTTGCATTTGGCATATGAAATGAATATATTGTAATATGATGAAATTATAAAAGAATAAACGCTTATTTAAAAAAAATATCCGTGTCTGAATGATTTCACTAGGTCCTCCTTATTAAATTGAAATGATCATAATTATCGGACGATTGGGATAAATTGCAACTAACCTAATGAGGTACTAACTTACTTACATGAGTCAGTAGTTTGTCTTACTTAATTTTGGAAAACGGGGAATAACTTAGATCTTGAACGTAGCTTCATATTTAATCAACTTCACGAATAAAATACATACAACATCCGTACATCATAGGGATCCGAGTAGAATCGAGTTGAATCATAAACTTGGCTTCGAGAAGAGCACGAATCCATCAGATCCCGCGACGGTTTTTAGGACGTCCCACAGTAAGACTTGGGCGTCCTTATGCGATCGATCTGGGGTAAAGTTGGACAACACTCAACAGGAAAAAAAATAACCACACAGTAATCCGTTTTAGACCATTCTGAATCCAAATCCGCGAAAAGAAACCATAGGTGTATGTCTGTGTGTGTGTGTGTGTGTGTGACAAAATCTTGTGTACTCTGCCCAGGCCTCAGTTCTCAACCGATTTTCGTGGTTCTTTTTTTGTTCGACGAGGAAAACTATCTAGTTGTACACTACGTCGCCGGAATTTCGAATTTTGAATTTTAAGGGGGGAAAGAGGGGGTTAATGCTCAAAAAACGTGCGTTTGCGGGCATAGTCCGGTAAAATCTGCCCAGGCCTCAATTTCCAACCGTTTTGTGTGTTTCTTTTGTTCGACTCATAAATCTTCCAAATTGCACACTATTTCACCAGAGTATCAAAATTCGCAAGAGGAGGGGGTGAGTGGGGGGATAATATTCACAAAATATCCGATTTTTCAATATTTCGGTTCCTTTATAGCTTACTAATTGTATCCAAGCTTTGAAATTGAGGAAAAATTCTCATTATACTTCCGGATTTTCATAAATTATTCTCTGTCCCACCATGGAACTAATAGTGGTACCACCATGGTGCCAGAACATCATAAATCGCTTATTTCATGGGTTTTTAAAAGTTTTTTTTTTTTGTGTTTCACCTTGAATACGGAATTGAACTTCGACGGACTGCCTACTAAAACTAATAGATGAAAGTTCAATGTTACGACGTATTTCCGCTTTGGTGCCAGACTGGCACCAATGGTGATGGTGGGGGGGGGGGGGGGTGAACTCGAATTCGCATGTTTGGTGTCGGAGATCATGGTTTTGGTTTATTGTTTTCAATAATGAACCTTTGGAATCGACCAAGAATTTTTTTTTTTAAACCCCTCAAAATTTGATGGTTTACGTTTCAAGGTACGTAGAATCCAAAAATCGAATAAAAATTTGGCCGTCCGTCCGCCGTACGCGGCACTTTTGCCACTTAGCATTGACCGATTTTGATGAAATTTGGTATGTAGGCTCCATTTGGGGTCTAGTTGTGCCCCGAAGATTTTGGTTGATGTAGGTCACTTCTAAGGGGTCCAAAATCAATTTTGAAATTTTGAAAACGCCCTAACTCGAAAAATTTTGATATAAAGGTATTGTTTTTCCTTCAATTTAAGATTCTATAGAATTTTTTGAGACCACCCGGAGCTCTGAAGGACAAACCGTTCGCTCGCTACGAGAATTTAAAGTTTGGACGTACGATAAATCAGAAACACGAGTGTGAATCGCAAAAGAAGCCTAATCTCCGTTCAAAAGCTGACCGAAATGCGATCGATGTTTTTCTTCATGTTGGATGGTTGGTGGCTGTGCAGACGAGTGATCTCTATAGAAAAATAAAAAATAATAAACTATTGTGTAATAATTTGCAGGGTTTTAAAATGCTCTTCAAATTCGAGGCTCCCTTGCCCCTAGAAATGATATGGTGGATAAGGGTGAAGGGGGGGGAGGGGATGATCACTATATCTTGCCTAAAATTCTTAATAAATTACATCGAGTGAACAGTTTATTCGCTTACCAACTGGTATTAATTGATCTAATGCTTATCCAATGGGACGTCCCCTGGAATGCATGCATTACTAAACAATATGTTTTATTTATATGTTGCGAAAATGCTCCGTAAAACCTAATAATATAAACGCGCTGCCTTGGAAATGTATCATCCCTTGTGTTTTGAGAAATACGAGACAGTGCAAGGTCTATAATCGAATATATCCCTCTTCTTTCCTTCGGCCCGAAGGTACCCTATTCCCTGAAATGTATTATTGCCTCCTTGGAAACAAGAAAAGATATGACGCTGCTAACTCTTGGGTAGAAAATTGAATGCTCTTGCACCTTATAGATTCTCGAGGGTCCCTCCGAGGTTACCTTGTCATAAAAGCAGATCGATTTTCCCTTCTATCAACGCGTGGGTCGTCAAGGTCTCGGGAGAAAGAGATAGTCTATTCCGCAGTGAGATATGTCTGGTTGTCATGGTATTTTTCAACGTTATCTATATATTTGTTATATTTCAACGTTTTCTAATGAATTTGTTATATTTTTGTTATATTTTGTTATATGTTGTTATATATATATATATATATATGTTTTACATATGTTGTTATAAATGTTGTTATATTTTGTTATATATTTTGTTATATTTCAACGTTTTCTAATGTTGTTATATGTTGTTATATTTTTGTTATATTTTGTTATATGTTTTGTTATATTTCAACGTTTTCTAATGAATTTGTTATATTTTGTTATATGTTGTTATATATTGTTATATATAATATATATAACTTGTGTACAACATATGTTGAAATATATAACATAACATATATAACATATGTATAACATACGTATAACATATTATGTTATACGTATGTTATACATATGTTATATATTTGTTATATATTTGTTATATTTCAACGTTTTCTAATGAATTTGTTATATTTTGTTATATGTTGTTGTTTTGTTATATTGTTATATATATGTTGTGATATATGTTGTTATATATGTTGTTATATTTTTGTTATATGTTGTTATATGTTTTGTTATATTTCAACATTTTCTAATGTTGTTATACGTATGTTGTTATATGTTGTTATATTTTTGTTTTTTTGTTATATGTTTTGTTATATATCAACGTTTTCTGATGAATTTGTTATATTTTGTTATATGTTGTTATATATTGTTATATATATGTTATATTTCAACGTTTTCTAATGTTATATATTTGTTATATATTTGTTATATATTTGTTATACATTTGTTATATTTCAACGTGTTCTAATGAATTTTTTATATTTTTGTTATATTATTGTTATATTATTGTTGTTGTTGTATGTTGTTATATATTATTATATAATATATAACAATATATAACAACATATATTATATGTTATATGTATGTTGTTGGATGTTGTTGGATGTTGTTATATTTTTGTTATGTGTTGTTATATATTGTTATATTTTGTTATTAATTTGTTATATTTTGTTATATGCTGTTATTTTGTTTTATTTGTTATATTTCAAAGTTTTCTAATGAGTTTAAACGTATATTTGGAATAATATGGTACTTCACTGAACACAGTGCAAAATAAGCAGCTTACAAAAAATGTAAAAGTCTCTTACACTGTTTGATGGCTAAGCATGGATTGTGGTGTTGTTAGCAGCAAAGGCTGTTTGTTTAGCAATCTTAGAATGATATCCTGATTCTCTTAGAAATAAGAATTTTACTTCATTTTGGTTTATTATTTTCAATAATGAACCTTTGGAATCGACCAAGAAAAAAAAAATTTTAACACCCCCTCAAAATTTGATGGTTTACGTTTCAAGGTACGTAGAATCCAAAAATCGAATAAAAATTTGGCCGTCCGTCCGCCGTACGCCGTACGCCGTACGCCGTACGCCGTACGCGGCACTTTTGCCACTTAGCATTGACCGATTTGGATGAAATTTGGTACGTAGGCTCCATTTGGGGTCTAGTTGTGCCCCGAAGATTTTGGTTGATTTAGGTCACTCCTAAGGGTTCCAAAATCAATTTTGAAATTTTGAAAACGCCCTAACTCAAAAAATTTTGATATAAAGGTATTGTTTTTCCTTCAATTTAAGATTCTATGGAATTTTTAGAATTTTTTGAGACCACGCGGAGCTCTGTAGGACAAACCGTTCGCTCACTACGAAAATTTAAGGGTTTATATTGAAATATATATATATAAATCAAAACACGAGTGTGAATCGCAAAAGAAGCCTAATCTCCGTTCAAATTTTAGCTGACCGAAATGCGATCGATGGTTGGTGATTTTGATTTTTTTTGGATTTAAAAAAAAAAAATTTAATTTTTTTTGATTTTTTTTTTTTTTCCCTCATATTGGATGGTTGGTGATTTTGTAGACGAGTGATCTATATAAAAATAATAAACCGTTGTGTAATAATTTGCAGCGTTTTTCGCTTCCGAGTCTTGCAAGGTTCCATGTTTTTCGAACTGAGTGTGGAGCGTTTATTTCTCCCAAATAAACTTGATTTTGAAGTAGATAAGAAGTACAAATACTAATTATTAATACTATGGTACCACAAATTGGCCGATTGTTGAGATATTGGTGAAAGATTGGATGAATGAAATTCAAAAACTCCCATAGAATTTCATGGGAAACACTGAAAATTTGGAGGAAAAATCTACTCAAATGGGAGTAAAAGCTGTTTATCATGCTGATATTTTGTGACCTTAAAAGTAAACACCACGATATTGGAGATCAAGTATCACGTGATGTAATTTCCGTGATTGTAGTTTCCTGAAAACGATCAAAGGCTGCGCTGTCTGAATCCAGCGTCATCCAAACCGCCGTAGTGAGGTCTGAAGGTACACGCGAGAAGTAAATGATATCTGAGATAGTTGAGAAGCGGGTTTAAGAATGAATGGGAAGAGATGAAAGGAAGAAAAAAAAACGGAAAAATATCAAATAAATAAGTTACTAACACCAACACGGTCTGGTAAACTCGCTATAAAAACTCGGTAAGGCGATATCAAGGAGAAGGTCTAAGCGTGAAATCCACCTTCTGCGGTCTCGTTTTACACAGTAGGTATCTCAGGTGTTGAAAATGTGACGTTTTTGTCAGTTGGAGACGAAAGTAAGCGAAAAGGCAACAGGTAAAGTTTTGGATTGGATGAGTTTACAGCCGCTTTGAATTGACAAGATTAGGCCACAGGTGGACGACGACAAAAGTTTTTATACGACGTCATAACTAGTTCGGTAAAACAGTCAAGTTTCAAAAAGTGTCCGCCGAATTGGGTGAGCAATGCCTGAAGTTTCTCCAACGAAACCTAATTTTCACAATTATGTTGATAGCTTCCTGAACTCTTGAACACGAATCAGGACTTGTTCCCAATTGTGTTGAGGATTCTTCGAATCCTCACAAGTACTGCAGGTTCCTACACTTTTTTTCTTTATTGCCTTGACTTAACGTACAGCCTTGTGCGTTATTATGTAACATACATGGTTATTTATTTATTTATTTATTTATTTATTTACATTTGTACGGGCGAACCCAATTACATTATTACATTAAAAAAAAAACAAAGGAATCAAGTTGACGGAAACCAACGAAAAGAAATGAAACTTCTGGAGAAGAAAAAAGATAGAAAAACAAACTGTTCGATTTGAGGCACTGAAAGTTCTGAGTGATGCGATGACTGAGGGGGAAAAACTATTTATAAATGACTTGAATAAAATAAAGTAAGGGTGGAAACTGAAACTAAATTTAATTAGGGTTGGGACGCGCATATTGCCGGTTTGAATGAAGAGAACGGGCTGGAGAAGACGTCCAAGTCAGGGTTTAGAAAATTCACTCTCGGAGTGGGGGGGGGGGACTCACCTCTCGGTGACTTCTAGAGGTCACCAAGAGGTCGCGTGCGATGTGTAATGCAAAACGCTGAAAATTATTACACAATGGTTTATAATTTTTTATTTTTCTATGTAGATCACTCGTCTGCAAAGCCACCAACCATCAAACAAGAAGAAAAACATCGATCGCATTTCGGTCAGCTATATTTAAACGGAGATTAGGCCTCTTCTGCGATTCACACTCGTGTTTCTGATTTATCATACGTCCAAACTTTAAATTCTCGTAGTGAGCGAACGTTTTGTCCTACAGAGCTCCGGGTGGTCTCAAAAAATTCTAAAAATTCTATAGAATCTTAAATTGAAGGGAAAAACAATACCTTTATATAGAAATTTTTTGAGTTAGGGCGTTTTCAAAATTTCAAAATTCATTTTGGAACCCTAAGAAGTGACCTACATCAACCAAAATTTTTGGGGCACAACCAGACCCCAAATGGAGCCTACACACCAAATTTCATCAAAATCGGTCTATGCTAAGTGGCAAAAGTGCCGCGTACGGCGGTCGGCGGACGGCCAAATTTTTATTCGATTTTTGGATTCTACGTACCTTGAAACTTAACCATCAAATTTTAAGGGGGTGTTAAATTTTTTTCTTGGTCGATTCCAAAGGTTCATTATTGAAAATAATAAACCAAAATCTCCTCGGGAACTTTTATATTATCGTTGAATAACAATAAGAGGGGAACAGGGGGACAGAAAGAGAACATTCATACGGTGTAATCATATTGTTACCTTAAACCCCATCAACTCGCGTCATAATTAACTGCAGATTTTCACTTCTGGAATGCAATTGTGAAGCAGCTACGTTGGTAGGTACTATTTGGGGCAAAAATCTGTCATTTTTTTCTTTGCTCTTTCAGAGTTTCCACCAGTGGTTTTTGTATTCGACCATGCGAACTGTGAACTATGTTTGTATTGTCCCCAGGGCCACAAAAACCTTCATTACCGGAGTGAGAATAGCTTTTCGCCAACTTCACGCGGTCTTCCGTCGAACAAAGAGTTTCAGCTTTAGTACGTAGGACTGCAAAATACAGGAAAATACCTCTTTAATCTGTAAAACTGTTACAAACAGTAAAATAAACCCAGGGAATTTGATAAAAGAAATCGGATACGACTACAGTCGTTGTAGTCGAAAGATAGTATAATATAAATATACATTAGTTTAAAGTTGACTTTTTCGAACTTTTTCGCACTCTCATTTTATACAAATGAAACTCTAGTTTGGTTTTCTGCTTTTGATGTAAATTTTTTTCAAGGATTTTGGTGATGTTGGGAGTTGAGAGGATTAAATTTTTTTTAGTTTTGGTATAAACAATTTCTCCCCCTTAAAGAGCATTTTTCTTTCTTTATGAGTATTTTCAAAACTAAAATGACCTAAAATTTATATCTTTGCGGTGTGGCAAAGATCTAAACTTTACAATTTCAGATGTGACTAATTTATGAGTTCAGTTGCAGTTCAGATGAGCTTAGTTGTGACAAATAATCTGGAAGCTCATTTGTGAATCAAATAATCCGTGAGTATACCTAACTAAGTACCTATCTACTTAGATGATCTTTGAGTTCAATTATAACTCAGATGCTATGTAAGCTCAATAGATTATTACTCAGAAGATCTGGAAGCTCAATTGAGACTCAGATGATCTGTGAGTTTAATTGTAACTCAGATTATCTGGAGGCTCAAATTATTGTGACTAATATGATCTGTGAGTTTAATAGTGACAAATGACCTGGAAGCTCAATTTTCGGCTAAGGTAGGTTTTGGAGCAAGCTTAGGTCCACGCAATAATTGTGTCTCAGATTATCTATTAGTTCAATTGTGACTCAGATGATCTTGAAGCTCAATTGTGACTTAGATGATCTATTAGTTCAATGAGGAATTTCACCATGTCGGAATTTCCTATTTTTGACCCCAAAATCGGATTCAGCACCTCGAAAAACCCCCTAAGGCAAACTTTCAGCCCGAACTTCCTAATTTACGAATAAACAAAACAGTGTAGAAAATAGGAATGTTTAAAAAAACCGGAAAAATGACGTCATCCTGGAATAGTTCATTTATGGCCGCTTGAAGCGCTGAGATCGAGAAATCTATAGTCCCCAGATGCAAAATTTCACGAAACAGAAAAGTTCGAAATCGAAAAACTTTAGAAAAAAATAGAAAACGCTGCAAATCATTGCTCAAAGGTTTATTATTTTCTGTATAGATCATCCTTCTGTATAGACCACTGGTTCTCCATCAATAGCACCTACCACCATCTGTATTCTCCCTTGACCTTCCCTCTCAAATTTCAGCTCCTGCGTTCAATAGGATTGAAAATGGCTTCGGAGCTCACTCAGCTGATCAGTGATCAGAAGAGTGAAGAAGATCTCCTCGAATGCTGGAGACGCCTGGAAGAGCACTTCCATTCAATAGGATTGAAAATGACTTCCGAGCTCACTCAGCTGATCAGTGATGTGAGGAGTGAAGAAGATCTCCTCGAATGCTGGAGACGCCTGGAAGAGCACTTCCATTCAATAGGATTGAAAATGGCTTTCGAGCTCACTCAGCTGATCAGTGATGTGAGGAGTGAAGAAGATATCCTCGAATGCTGGAGACGCCTGGAAGAGCACTTCCATTCAATAGGATTGAAAATGGCTTTCGAGCTCACTCAGCTGATCAGTGATGTGAGGAGTGAAGAAGATATCCTCGAATGCTGGAGACGCCTGGAAGAGCACTTCCATTCAATAGCATTGAAAATGGCTTCAGAGCTCACTCAGCTGATCAGTGATCTGATCAGTGAGCAATGATTTGCAGCGTTTTTTACCTACAAACATTGTTTTACCTACCAATTTTTTTTACCTACCACACCTACCTATTGGTAGGTACTACCTACCACACTATAATGGCTTCACACCTTCACAATCAAGTTTATTAGAAAGAACTAAACGCTTCACACTCGATTCGAAAAATAGAAAGCTTCATATGGAAATTTGATTACTGGTTACGCAGAAGGCAAAACTGTATACAAATTGAAGAAATGAACAGCGATCGCATTTTAGTCAGATAAAATTTGAACGGCGATTAGACCTCTTTTGCGATTCACACTCATGATTCTGTTTTATCGAAGGAAAACCTTCAAATACTCGTAGGGACCGAACGGTTTGTCCTACAGAGCTCCGGGTGGTCTCAAAATTTTTTAAAAATTCTGTACTATTTAAAATTGGTGGAAAAACGATACCTTTATTTCGAGAGTTTTCGAGCTAGGGCACTCTTGAAAATTTCAACCCTTAATTTTCACCCCTTAGAAGTGACCTACATCAACCAAAAGCTTCGCGGCACAACTAGACCCCAAATGGAGCCCATATACCAAATTTGAACCAGATCGGTCCAGTGTTGCTAAGAAAAGTGCCGCGTACGGCGTACGGCGGACGGACGGAAATTTTTTTATTCGATTTTCGGATTCTACGTACCTTGAAACGTAAAACATCAAATTTTGAGGGGGGGTTAAAATTTTTTTTTTCTTGCTCGATTCCAAAGGCTTATTATTGAAAATAATAAACCAAAAGCGAGATAGGGAAAATTAGGTTTCCCCTGTTTTTGTTTGATAACTTTTCTCTTAAAAATAATCTTAATAAAATAAATCTTAAAATAACAGGAGACTTATTTTCCGAAATCAGCCCGATTTTCATCTATCCCACACCAGTAAATTGGCTATTTGCAGAATTTTTTCAATATTTTTCCCGTGTTCCTGAGGTCAAAATTAGTGAACCTACAAAGTTTTGTATAAAAATTCGATCAAAAAAAGATACGGTTTCAAATGGGTTAACTATTCAGGAAAAATGCAAACAAAATTCTGTGAAATTCCTCATTCCTAATGTTGAGGAAGTCGTCTCGGATATTGCACAGTTCAGCCATTTCAGCACCATCGACTTGGAAAGTGCCCATTTCCACTGATTCACGGCATTTGAGGCTTGTGGTAGGCTGTACCAGTTCACCAGATTACCGTTTGGTGTGACAAACGAGGTTCCTGCCTTCCAAAAGTTCATTGACAAAATTTGCAATGTTGAACAATTACAGGGAGTTAGGTGTTATATTGATGATATAACGATTGGGGGCAGGACAAAAGAAGAGCATGACAGGAATTTGGAGGCCTTCCTCAAGGTGGCAAGAAAATACAACCTCAAACTAAACGAAAAGAAACGTAAATTCTCCTGTACATCCATTAACCTTCTAGGACACTTGATTAGCAAAGGCTCAGTAAAACCAGATCCCGATCGATTGCAACCTTTGATGAAACTCCCACCGCCAAAAGACGAGAATTCGCTCCAAAGAGTCGTAGGAATGTTTGCCTATTATTCCAAGTGGGTCCCTAAATTTTCGGACAAAATCCGCCCGCTGACAAAAACCAAAACTTTTCCACTACCGGACGAAGCAGTTGCTGCTTTCGAGCTATAAAAAGAAGAAATTGCCAAATCTCTTCTGGTCTGTTTTGATTTCGAATGTGGGGGGAAAATGTGGTGAATCGGAGATCACTGGTTGCCATCAACACTTCCCGCTAGCAACTGCTCACGTGTCACTTCTGAAATACTTATTTGTTCATACGTGCCATAATTCAAACTATGTTCTTACGCCAAGTTTAGCGAATTAAAGCCTTATATTTGCAAACGTTCACATTTTATATTACACGGCCTTGTCCTCGTTTCAATTGAAACCTCATCTTCATCTTCATCACTTCTCTTTTCATTTCAATTGGAGCCTTCCCTTTTCAAATCGAAACGAATTTAGAATCGATCCTCAAACGACATCTTATTATACAAAATAAGTACCATCGTCAAAGAATTCTCCATCTTTCGTTCGGTTTGTGAACTCTGTTCCTACTTTGGTTTGCCAATTACCGGTCTGAGTTACACAACCCTGTTGCGCAATGTCTTTACCGGAACCCTAGTTTATAACAAGGCTGGTAAAGGGAAGGTTTTCATTAGAAATTGCCTTTAGGGTCGTGGTTACGTAACTGACGGTTATGAAACTTCTCGTTATTGTTCGGTTATCGCTAAAACTTGAATAGACGCGGGAAATGGACTTTTGAAGGGTTTCTCCGCAGCATTTTATCGTACGCTGATAAAACTGAATTCAACGGAATAAGTTTTTGTTCATCTTTGGTTCTAATTTTGTGATCGAGGTATTAATAAATTCCACACTTCCGAATAGTTGCTATTTCGGAGATGTCATGATCGCCGTCTTATTCACCCATTCCTTAGATGGGCATTAGATGGACAATGTCCATCTAGGGTGGTCATAAGGCAATAGGGAAATTTTTTTTTTTAGAAAATCACTTGTGGCAACCCCCTAAAAGGTGCCAATTGACTAGAAAATGAGATTCCCAAAGTTTTAGGTCGATCGGATAACATTAACCCGTGCCGCATCGAGGTTAAAGTTCAGAAAAACTCACTTTTTCCATAAAAATATTCTTTTTTTCCTCATAACATTGTAACTATTTGTCCTAGAGACTTGAAATTGGTCTCATTTTATTTACAATGTTATTTTCTTCAACTTTTACTCTCATAATTTTTTTAGCTACATGCTATATATTTTATGTTATTCAGCTTTTCCCATCTCAAAACGTGGTTCGTTTTAGCAAATGTGCCTTTTTACGCATACCCCTAAAAATGTGTTTTCATAATAAATATTTACGCCAAGGCCTCCAAACCTGGTTTGGCACCTAAACAAGATCCGGAAATGTCGAAAGCATTAGTAGGGTATAGGTAAATTGACACAGAAATAGCAAATAAGGCTTTGTCGAAATTTGTAAGCCATCTGTGGTTTCTCAGCTCAGAGAAAATAGCGTTCTCGTTTTTCGTCCACAATTTAGACGACAACATTAAAAAAAGTACGGCCATGAAATTATTTTCTCTAGGTGAACCCGATAGTGAAATTGATGGTAGGGATACAAAAGCGATTTTAGATTTTGCACATGTAGAAAAAATTTTGGATAAGCAACTTGATTTTTTTGTCACTTCTCAAACCTCGAATTTTTTCAAGCGGTTTTCCATAGAGACAGATTTTTTAAACACCGATCCAAGCTTATGGGGAAAAATCCTCATTATTTGCATGCTAAGAACATAGTGAACGGTTTAAGGGTAGTGAACGACACTGCTGAAAGGGGTGTGAAACTGATACAAGACTTCAACTCTTGCTTGACTAAAGACGAAGAACAGCGCCAATTTTTATTACAAGTTGTGTCAGAATGTAGGAAAATTTACCCTGATATCGATAAAGCCTCACTATCTAAGCCTTTAATTTAGTACTAATTTCAGTGGTGTTGAAATAGATAAATTGTGTAGTAAAATAAGTCCCAGACTGTTATTTTCTATACAAAAAACTTTCATTTTGTATTATTAAAAGACTTTTTTCAAAATTTGTATTGTTCTTTTGTGCATTTGATAACACCCACCACCCACCCATCTCACCCTATCCTCTCCTTATGTTATATTATATTAGATTCAAATATATCAATTTTTCATATAACAGAGTGATGAAGATACATCAAATCGCCTGGAGGTCGGTTTCATAGACTGGAGTTTTTTAGAGGTATGCGTAAAAAGGCACATTTGCTAAAACGGACCACTTTTTGAGATGGGAAAAGCTGAATAACATAAAATCTATAGCATGTAGCGAAAAACTTATGCGAGTAAAAGTTGAAGAAAATAACATTTTAAATAAAATGAGACCAATTTCAAGTCTCTGGGACAAATAGTTACAATGTTATGAGGAAAAAAAGAATATTTTTATGAAAAAAAGTGAGTTTTTCTGAACTTCAACCTCGATGCGGCACGGGTTAATGTTATCCGATCGACCTAAAACTTTGGGAATCTCATTTTCTAGTCAAATGGCACCTTTTAGGGGGTTGCCACGATTGAATTTCGGAAGTTGATTTTTTGTGACCACCCTAATGGACATGAAACATGGACATGTATGGATAGTTGGAATTAGAAACATGTTTGATTGTATTATAGTGCAGTTACTGATATATTCCCTAGTTTTTTTCAAGATGTTGAGTATTTTCTGAATTAACAGCTCAGGATTGTGGAGCCGTTCGTGATTTTGTTTTTACCTTCCGAGTCTACAAAGGTAGCGGAAGCTGTGTTTTAACTTTTGAAGGTTGAAAGAAATGTTCTTCTAAATCAAAATTTCCACTCGCGTTTTACGTTTCAGACCTTCCTGAGGAATTTTGGTTCCGTGTCTATCTGTCTGGGTGTGTCTCTGTCATGAAATCCTTGTAACAGGCATAGTATCCGGACTGAGAGTAGCTACTGCGCTTGCGCATATGAAAATTTCTTGTCATAGCCATAACTTCCACATTTTCCATCCTGTTTCGATGAAATATTCGAATGAAATATTATAGATTGTGTGGGTTGCAGATTTAAGTCCCCCATGAGCGTAGTGCTAGGCACTTGGAGATCAACGTTGTGAGATCAGCTACTGTGCATCGGATCATCTATACAATCGGGTTATGGATACGAGGAAACTTTATGTCTCACCCACTTGGCAGACTTTTTTCACTCTTCCACATGAACCGTGGCTCCTACTGATCTTGATCATGATCTGTATGAATTCTAATAATATACTGGGGTGTCCCAACAGCTGGTATTGAAGAAGGGAGTTTACAGTTGCACGGGGTTGGATAGATGGTAGGTAGGTATTAGGAAACTAAAAAAGCCTCGCGAGAAAGGAGGAACCTTTTGCGAATGGAGATGAAGAAGGAACGAGAGCACAGAAGCAGGGCAAAGAGGAAAAGAGAAAAATGGGAAAACAAAAGAGGGTGGCAATTAAAACCGAAAACTTCCAATGTGGAGAGGGCCTCTGGCAAAGTAAACATTTTCTGAGAAGAGCCAGCGTGGCTGAGGAAGGTCGAAAAACAGTATTGACCAGGCCGATGGGGTGTTTCAACGGCATCTAGCCCGGAAATACTGAGAATCATTTCTTTCTTATTATCGACAATTATACACAGAAGAGATCTTTTTCTCTCAAGCATCTGATCTGACTCCTTCCCGATCACTTCCATTGGTTCCCAAGATGTGCACTTACTAGTCTTATCAGAGCTTCAAGGTGATCTCATGTTCTCCAGATCGCTTCCAGTACATAGTCTTCAAGAGACTTTAAACCAAATTTTAGTCCTCAATGATAAACATAAGAGATATCAAAACTAACTTGAATAACTAACAAGGCGCCTCACAAGCGTATAGGTTGTAAAGAATGAGTGGCCAATCACGTGACATTGTCATCAGACAGAGTCTTTGTCTTGGCACTGTCGTCTACCTGTACTGCCGTGCTAAGCCAGAAAGTTGTATCTTGGCTTCACCCAACTTTCGGGAAAACGACCTAATAGGTTTCGTGGTGGAATAACTCTTTCACGGGATTATTTTTCCTCCTTTTACCACAACTAAAAGTTTTTCTTATAGAGAATTAGTTGGTGAATCGATTTCTGAGGTCAAAATTAAACATTTTTTTAGTGTATATCGATACCTTAAAGCACAAAGGAGCTATGTCCATCCACCTTCCACATTTTTAATTTTTTTTAATTTCAGAAAAACTCAAATTCAACAAAACTATTTTTGAGTTTTCTTGACGATAATAGCTTGAAAATGTATTGAGGAAATTAAAGAGTTGAGTGTAATAAGCCATTATTTTAGGAATTTTGCGCTCGCGAGAATTTCTTTTGCGTGTTTCTCAAAACTCCATTTTTGGACTTAGCTCCTTTGTGCTTTAAGGTATCGATATAGTCAAAAAACTGTATAACATTTTTCCATTCTTATTGCTTTCGAGTCTACCAAGTTAGCGGAAGCTTTGTTTTCACTTTTCAAGGATGAAAAAAAAAAGTTCTCCAAAATCAAAATTTTCACTCGCGTTTTGGGTTTTAGACCTTTTTGAACCATCCATCCTCTACTGCCAAATTAGTTAATTGTTTCTTTTTATTTACTCGTATTAATTAATTTTTTATACGATATACGAGTTATCGGGAGGATTTGTCGGGTACCTATCTCTAAAAATAACCAGATAGTAATTTCCTTTGCCTTCGAATCAATCGTTTCATCAATGCTCTTTCTTCCACAACCACTTTTATTCCATTTCTTTTTCAGTTTATTTCTTTTTTGTGACCCAATACTGCTTTGTTCTACAAAACCCAAATCTAATTATATCGCCTCCAGGCTTGTAAAGCTGCCCATATCCACGTTCAGACGTGTCGCCACACGTTGTTCTCCTGCAAGAACATGCACGAACATGAAACGGAGCGCTGAAGAAAACCCAGAACCAGCTGAAAGGACATGAAAGGGGGAAAAGATGTGCGGCGGTTTGGGAGTAGAGATGGGGGGAAAAAGGGGGTCCAATTAGTTCACACCCTCACAACGATATTTCAACCTAACGAGCAAGGACCACGTGTCCTCTCTCTTCCTCGGTTTTTAGCTGTACCGTGAAAAAAATACTGGTCTCTCGTGAGTGTCCATTACTAGATGGTATACTTGTGTGGATGCTAAAAGAGAGTAATTACTATTGAACCTTCAAAGTGCTCAAATCCCAGTAAAGTGCCGTTTGTTTCAATAATGGCTGGTGCGAGTCGATGAGCTCCTTTGTTACAACGTTTCCAATTCAATCAACCCTGAAATACTAACATGGTCCTCTACTCCACCTATGCTATGTGCTCCTGAGGCGTACAATTTTCCAGTAGCTTACATTTTTAGTTTGCCCACCTTCTGCTACAACATTCTACGACATTAAAATTTCCCAGTCGCTCAATAAATCATTTTGCATCTATTACTAACTAAGAGCCTCTCAGGCTTAGAAAAACGTGCGTTACATACACTGCCGTGCTAAGCCAAAAAGTCGTAACGTGAAAATTTGACCAAATTGAGTTATTGGTACCCGGGGGTTTTGGGGGTCGGTTTCTATCGATTTTTGAAGTTTCAGAGTCGTATCTCGACTAGAAATGCCTCAAATGAGCCTCCCGATTTTTGCGTTAAGGCATGTTAACTTGATTATGCTGAGCAACTAGTCGTATCAGAGCGAATCAGAAGAAGAAAACTCGTATCTTGACACAGTTACGAGAATCGGCCTTAGTATTTCGACGATACGACTTCTTGCATTCTGATTGATTTGAGAAAATCAAAGAGATTTTGGAGTGAGACTTTTACAAACGATCTTCGTCCTTGTGGCACCTGCAGGGGAGTCCGCCTGAGGTACCCATACCATTTCAGGGTTTTTCTTTCCAGACGTGCAACTACAGTCTCTGGCTGATCGATTGTTTCCCTAATGGTTTCATTACGGATCCTCTCCAATCGGGACACCCTGCAGCTCCGTCGCAACCCGTCCATCTCCACAGCAGCCAACCTTTGACGATTCCTCTGAGTGAGGGACCACCCCTCCCCTCCATAAGTCAGGATACTTTCCACAAAGGCGTTCAAAATCAACTTTTGGTTTATTATTTTCAATAATGAACCCTTGGAATCGACCAAGAAAAAAAATTGTTAACACCCCCTCAAAACTTGATGGTTTACGTTTCAAGGTACGTAGAATCCAAAAATCGAATAGAAATTTGGCCGTGCGCCGTAAGCGGCACTTTTGCCACTTAGCATTGACCGATTTTGATGAAATTTGGTATGAAGGCTCCATTTGGGGTCTAGTTGTGCCCCGAAGATTCTGGTTGATGTAGGTCACTTTTAAGGGTTCCAAAATCAAATTTGAAATTTTGAAAACGCCCTAACTCAAAAAATGTTGATATAAAGGTATTGTTTTTCCTTCAATTTAAGATTCTATAGAATTTTTAGAATTTTTTGAGACCATCCGGAGCTCTGTAGGATAAACCGTTCGCTCACTACGAGAATTTAAAGTTTGGACGTACGATAAATCAGAAACACGAGTGTGAATCGCAAAAGAGGCCTAATCTCCGTTCAAATTAAAGCTGACCGAATTGCGATCGATGTTTTTCTTCATATTGGATGGTTGGTGGCTTTGCTGACGAGTGATCTATAGAAAAATAATAAACCATTGTGTAATAATTTGCAGCGTTTTTTTGTGGGTAGATTTACTTCCCGACTCCAGAGAATCCCATTCATGGATCGAGTCGCTGCCCTAGCAAGTTGGATACGACGGTCGATATCAGCTCCACTCGTCCCGGGACCTATCGTCGATTGAACCCAGATACTTGAACTATTCGACGGATTTCACAGTTCCCAGCCCAGGCACCTCTATGTCGTAACCGTCTCCGCCTACAACCAAATATTCTGTTTTACCGACATTGATTGTAAGCCCCGCAGCCCGGAATGCCTCATTGAGCTTCTTGAGCATAAACACAACATCATGCCGATCCTGAGCCATGATGATCTGGTCATCCGCGAAGAGCAGGGAGTGGATTGTTTGGTCACCTACTAGGACACCCATTCCTTGGCACGACCGATTCCAATGTCGAAGGACCTCCTCTAAATAAATTTTAAACAGAGTTGGAGATATTCCACAGCCCTGTCGCAGACCTTTGGTTACTAGGAATGTGCCAGACACGACCTTACCAGTTTTCACAACTGCAGTTGTGTCTACGTACAACCGCTGGAGTATGCCAATCATTGGTTCTGTAACTCCTATTCTACGCAATGATGTCCACAGGCGAGACACCGGCACAGTGTCATACGCCTTCTCTAGGTCCACAAAGATGAGGTGGGCTTCCTGGCCTTAGCAGATACTTTTTCAGAAAGCTGGCGTACAACAAAGATGTTGTCCATACAGGACTTTCCCCTCGTGAATCTCGCCTGCTGCTCTGAAATTTTTCCATCAATCTGTTCCTCCAATCTGCGTTTAATGATTTTACTAAACAGTCTGCATAGAGAGGCCATAACACTGATTCCCCTGTAATTGCCCATATCCCGCTTATCTCCCTTCTTATGGATGGCGGATATATACAGGATTTTCCATTCAGGAGGGAACTGATCTCCACTCGTAACTAAATTGAACAATTTAGTTAGGGCTCTTATCATCGGCTGCCCTCCATACTTCCATACCTCCATTGGAATCCCCCCTGGGCCTGGTGCCTTCCTGTTTTTGGAATCCCTCAATGCCAGCCTAACCTCTTCTTCCAATAATGGTTCATTCCATGGTGAAAGTTTATTTGCAGAGACTCTGCAGAACTCAATTACATTAAATTTCAACAACATTATATTCCTTCAGGTTTTCGACTTAACAATGGAAATGCAAGCTAATTTAGTAATTAGCACTTATGGGAGTACCCGATCAGTACAGATAATTACTTACCCGAGGGGTCGAGGCCCTGCTGGTTAGTGGGGCAGCTTTGAGACGTCACAGAACCTCTTCTCGTAGGAGGCCAACATAACACCTTGTCCCACACTGCCGGGCAAAACCCATCTGGAAGGAAAAAGAAGAAAGTATTTTCCAGTTACTTATTAAAGAATATTTACTTCTGTAAAAACTATTCAAAACGCTGCAAATCATTGCTCAAAGGTTTATTATTTTCTGTATAGATCATCCTTCTGTATAGATCACTGGTTCTCCATCAATAGCACCTACCACCATCTGTATTCTCCCTTGACCTTCCCTCTCAAATTTCAGCTCCTGCGTTCAATAGGATTGAAAATGGCTTCGGAGCTCACTCAGCTGATCAGTGATCAGAAGAGTGAAGAAGATCTCCTCGAATGCTGGAGACGCCTGGAAGAGCACTTCCATTCAATAGGATTGAAAATGGCTTTCGAGCTCACTCAGCTGATCAGTGATGTGAGGAGTGAAGAAGATCTCCTCGAATGCTGGAGACGCCTGGAAGAGCACCTCCATTCAATAGGATTGAAAATGGCTTCGGAGCTCACTCAGCTGATCAGTGATCAGAAGAGTGAAGAAGATCTCCTCGAATGCTGGAGACGCCTGGAAGAGCACTTCCATTCAATAGGATTGAAAATGGCTTTCGAGCTCACTCAGCTGATCAGTGATGTGAGGAGTGAAGAAGATCTCCTCGAATGCTGGAGACGCCTGGAAGAGCACCTCCATTCAATAGCATTGAAAATGGCTTCGGAGCTCACTCAGCTGATCAGTGATCTGATCAGTGAGCAATGATTTGCAGCGTTTTTTACCTACAAACATTGTTTTTACCTACCAATTTTTTTTTACCTACCAACTATTGGTAGGTACTACCTACCACACTATAATGGCTTCACACCTTCACAATCAAGTTTATTAGAAAGAACTAAACGCTTCACACTCGATTCGAAAAATAGAAAGCTTGATATGGAAATTTGATTACTGGTTACGCAGAAGGCAAAACTGTATACAAATCGAAGAAATGAACAGCGATCGCATTTTAGTCAGATAAAATTTGAACGGCGATTAGACCTCTTTTGCGATTCACACTCATGATTCTGTTTTATCGAAGGAAAACCTTCAAATACTCGTAGGGACCGAACGGTTTGTCCTACAGAGCTCCGGGTGGTCTCAAAAATTTTTAAAAATTCTGTACTATTCAAAATTGGTGAAAAAACGATACCTTTATTTCGAGAGTTTTCGAGCTAGGGCACTCTTGAAAATTTCAACCCTTAATTTTCACCCCTTAGACGTGACCTACATCAACCAAAAGCTTCGCGGCACAACTAGACCCCAAATGGAGCCCATATACCAAATTTGAACCAAATCGGTCCAGTGTTGCTAAGAAAAGTGCCGCGTACGGCGGACGGCGGACGGCGGACGGCGGACGGCGGACGGCGTACGGCGTACGGCGTACGGCGGACGGACGGAAATTTTTTTATTCGATTTTCGGATTCTACGTACCTTGAAACGTAAAACATCAAATTTTGAGGGGGGGTTAAAATTTTTTTTTTCTTGCTCGATTCCAAAGGCTTATTATTGAAAATAATAAACCAAAATGAAAAATTTGAAGAACGAAAATGAGTAGCCCAATGGCACAGTGGGTTATCCGGTTCCCAAATGAAAATGAGAAAATCGCAAAAAAACTGTCACCTTTGACCATTTTAAGATGAAATTACAATAAAAAACTGCAACTCATTGGGACATTTTCATGTCAATCACTACACAACAAGGTAGTGAAGTAAAGTTGTTAGTTCATGTACCCAATCATCAAAATAAGAAAACAGTTGATTGTTCTCTACGCAACACAGTGTTTATTGGTCGCGTGAGCAAGTTTTCGTGACGATTTTTCAGTTTATGTGCCAAAGCAAAGACATGAGAATGTCAAAAAATTAAATCATAAAAAATGCATTCCTTTCTTGCTAAATTTTACCACTTGTGCAATTTGTAATGACTTCATAAGTCTATCTCCCTGTTGTCATATAAAAATAGAATGTTTTATTTTCCATTTAAGATTCATTATAAGTTCCTTATATCTTCCCCGCAATTTAAAAAATTATTCCAATTTTAAGCTGCCAGTTAACCTGGTTTGCATCAGTAATGGGTTTTCAGACCACTTTGTGTCTGCATAGTCGGCCATTTGCCTATTTTTTGCATTAGGAAAATTGGCTAACTTTTCTGTACTAAAATGGGTTTAACTTTGTGAATAGTTATTGCATAACTTTTCTAAGCTTTTTAACATAGAATATGTTTTAGCCGTGAGCTAACTGGCCAAAAAGGTCACAAGATTGTGTTACGAAACTTTTGTTTTCATTTTAACTTACAACCAAGTCGTTGATACGGAACTTCATCTTCGTCATTCGTGTTCGTAGACAAATCGTTGGAAAGCCCTAAATGCATGGATAAATTATATACTGCCAAAACCGCTGTAATTATAAAGAAACTGAGATACATCCCTGAGTTGAAAGAACTGTAAACAACATTCGCAGTAAGAGCCATCATGGATTTAGCGGGGTTTTATTTGGAGGGAAGGTGGTATTTATGTAGTACGTTGGCAACGTATACGTAAATATACGTAAATATACGTAAATATATTTACGAAATGGAATCTACGGAACCTGAAACACGGGTGTAATATAACATAGGTACCAAATATTTATACTTCCATTTAAAGTGAGTCCTAATTTACGTATCATCATATTTGTTTCTTGAATTTTATCCAAAGGCTCTAAGCAGTAACCAACTGGGGGTTCAGGGGACTTGCCCACAACATGAACTTATGAAATAATATTTTTCAAATAAATTAATAACATTGAAAGAATTACATCAAGACTATATGAATTACCAACATAAGAATTATTTCAAGGGTCTCAGTCGGTCGCCGTTCTTTCCTCGTTCCGGGTCAGTATTTCCCTAAATTGCAGGGGCTCAAACTTTAAAAGTTGTACCTAAATTTGAAATGTTCAAGGATTTTCGAAATTCAATAGTGCATGGGCCTAGGGAATTGAAAACTGAAAGATTGCCGGCTGAATAATCAAAATTGAACAATAATTGCCAGAGAAAAGCGCTGCAAATTATTACACAATGGTTTATTATTTTTCTATATAGTATTATTATTCTATATAGTATATTATATTATATTATATAGTATATTATATAGTATATAGTATTATTATTCTATATAGTATATTATTTTTTTGTAGATCACTCGTCTACAAAATCACCAACCTTACAATATGAAGGGAAATAAAAAAAAAACAAGTTGGTGTGGCACATAGCTTCCTCGTCACCGTAACCACTGTATACGTCATTGAAAATATTTATTCAATCAATTTTCTCAATCATAAATTCAATTATCAGTTCGGAGTTTTAGATTAGGGTAGGATGTGGAATATAGTTTGGTTATTGTTATGAAGACGCATAACACGAAAAAGGTGAAAATATATTTTATTATTATCAAATTATGAAACGACGGAGGAGTGATCGGTTAACGTTACTATGAATTGTTGATGGCAAATATATTAAATTGTTGATATATAATGAATAATTTAGTGATCACAGCATTTCTAAAAATAAAATATATGCGTCTTTTAATGATGGGTCGAATGATGTAGAGTTGACTGTTGAGTCGTTGCAGTGAACCCAACTGCCGTCATCCCTCCGCACAGTGGCCGTATAATGTCCAGAAAACACAGTCCTGCCGTGATGAGAGACGACGGCAGTGCAGGCATATGATACTCCAAAAACTTGGACGTGTTCAGGATGGAATCCGTCAACGAGATCTGTTACCTTGAACATGCGCTCTCCGTCATTCTGAAATCGTACAAGTTGAATGATTAAATACTTGCTGGGAGATGAAATTGAAGTTTTAGATTTCAGATAACAGGATGTGCAGGAGGGACAAGTTAAGTCAGTTTCTTTGGGGGCAAATAGGTTATTAAAATTGACTCGACCCTCTGAATGTTCAGGGAAATAACCTCTGAATAACATATCTTGCGACGTGGAGGGGAGGCCAGAGTAATTACATTCAGGACAATAACTGACTGACGTTGAGGTAAAATGAAAATGATTGAAAAGCGTCAAGTGTGGGAGGGTCTCGGTTAATAGAAATTGTAAAAACTCCGCAGCATCCTGTTGTTCGTTTAATGCAAAATAATTCAATCCAGTAATATCATTAAGGCATTTTCTCACCTGCAAAGTTTGGACTGGTTGTCTTTGATCGTTCAGTATAGAAGATAACTGGTTAACAAGGTTTGAAGTCGCTGAATGTTGACACAATGCTGAGGTGAAGTCGTTGAGACGGACCAATGATTGGAGAGTGGAATTTACGTAACAATTATTGTTACCAGGAAGATTTTCCATTCCTCGGGGATTCAAATAGTTGATCTGCAGGAAAATTGTTGGCTCATTTCTAGTTATTTCAGGTTCTTTGAATGTACTCGATGGATTGCTATTAATAGAAAACACAGATTGGTTACTATATGGAATATTTATGAATATAGGTTTGTGATCAGAAAAATACGTTTCGTAAGTGTTGGCAAAAAATGATGGAATGTTTCTCTGGAAGATCACATCTATCTGGGTATTAAAATCTGTGGTCGAAACTCCTGGTGGAAGGGCCCTTATTATGTTGTACTTGGATTCCAGAGTGGCTGCAAAATTTGAATTTTCAGTAAATGTGTCCCAATTGAAATCCCCGATCAAAACAAATTTATCCATCGTATGCAAATGTTTCAAGCATTGGTCAAATAATGAAAAGAAAAGTGGAGAAGGTGATGACGGAGAGCGGTAACCAGTTATAATAATGATTTTATAATATTGTACAACTATTAAATCGATATGATGCCTGTCTTTATTGTACTGGACGGAGTGTAATATTACTGGAGCAATCTCGTTGCGGGCAAAGCACATAATTCCTCGGGCTGATCTCGAATTGAATTCTCTATCTGAACGATGGAAAAGATTATAACCAGGAAGAATTAACTGGTCAGAAGAAATAGTTCGGGTTTCAGAAAATATAATTATATCTCCCTCATTATATGTTCAATATATGTTCAAAATGCTTCAGTAAAGACCTAGTGTTCTGGTATATGATGGTACAACTTTCATTGGATCGTATGTTATGGGGAAATATGAAGGGAAATAAAAAAAAAATATCAAAAAAAAAGAAATCAAAATCACCAACCATCGATCGCATTTCGGTCAGCTCTAATTTGAACGGATATTAGGCCTCTTTTGCGATTCACACTCGTGTTTTGATTTGTATATATACATTTCAATATAAACCGTTAAATTTTCGTAGGGAGCGAACGGTTTGTCCTACAGGGCTCCGCGTGGTCTCAAAAAATTCTAAAAATTCTATAGAATATTAAATTGAAGGAAAAACAATACCTTTATGTTGAAATTTTTTGAGTTAGGGCGTTTTCAAAATTTCAAAATTGTTTTTGGAACCCTTAGAAGTGACCTACATCAACCAAAAGCTTCGGGGCACAACTAGACCCCAAATGGAGCCTACATACCAAATTTCATCAAAATCGGTCAATGCTAAGTGGCAAAAGTGCCGCGTACGGCGTTCGGCGGACGGACGGCCAAATTTTTATTCGATTTTTGGTTTCTACGTACCTTGAAACGTAAACCATCAAATTTTGAAGGGGTGTTAAAATTTTTTTTTTCTTGGTCGATTCCAAAGGTTCATTATTGAAAATAATAAACCAAAATGGGAAAACCCCGTTTATTCAGTTGTTTTTCACCTCCCTTAAATACTCATTTTCAGCCATTTTTGGACAATTTTCGTAATGATGGAGTAGTACTCTGTCTTCTCTGGTTTCGTGGTTTTCCAAGAAAAATTGGAAAAACAGTTTTACAATATTCCAATAGGACAACAATGGAAAAATATTCAAAATTTTCCATCCTAAAAATTTCGATTCCCTTTTCTTCGAAAATTTGCTAATATAAGTTTACCAAGTTGGGTGAACATTATAGTTTCCTCGTGTGGACTTATGTGCAGCTTAGCTTTAGTTTCCCAACTGAACGTACCTAATGAATTTGGAGAACTTTTGGCGATAAAAATTATCTTTATCAAAACAACACGGGTTAACAGGAGTTAATTTCACAGAAAGCAGTGAAATTTCTCGGGGCATCAAAATCTGTCTAAATAAGAATGGATTCTCTCAAAGAGGCTAGAAAGCCTCTATCTGGGCTCTCCAGTTCTCATACGTCCAGCGGCATTGATCACTGGAAGACACGTGACAGCCTCTAGCAGGGTATTTGGGTGGATGTGGCTCCCCGGCCTTGACTTAACATTTTTCAAAGGTTTCTTCGCCCTGACCCACAGAGGGCGGATTTATCGTGTAGGCAGACTTCGTTCATATTCCGGAACAAATGAAAATGCCCATAACTTAGCAAAGTGCCAGCATTTTTCACTCAATATTGCATCCTCACTACCGATTTTTAGGAAATTTTAGAACTATGACAATTTTTGCTGTTTATAAACTTTTATATAAATAGTAAACAAAACAAAAAAACGTGCAACTATGATGAATAAACTATGATAGTAAACGCGCATTTCTGAGATTTTTACTCTTATTTCTAAAAATTATACGCCTTCAAACACTGCAAAAAACGCTGCAAATGTTTTTTATTGGTTTATTATTTTCAATAATGAACCTTTGGAATCGACCAAGAAAAAAAAATTTTTAACACCCCCTCAAAATTTGATGGTTTACGTTTCAAGGTACGTAGAATCCAAAAATCGAATAAAAATTTGGCCGTCCGTCCGCCGTCCGCCGTCCGCCGTACGCGGCACTTTTGCCACTTAGCATTGACCGATTTTGATGAAATTTGGTATGTAGGCTCCATTTGCGGTCTAGTTGTGCCCCGAAGCTTTTGGTTGATGTAGGTCACTTCTAAGGGTTCCAAAATCAATTTTGAAATTTTGAAAACGCCCTAACTCAAAAAATTTTGATATAAAGGTATTGTTTTTCCTTCAATTTAAGATTCTATAGAATTTTTAGAATTTTTTGGGACCACGCGGAGCTCTGTAGGACAAACCGTTCGCTCCCTACGAAAATTTAAGGGTTTATATTGAAATATATATATATATATATAAATCAAAACACGAGTGTGAATCGCAAAAGAGGCCTAATTTCCGTTCAAATTAGAGCTGACCGAAATGCGATCGATGGTTGGTGATTTTTATTAATTTTTTTTTTTTTTATTATTTTTATTTTTTATTTTATTTTTTTCCTTCATATTGGATGGTTGGTGATTTTGTAGACGAGTGATCTATATAGAAAAATAATAAACCATTGTGTAATAATTTGCAGCGTTTTTTCTATATAGATCATCGATCGCATTTCGTTCAGCTTTAATTTGAACGGAGATTAGGCCTCTTTTGCGATTCACACTCGTGTTTCTGATTACGTACAAACGCCGCACGTCCAAACTTTAAATTCTCGTAGTGAGCGAACGGTTTGTCCTACAGAGCTCCGGGTGGTCTCAAAAAATTCTAAAAATTGTTTAAAATCTTAAATTGAAGGAAAAACAATACCTTTATATCAAAATTTTTTGAGTTAGGGCGTTTTCAAAATTTCAAAATTTATTTTGGAACCCTTAGAAGTGACCTACATCAACAAAAATCTTTGGGGCACAACTGGACCCCAAATGGAGCCTACATATCAAATTTCATCAAAATCGGTGAATGCTAAGTGGCAAAAGTGCCGCGTACGGCGGACGGCGGACGGACGGCCAAATTTTGGTTTATTATTTTCAATAATGAACCTTTGGAATCGACCAAGAAAAAAAATTTTAACACCCCCTCAAAATTTGATGGTTTACGTTTCAAGGTACGTAGAATCCAAAAATCGAATACAAATTTGGCCGTCCGTCCGCCGTACGCGGCACTTTTGCCACTTAGCATTGACCGATTTTGATGAAATTTGGTATGTAGGCTCCATTTGGGGTCTAGTTGTGCCCCGAAGATTTTGGTTCATGTAGGTCACTTCTAAGGGTCCAAAAATGAATTTTGAAATTTTGAAAACGCCCTAACTCAAAAAATTTTGATATAAAGGTATTGTTTTTCCTTCAATTTAAGATTCTACAGAATTTTTAGAATTTTTTGAGACCACCCGGAGCTCTGTAGGACAAACCGTTAGCTCACTACGAGAATTTAAAGTTTGGATTTACGATAAATCAGAAACACGAGTGTGAATCGCAAAAGAGGACTAATCTCCGTTCAAATTAAAAGCTGACCGAAATGCGATCGATGTTTTTCTTCATATTGGATGGTTGGTGGCTTTGCAGACGAGTGATCTATATAGAAAAAAATAAATAAATAAACCATTGTGTAATAATTTGCAGCGTTTTTTAGTGTCAAGCAGTGCAATTATTCGGGCCTGGTTAAAATCTGATGGTTCTGGATTCTCTTCTTCATAATTATTCTAATGGGAGTTCCCGAGTATCCCCCGCTCCGAGGAAAAAAACCAAATCGAACATCATAACAGTCCTAATTTATTAATTGACGCGAAATAACGAAGTTTCTCGTCGGGGTTTCCATTGTAAAATACCTGGAAACTTCCAATTTGACCACTATTGACTTCGTTAGAAGAAAGGGCGAGTCTCAAAACAAAAAACTCTTTGTCTGCGCCAATTTGTCTCTCCGGGGGAAGATTTTCGTCATTAATATCCGAGTTGGCTCCGCCTTTTCATTCTTAATAAGCGGTATAGTCTTAATGACACAGCATCCGACTCCTTTTCAATTCACGTCGAACTGTTGATTCCATTTTCTGAACCTCGACACCCATTTCATGGCACCCGTTGAGACTTTAACGTTCAAGCTCTTTTCATTCCCTCCGGCTAAGAAGAACATCTAGAACATAACGTAACACATTCGTATGTGTTGACAATTTGAAACAGCAAAGCTGATTCAATGTGTTCCAATTAGCAAGAAACATTCATCCTAACACAACCATCTTTCTGATTCTTGCTCCCATCAATACCCGTTCTTCTTATTAGCGAATTTTCCAAGAGAATTGAGCTACAGCAAAGGCCCCAAAAATCATGTTTTGGATAATATTGAAAATTTCTCACATGGAATTCCGCTTTGGAAGATTTTGAAAGGATTAAACCCTTAATTTCCCACTTGTTCAAAACATTCGTTTTTTTTCGGAATTTCCCCCAAATTTTGGTGTATTTTGACTATTTAAGAGGTGTGGAGTGTCTGATTTTGATCGAGTGGTATATGATTTTTCTAAATTCGATGAAAACAGCGTGGTATCTTTCTGGATATACAGAAGTTGTGTTTGTAGCGAGATTCTGCAAAGATACTTCAAGACGGGTTGGCTGTCAGTATTTACCAAAAAAATTCTTCAGGATCGTAGATATAACTTGAAAGCAATGAATTAATGATAAAATGAACAAGACTTATTATGTATACATATTTGATGTCATGATAATATCCTTGGGGTTGATGATTTTCCTGCGTTTTCTCAAACAATCGATAGTTCAAAGCAGATATTAAGGATAGTTCAAACAACCGAAGTGTAGGTAGGCAGAACAAATCGTCTTAAAATGGATAAATAGTGCTGCAGAAAGCTTGAAAATCGTACTTCCAAAAAGATACCTCAGGACATTAAGGGTTAAGAAGTTCATCAAGTCGTTTTGCTTCCGAGTCTACTAAGGTAGCGGAAGCTTTCTTTTCACTTTTCAAGGTTGAAAAAATGTTCTCCAAAATCAAAATTTCCATTCCAATTTTCAAATTTCCAGGGTTGGTGTGAAGATGGTCCCCTATGAAAATCATTACACCCGGACTGGTAGTACTCATATGCAAACGTGAAATCCTTGTATCACCCATAATTTCTTCATTTTTCCAACAATAGTCAGAGATTATGCGGATTGGGGGTAGATCATCCCCTAAGAGGTACTTGGAGATTGATGTTTTGAGATCAACTACTATGCATCGGATCATCTATACAGTCAAGTTATGGATAACCATCAGGTTATGGATTGATGTTTTGCTTCCTCGTATAAGGAAGCTATGTGTCACACCCACTTGGCAGACTTTTTTGTTCGACTCAGGAATCTTCTGGGTTGCACGCTATATCACTGAATTTCACAATCAACATTGCGGGGGTGATAATATTAGCAAAATATCGGAGACCGATCCAAACTATCCTTCAAATATAAACAAAATTAAAATATTCACGAGAAAACGTTATTTAAATTTTAGTTAGTGACAATGGTTATTCATTTTCTTTGAAAACTCGATAACACCGAGGTAAGTTTCATCACGTAAGTTCACAAGTAAGGATCATCACGTGTTTTCAAGGATGAAGGAAAACGCTTTAGAATTCCACACAACTTGGTAAAGTAGGAACACTCCATCAATCCTCCATTCCAAGAAGTCTGAGTGGCTGGTGACTTCAACGTTAACTGAACTTCTCGTCAGATCCCCATGTCTTTCGCATATATGCGAATATATTTGAATTGCGAATATTTGAAATATATTTCAATCGTCATCTAGCATTATTAACGGATACGGAGCCTAAAAGCTATGTATGACTCTAGCTTGACAGTAGTGTGTGACAATCGACCCGAAGTAAATTATGTCAACTTTATTGGGATAGGACAGTCAGAAAGACACAACAACAATAATAATGACTAGAATGGATAAGGAATTAATTACTTATCATAAATTATTATTACTTAATAATAACTTATCCATTCTAGTCATTATTATTGTTGTTGTGTCTTTTTGACTGTCCTATTTTGTTTTACCAATATTATTATATTAAAGCCTGATGTTATTGTGTTGTTCCAAATTTTAGTTATAATAGTCAAGTTTTTTAACACCAATTTCATGATTAGTGTTCCTGGTTTATACAACCTCTTCATTCCCGACCGTGGTTTGATGTTCAAACCTAAACTCATCCTCTGAGCCCTGATGAAGAAAATTAATTTTTCGAAAATTTAGTGAAAGAGGAGGATTTTGCTGTTGGACCCAAATCCCAATAAAGTTGACAGACTCTAGCTGACTTTATTCTTCGGAAAATGGTATCAGGACTGACAAGGACTAGTATTCCATTCAAATGAATGGTCGAGGTGGAATATTTAGAGTTCAATAAGAAGCACAAACGATTACTTTCGAGTTTCTATTTTAATCTCGGCGTAGGAGCGACTGAATTTCAACAATTAGGAGCCCCCTTTATAATTTACGAGTTAAGGGGACACATATGTCGATTTTTGGTCCGGATGCACAAAATTTTTTTTGTCCAAAATTTGTAAATAAACTCAATTTTGGAAATTAAAAAAAAATCTAAATCCAATGAGTAGAGGAGCTCCAAATTTGGGTTGCAACCTAGGGAGTCACTAGTGCCGGGAGACTTATTTATTTAGTACAACACGGGCTAGTCAGCCCAATAAGAGAAACATTGATTGAAAAAAATCAATTACAACGGTTATGTTGTTTACAAACATGTAGAGAGTATTCGTGAGTACTCTCTAGTCATGAGAAATGTGCACTATAACCACTATAGAACAGGATATATAACAACGTTTATTATAATAAGTAATTATTTGACGGTATTAATTATCAACTCACATTTCAATAAAGACCGGACTTTCTTTTTGTTCTTGAAAATCCGCGTAGATCTCGGCATTTTCGATTGAAAACTTCACCACAACACGAACGCAAAAACAAGACGAGCTAAAAAGCCAAGTAAACCTACACACAGGCCATCATTCTTTGAGGTTTCGATTCTAAACGATGTATTCTATTCGATATATATCGGTGTTGAACTATCGAGAGTTGATACCGCAATTCCATTGGTTGGAAACAGCCAAGAACAGTCATCCAAATTTCGACAAACCTGACCGCTCTAACTTGGCTGCTCGTTTTTGATTCAAACCGCTCTCCTGTAAAATTACGTTTTTGAGCTTATTTGTTCCTTTTTCTCAGGAACTACTCATCCGATTGAAACCTAATTTTTAGACGATGTTCTTCTAGTATGTACCTTTAATTATGATGGAGGGTTTCGCGGAATAACGCCATGGAGCTTTTAAATATGAGTCTGCGAAAATTCAAAATATCGCTAAAATTGTTTAAACCTCATAACTTTTTTTTGTGAACTTCATAAAAACTTTGTTAGCCATACTTGCTACACTAAGTATACTGATGGCACTGTCAAAATTGCAGATCGATCGCTTGAGTACTCTTAGAGAAAAAGGAACATTTAAATCAAAACTTGAGGTTTAAAACAGCTCACGTTTGGAGATGTAACTTTTTTTGGGTCGTCGTACTAAGTTCAGATTTCACCATCCAACCAGAATATTTTGAGGGTTAGTCCCTAAAGTTTTCATCAAAATCGGACGAACCAGTGAAAAAATATCGTAAAAGAACCAAAATTGCTGCCACAGCGCAGAATTGACATATGTGTTCCCTTAGTTCTCTACAACTTCGAAACTTGAAAATGTTCAGTTGGAGTAACCATTTCTGAGACACCTATGAGTTTTTGAACATGACTGCAACCACTTTTAGCCAAGTTGGAAAAAATCCCCAAACATTGACGTTTAATTGTGCTTGCACGGCTGAACCTATTTCATCTTTTAGTGGTCGCTCAACGCACAATTTTATATTAATCAACTTTGGTATGAATAAAATTTCCTTTAGAAAACACCATTTTCAAACTAAACGCAAAAAATCTGAAAAAGTGTAATAATTTCGTGGTTGAACCCACGCCAGACCCTTATTTCGGCAGTTGAATGTTTTAACTATATACGGCCTATACATATACATGATACTTCTACACACCTATAGAAATCAGAACAACACCCAACGTAGATCTGAGATCCATTCATATGGGACGAGGCAGAGAAATCACCTTCAAACATCGTTTTGTCGATTATCCAGTTCCCAGTCCCGCTTTACATATTTGGGGCCTGTTCTCCTGAACAAAATCCCAAGCTCAATATGAGAAAGCGGTGAATCAAGATTCAAGAGCACAATCAAAGCAACTCTAACTAGCAGTCCATTATACAAAATCGACGATATTCACCAGATAGATATATTTTATACAAATATATTTTATAAACTACTGATCCTGTATTAATTATTATAATTTTCGACTTAAATGGATAAATACACAATTAATGAGGAATTTCACCGATTTCTGTTTGCATTTTTCCTGAATAGTTAATGGTGTGGGATAGATGAAAATCGGACTGATTTCGGAAAATAAGTCTCCTGTTATTTTTGGGAGACAATCAAAGTTTTTAATTTCAAAACTAACCGGGAAAACAGACGTGCAGCGGGAACGCTCGCTGATTGGGATGTTCGGATCGCCGTCACCTCCCAGTGTTGCCCATTGGGACGACGAAATCGTGTTTTCTAAGAGAAAAGTTATCAAACAAAAACAGAGGAAACCTAATTTTCCCCATCTCACTTTTTCTATTTTTTTCTTCAGTTTTTCGATTTCGAACTTTACTGTTTCATGAAATTTTGCATCTGGGGACTATGGATTTCTCGATCTCAGCGCTTCAAGCGGCCATAAATGAACTATTCCAGCATGACGTCATTTTCCCGATTTTTTTAAACATTCGTATTTTCTACACTGTTTTGTTTATTCGTAAATTAGGAAGTTCGGGCTGAAAGTTTGCCTTAGGGGGTTTTTAGAGGTGCTGAATCCGATTTTGGGGTCAAAAATAGGAAATTCCGACATGGTGAAATTCCTCATTCTCATCGTGCAGCAGAGGAATTTTAGCAAAAGTACTCTTGCTAGCATCAATAATTTTATAGGTTTGTATATATTTTAGTGGGTGTATATTTTAATTTATTTATTGAAACTCTTATTATATTGACTGTGATACTCGTGTGATGCTCCTGTGATTTTTTGACTATTTTATATTTCCGCCTGTGATACTTTTACCAACTGTGATATACATGTGACTTAGGATTAGCTTGTTGATTATTGTTACAAAGTTATTAATTTTTATTGTTGTATCAATTTCGGGATTTAGCATCAATTTTTTATTTGCGCGGATAGGGGGATTCATGTCGGGTGGTCTGGTCGGCCCAGGGGCGGCTCGCCTGGCGTGTTCTTAAGTGTATAAACACGTTAGGGTTGCCTCCTAGCAGTGGCGGCTCTGATAGATCATTACAGGGTAGGCGACAAACGTAAGCTTAAAAGGGGGGGGGGGGGGTCGGTAGATGGACTCATGGAACAAGAAAGCTACTGAATCTCAGACAACGATGCAATTTCAATGAACTGACAATAATTTCATGAATTTATTGATCACTAATTTATTTATGTTAATCAATGATACATCTGGTGCTCAGCAAGCCCTTTCAATGTATAAAGGGCCAGTAACCAGGACACGCCCCGGGGAGGCGCACCAGATCCGTGTCCCACCCGATCCACCCCAACCACCCATCCATGTGGATCTTACCAAAAGACAGATTAACCATTTTATAGGAAACTGAAGGAAGGTACGTTTGGTCCCGTCAGTAGCTTACTTGTTTGAAATTAGGTGACTTTGGTAAACTAGGTAATTTGCATTATCACAGCATAATTGTTTTTTTCAGACTGTGTTATCAGACCTCCTTCAGTCTATTGACTTCATTATTATACTTCCAATAACTCAACCACTCTTAAATATTCCTCTTAGTAGGGGTTAAATACCTAATGATCCTATAAGATCAGAGATACCATCGTACATACTAGATATGGCATGCATCTGAATTGGGATCTGATCTAGGTAATATTATATATATATGTGGTAGCACCCATCCTACAAGAGAGGCGTTGTCCTACAGGCTTTGTTAGTAGATGAGTCCAATCTTCCAATCTTTAAGATAGGCATACTTCTCTATAACTACTTCATGACTAGAGTTAGAAGATGAGATCAATCTTTCTGCCTTTAAGATAGGCATACTTCTCTATAACTACTTCATGACTAGAGTTTGAAGATGAGATCTATCTTTCTGTCTTTAAGATTAGCATAATTCTCTATAACTACTTCATGAAGAGCCCCATTCGCTTTTAAATCCATCAATAATCTCTTTTCTATGGAAAACGTCGCCAATGCACTAAGTCTTTCTTGGCCCATCGTATTTCTCAAACACGTTTTTACCCGTTTCAAGCATGAGAAGCTTCGCTCTGCGGACGACGAGGAAGATGGTATTGTTAAAATCAATGAAAAGAATTTGTGACCCTCGCTAAGTACGCCTTGTAAATCCTTTTCAACCAGATATTTCAGAATATTTTGTGGGGACAGTTTGTTCATGTCTTTATCGTGATAGATGAATGATAACTCATTTTTCAATTTAGTTAGATCTAAGAATAAAGAAGGATAGGCAGTGCTAAGTGCTTTCAATGCGTCAGAAGGGAAGTTATCACAGTATTTTGAAAAAGAGGAAGTATCTGCCAATTCAAAAAACTTCAGCTTATTCATATCACCAAACCTTAAAGATATTTGAGAGGTAATAAAATCAATAATTTCAAAATATAAACGTTTTAAATTAAATTTATGCGATTCTGGATTTGACACTCCTCTTTTGCAAGGAATATCTAAGGTTTGAGATATCAGGTCATAGAATTTTTGAAAATGGTCTTCACTTCTCTTAATTTCAATCAAAATTTTGGTTTCATTAATTTTTCTCAAACAGTACGTGACATCCAGAGATTTTTTCTGAAGCACATCAAAAAGAATATCAGTATGGATGAATATGTCATTGAAAATTTGTGCCATAAATGCAAAATCAAAATCATTAAATTTTCCCAAAAATCCATCTGCTCCAAGAGTGGTTTCATTCGTGGAGGACGGATCTTGGATTAATTCCTGAAAAACTAGTATGAAACTTTCCCACTCTGATGTTATCAATGATATGACTCTGGACCTAGAGCACCAACTGGTCGCTCCGACTTGTGGTACTCTCCTGCCAACAATTCTATCAACTACCTGTGTCCTTGTTGACGAACCATGAAAATAAGTGGAAATTCCAGAAAGGGTAGCAAAAAATATACGGCATTCGCGAATTCCTTTACAGCTGTCTTGAAGTACGAGATTAAGTCGATGAGCATAGCAGTGAACAAACAATGCTTGTGGGACAACTTCTTTCACTTTACTCTGCAGACCATTCAGATGACCAGACATCACACTAGCACCGTCGTAACACTGGGCAACAAGCTTATCCTTATAACTGTACTTCGAAAGTTGATTGTTGAGATGTACAAACATACTCTGAGCATCTCGGCCTGTACTAACATCAACGAAGCCCAGAAAATGTTCAACAATTTCACCAATAGGATTAACGAATCTAACAATCATGGTACATTGGCATTTTTGGGTGATATCAGTAGTGTCATCTACTTGAATAGAAAAGAATGGAGCCCCATCAATAGCACATGTTATTGATTCCTGCAAGACTGTGTTTAAAACTTCAATAATTTCATTCTGTATAGTTTTGGAATTTCCAGAAAAAATGGACTTCATAGAATTGTAATGAATTTTCACATCAGCTGAATTGTGATCAATAAGAGTTTGCAATGTCTCAACGTAATTACCTTTGTTCAAAGATGTTGTTGATTCATCATGACCCCTGAAAGGCTGCTCAGTTTTTCCAAGAAGAATAACTGTGTCTATTATATTTGCCATTACCCTACGATTCAGACTAACTTTATCATTAAATGCAGCCTTGCTGATTTTATGATGGACATCAAGCATTTCGGCAACGGTTGAACAGTTATTTTCGAGTCTTTTCAGACAAACTGTGGCACCTAAATGATCTTTCGAGTCATTGTGTTTTTTTATGGCAGTAGATACATTTTTGAGGTCAGAATAGCCACAAGAATTCCACGGACTTTTACAATTATTCAGCAATAAACACGGCCAACAGAATAATGCATTTTTGGAAGAACTTATACAAATCCATTTGTATTTATCGAGCCAGGATCTAGTGAAAGTACGAGTATAGGTTTTACCTTGTTTGTGGTCGTTACTAGATAAATTAACCTGCGGAATTGGCCGTCCATTTCTCACCAAGATTTGCTTATCTTCTTCTTTCCATCGCGAGAATGGCTGATCAAGCAGGGCTAAAATAACATCCATCACGATATCACGATCACAAACGCGAATGCCACCGAGAAAATTAAAACGGAAGGTAAACAGTCGAAGGCAAAGGGCAAAAAGTTCAGACCGAGTTCTGATAAGAAAGGAGGGGAAGGGTAAATACGAAGAAGGCATGAAGTACAGAGTTGCCAACCCTATGGGTAGATTTCTCCATACTCAAGCCTAATTAACCCTTGAAAAATCCGAGATTAAGAGTGAAAATCCTTACGTTTTATAAATACTATACAAAGCTCGAGAGTTCAAAAATGAATCAAGTCAAAAAATCCCTTGATTTTGATGAAAAATCGGTTATTTGGGATGAGAACCAAAAATTCGTAGATATACGGATTTATCAGTAGGGTTGTCAACTCTGGGAGAAGTTAACACTGGGCCCCAGTGACTGGGGTGGCTTAGAGGGGAGGGCGAAATCGGGGAAATGCGAGGAAAGGCGAAACTCCCCTCCAAGCTCCCATCGCCTAACTAGTGGGAGGGGATCGTCTATCTTAGCCTATTCTTTATCAATGGATTCTTTTTCTGATGAATGGTATGTCAGGCGAAAACGCGCTTTCGCCTAAGGAGCCTTTGTTCCTCGCTCTTATGGCGGGGGGAAGGGGGGTGTAGTTCATAGAACGGTTCCTTTCTGCTGGTTCATAGGACGGTTCCTTTCTGCTGGTTCATTCCACTTTCAAGTTGACTTTATTTCCCATTGAGCAAAGTGAGATTGAGTTCTATAACCATTACTCAGCAACTTCGAAGAATAATTAATTTAATGTAGAAAAGAAAACTCAACTTTTTTTCAAAAATTTTATTTATTTTTATTTTTTTAATTAAAATATTTTTTTTTTCAATTAAGCGTTTTTTAAGTATAGATTGCAGGTTAGGCGGTGCCTACCTTGCCTACCCTGACCAGCCGCCACTGCCTCCTAGTGATAGGAGGGAACCCCGGGAGCCGTCAAGGTGGGTGGGTCCGGGTCCGGCCGGGCTGCCCGGCTGGGTCCACACATTTTTCTCACATTTTTTTCATCTTCATATCCCTCTCATGTACATGGAGCGGGCTGCATTATGAAAGTAACAAAAAGCACACGAGTTCCTCATTTTAAAAACATTGTTTATAATATGCACCTACTATTAATTTTTAATTACCTATGTATTATACTTCCATTTAATTAATTTATATTTTAACTGACGCATTCATGTTCTTGTAGACAAAGAATAAAGATCTATCTATCTATCTAAAAAAAAACCGCTGCAAACTCATAAACACCTTAGGAAGCATAAGTCTGATTTGCTTGGGGTATAAGTACTAACTACATCATCAAATCATCGTGAAAAACTCTCAACCACTCCAAGAATTTTTTTTCATTTTATTTTATTTTCATTATTTGACTTCCCGTAGGTCTTCATCTCCTCCGAAGCTTATTGCTTTTTCCGGAGTTTCCCTTCAAACTCGGGCCTGACCGCTATAACAATCCGCCAATTCTGGAAAACTCGGACGGAGGGAAAACTCCTTCCCTAGCCGCTCTTGGGTTTTTTGACTCAACTGTGTTTACTATACCGAACGATTTCAGAGATAAAACCCTTAGGGAAGTCTCTTCCGATATTTCAATAATAAACTTACCAGTAGCGAACTCTTGCACCGTTGGAAAAAAATTCAATCAAATAAACAACTCCTCTCGTTGAATTGATTTTTCGGTATTATTTTCCACAATGAATTGATGAGGTTTTATCACAAAAGTTTTCATCCCCCCGACAACTAGAATAGGCGGATTCTGGATAAACTATATGGTTAGAAAAGGTTGACAACACAAAGAATGACATGGGCACTTATCATCAGTAGTTTAAAACGACTTGCACCGGAAAGCCAAAAGAAATTTACGATGGGGAGGAGTGAGCTTATTTCAGACATTCAATCTTAATATAAACTCATCAAAAAAGATGAAAATGATGGCTGTATCTTGTTTATCTTCAAGTGGTTTACTATTCAGGTTGCAGAGGCGATTTCGATTTGATGAATCAGTGAACGGATCCATTGTTGATAAGGGAAGAAACAGACACAAAAATACTATTCGGACTTCGAATTTTGACTGAAAGCCCTGAAAGGGGGTTTTGGATATTTAGAGACAAATAATGCAACGAGATTAGCGGGTTTCGGTTTTTGATAGAACAAGGAAAGAAGAAGAAAAGTGGGAGAAGAAGGAGTTGCTGCATTAAGACGGGATAAAAGACACATAGAGTAGGAATTCTATGATTCGGCGATAACTGCATATTATGGATTTGAAAATATCTGCCCAAACCTCAATATTTTTGATTAACCTCATTATTTTTGATTTTTTTTTTTGATTAACCTCATTATTTTTGATTTTTTTTTTTTTTAATATCTGCCCAAACCTTAATATTTTTGATTAACCTCATTATTTTTGATTTTTTTTTTTTTTTAATATCTGCCCAAACCTCAATATTTTTGATTAACCTCATTATTTTTGATTTTTTTTTCTTTTTTTTTTGCTTCCGAGTATACCAAGGTAGCGGAAGCTTTGTTTTCACTTTTCAAGGACGAAAAAAAAAAGTTCTCCAAAATCAAAATTTTCACTCGCGTTTTGCGTTTTAGACCTTTCTGAACAATTTTGGTTCAGTGTCTGTGTGTCTGTGTGTCTGTGTGTCTGTCTGTCTGTCTGTCTGTGTGTCTGTCATGAATTCCTTGTAACGCGCATAACTATACGAAGTTATTGTCCGATTTCAATGAAATTTTCAGGAATTGTGCGGGTTGGTGTGTAGACGGTCCCCTATGAAAATCATCATCCCCGGACTGATAGAAGCGACTGCGCATGCGCAAACGTGAATTCCTTGTAGCGGCCATGACTTCTACATTTTCCATCCGATTTCAATGAAATTTTCAGGGATTGTGCGGGTTGGTGTGTAGACGGTCCCCTATGAAAATCATCACCTTCGGCCTGATAGTAGCTACTGCGCATGCGCAAACGTGAATTTCCTTGTAACGGCCATAACTTCCACTTTTTCTACCCGATTTCGATGAAATTTTCAGGGATTGTGCGGGTTGGTGTGTAGACGGTCCCCTATGAAAATCATCACCTTCGGACTGATAGTAGCCACTGCGCATGCGCAAACGTGAATTTCCTACGGGTTGTTGGGGTAGGGTAATAGAGGGTGTTTTTATCTCTTCGGAGCCCTTCTTATCCCTACCCAAGTCAAGGTCATGCGTCCCCGTCGCGCAACCCGGGCCCCCTGGGATGAACAGAGGTGGCCCCATTAGGTTTCCCTGGTGGACCCCTCTTGAAGTTCCAGGGGTGGCTGAATGACCCTCTGGCGATAAGGGAGGGGACCCTTGTCAACGGGTTCCCTGACCCTTAAATCCCGCGCTTCCCCGTTATGGAAACTAATACAGACCGGCCTCATAACCCCCGCCAGCCCATTGGCTCGCGGGGTATTAGGGGAGGCGCTCAGAGGCGCCCCAGGCAGGGGCGTCGGCCATCCTCACCCTCCTCCTCTTCCTCATCATCCCTACCCTCTTCCTCTTCCACTGCCTCTTTAGACCACCAGTGTGCCCATTGTGAGCGGGCATTCACCACCAGGTCTGGCCTTGGTGTCCACATCAGACGGAAGCATCCTGTTGCTGCAAATGATGAAATTGATGTTGAACGAGTGCAGCCTAGGTATGCTTCCGAGGATTTGCGCAGGATGGCGGCAGATGAGGTGGTGGCTGTGCGCAATGGGGTACGTAATATCAATGTCTATTTAAGCGAACGTTTTCCCACGCGCACAGTCATTGCCATCAAGAACCTCCGCCTGAAGCCCCACTATAAGCAGCTTGTCCAGGAAGCTATCCTGGCAAATAGCGGTGGGGCTTCTCCCGCATCTCCTATTGCTGGTGTGGACCAGCAGTCTGCCATTCAGTATCCATCCCCCGGGACCTCCGGTCTTCTTGCCGATTTGAAGACCGAAGTCTTGAGGCTCGGGGGGCAGGTAGGTCGTATTGAAGGCTATGAAAGCACCTACCTGCAGGATCTGGCGAGGCGGGCTGCTGAAGGGCTGGACAACCTGGAAGACAAGGTTGCAGCCTATCTAGGGAGAATCTTCCCGCGGGTTGGGGATGCGACCGTGACGCAGCACCAGGGGGGACCTCCTCCCAGAGTGGTGTTGCGTGGAGGTCGCAGAGCAGCTAAGCAAGCAAGACGGCGGGAGTACCACCGGGTTCAGAGTTTGTGGAGGAAGCATCCGGCGCGTGTAGCTGCGGAGGTACTGGAGGAGCCTGGGGAAGATCAAGTTCAGCCCCCTCTTCAGGAGTTTGTGGATTTTTGGGAGCCACTTTTGAGTGCTCCCAGCCACAACCCTGGAGAGCGAGTGGTTCCCCCAGTCTCCACCAGGGATTCCTTACGCGGCATCTTGTGTTCGCCGGTGCTACTTGACGAGGCACACAAGTGCCGTGTCAAGAACTCCACATCCGCTGGACCGGATGGTGTTTCCGCCCGTCGCTGGAATAAAGTACCAAATACGATTAAGCTGCTCATCCTCAACCTGCTCATCCTTGCGGGAAGACCCCCGAAAGCGTTAACCCGTACCCGAACCGTATTTATTCCCAAGAAAGGGGGAAGTGGGCCTGGAGGCTATCGGCCGATCTCAGTGTCCTCGGTAGTCTTCCGCCACTTCCAAAAAGTACTGGCATCTCGCCTTCAGGTGGCTGGTGTCATTGGTGACGTCCAGAGAGCGTTTCGGCCAGCAGATGGCACAGCAGAAAACCTTACGGTTCTCCAAACTGTCATCTCGCTGGCCCGTATTAAACGCCGGCAATTCCATCTCGCCGCTCTGGACGTCGCTAAGGCCTTTGACACAGTCAGTCACCTTGCCCTGACCGATTGCCTTCGTGGTGTCGGGGCCCCATCTCGATTAATTGAGTATGTGGCCTGTCTGTACCGCGAAGGCGTGACGGTCCTCGAGGCAGGAGGTGAGGTGTCAAGGGATATAGTGATCGGGCGCGGGGTACGCCAGGGGGATCCCCTATCGCCACTCCTCTTTAACCTGGTCGTGGATACGGCCTTGGGTAAGCTGCCCACAGAAGTAGGGTTTGATCTCGCCCCTGGGGTGCGAGTAGGAGCATTGGCCTTTGCCGATGATGTTATCCTACTCGCAGAAACCCGCGAGGGCTTGCAGATTGCCCTCAATGCATTTGCTAAGCAGCTATCCAGGTGTGGACTCGTGGTCAACCCCGATAAATGTGGGTCGGTCTCCTTGGTCCCGTCGGGTCGCCAACACAAAGTGAAGGTTGTGGATGGGAGTTTTGTCATAGGACAAGCCCCCATTCCTTCTCGATCTGTGTTGGAGGTCTGGCGGTACCTTGGAGTCGACTTCATGGGGGTGGCCACCATCACTGCCAGCCGTGTGGACCTTGGTAGAGCGCTAGCTCGCGTTACCAAGGCTCCACTTAAGCCGCAGCAGAGGCTGCGCCTCCTCCGCACATACTTACTGCCGAAGCTAACCTACGGGTTAGTCTTCGGTAGGCTTACGGCGGGGAGGCTGCAAGAATTAGATCGAGAAGTCCGCTCTGATGTGCGCTCTTGGCTGAGGTTCCCACCTGGTGTCCCAAGTGCCTATATCCATGCACCGGTCAAATCCGGTGGGCTTGGCATTGTGTCTCTCTCCGCATGTATCCCTTCTCTGCGCCGCCAGCGCCTGCTAGCCCTTCAGGGGTCGAGCTGGGAGGTCGCCCGTGTTGCTGCTGGTCTTGATTTTGTCAGGCAGCAGTTAGCATGGTGCGACCGAGCAACACCATCTGCTCCAAAACCCAGTTCGTCTGCTGAGTTCGCTGCTGCTCTGCATGAGTCAGTAGATGGTAAAGAACTCCGACAGTGCTCCGAAAGCCTTATCTCATCCCAATGGGTGGATTGGGCTTCGGAGGGCATTGGGGCCCGCGACTACCGGAACTTCCACGCCGTCCGCGTGGCAACACTGCCAACAGCGGTACGGTGTTCAAGAGGTAGTCGTGGGATGACAGATACCCTTTGCCGTGCCTGTCGGAGTGGAAATGAACACCTGTATCATGTAGTGCAGCAGTGTCCACGAACTCATGGGGGCCGCATCCTACGTCATGATGCGGTCGCCAAGCAGATAGCAGGTGCCTTGTCATCTAGCGGCTGGGATGTTGAAAGGGAGAGATTATACCACATGCCAAGTGACCAGGGCAAGAAGCCTGACATTGTTGCCCTCAAGCCCGACAGGTCTTGCATTATCCTGGATGTCCAGGTTGTTAATGGCAGCATGGACATGGAGCAGACCTGGCGGGCTAAGATAAGAAAGTATGATAGAGATGATTTACGGCAAGCAGTGTCAGAGCTAAAAGGAGTGGAACCCAACAACATCAGGGTGATGGCTGCAACCTTGTCGTGGCGCGGAGTGTGGTGCGGGAAAAGTGCCACGGAGTTGCGCGAGTTGGGCATCTCAGTAGGTGTACTCCGTGGTGTCACCCGCCGCGTAGGTACTGCTCGGCTCATATTTAAACTGGTGGTCATTTTATAGAGGCACTTCCCTTCATCCCTCTCTCCCACCCCAACCTTCCTCATCATCCCTCATCCCTAGGGCCGGCGTCGGGTGAGTCCTGGGCGTCCTCCCCATTATATTTGATTTATTTATTTATTTTGTTTTTATGGCGTGCCCCCTCCGTCACAAAAGACATTTTGTCTTTGAGGGGAGTTTAAAAAAAAAAAAAAAAAAAAAAAAAAAAACGTCCATAATTTCTACATTCTCTATCCGATTTCAATGAAATTTTCAGGGATGTTACAGATTAGTATTTAGATGGTCCCCTATGAAAATCACCACCTTCGGACTGATAGTAGCCACTGCGCATGCGCAAACGTGAATTTCCTTGTAACGGCCATAACTTCTACATTTTCCATCCGATTTCAATGAAATTTTCAGGGATGTTACAAATTAACTTGTTTTGATGTTTTGAGATTAATTACTATGCATCGGATCATCTATACAATCGGGTTATGGATACGAGGAAGCTATGTGCCACACCCACTTGGCAGACGTTTTTTGATTCTTTTTATTTTTTAGGTACCTATATATTTTTTTTTGATTTTGCTTCCGAGTCTACCAAGGTAGCGGAAGCTTTGTTTTCACTTTTCAAGGTCGAAAAAAAAAAGTTCTCCAAAATCAAAATTTTCACTCGCGTTTTGCGTTTTAGACCTTTCTGAACAATTTTGGTTCAGTGTCTGTGTGTCTGTGTGTCTGTGTGTCTGTCTGTCTGTCTGTCTGTCTGTCTGTCATGAATTCCTTGTTACGCGCATAAATATACGAAGTTACTGTCCGATTTCAATGAAATTTTCAGGGATCGTGCGAGTTGGTGTGTAGACGGTCCCCTATGAAAATCATCATCCCCGGACTGATAGAAGCGACTGCGCATGCGCAAACGTGAATTCCTTGTAACGGCCATAACTTCTACATTTTTCATCCGATTTCAATGAAATTTTCAGGGATTGTGCGGGTTAGTGTGTAGACGGTCCCCTATGAAAATCATCACCTTCGGACTGATAGTAGCCACTGCGCATGCGCAAACGTGAATTTCCTTGTAACGGCCATAACTTCCACTTTTTCTACCCGATTTCGATGAAATTTTCAGGGATTATGCGGATTAGGTTGTAGATGGTCCCCAATGAAGATCACTACCTTCGGACTGATAGTACCCACTGCGCATGCGCAAACGTGCATGATGATGCATCGGATCATCTATACAATCGGGTTATGGATACGAGGAAGCTATTTTTATATAGGTATTTTTTTTCATTTACCAATTTTTTTTAATAACTCTTCAAAATTGAAAAAAATTCACTGCTCAAAAATGGCTTGTAAAAAAAATTGGTTAAAATATTATTTACTCAAGGCCAGAGGGAGGGGGGGGGGGTCTACTGGGCCTCTCATGTTCGCCCCATGCGCTGCCTCTGTAGACGATTTTAGGGCGCATCATGAACCAATGGGGTTGTTTTCCTGTTGATGCTAGTATCATTATCATCCACCCTTGAACAGATATCTAGAAAATCTTACAGTAAACATTCCACTTTTGGTACTTCCATTACAAATTGCTACTTTAATTAGAATACTTATTAGATAGTTCTTTCAGTTCTCCATAGGAACAAGTTATTTTTATTATTTATATTTTTCCTACTTTCTTGATTTTTGTTTCTATTTTACGTAGCTGACTTATGGTTTCATTGTTCTCAAAGAACAGTAGGTCCAGATAGGTAAGTAATTAATGTAATATTTCGATGTTTAAAGATTGGAAGTGAAATGTCTGAATTATTATCATAACCTGTCCGTATTTGGAACGCATTTTTCACTTTGAGGAAGTGGTGTCGAAATTCGGCTCCTTAGTATACGGCAAACCTTACTAGTCAACTTACTTCCTTAGCCAATCTGATAAGCGAAACAGTGTGAACCATCAAAACCTCGACGCACGACTGGAAAATGTCCGCCAAAATTGAACTGATCTGCAAACCTTGGAACTGAATAATTTGTTGACATTTTGGTGCCAAACGTTTAAATTTCAACTAACTTTTGAGGCTTTATTTTTCCATGTTGAATTTAGGGAGTTTGAATTAGGAGCGGTGATTGGAGTTTTAAAAACGCTGTAAATTATTACACAAAGGTTAATTATTTTGCAATTTAGATCACTCGCCTGCAAAGAACTCGGCTTTGCCATTATCACCACCTACCAAACCATAAATATTATCCACCTACCACGTACCTACAGCGATCGCATTTTGGTCAGATAAAATTTGAACGGAGATTAGGCCTGTTTTGCGATTCACACTCGTGTTTCTGATTTATTGTAAGTCCAACCCTTAAGTTCTCGTAGGGAGCGAATGGTTTGTTTTTACAGAGCTACAACAAATACCTTTATCAACATTTTTTGAGAAAGGGCGTTCAAAAGTTCACCCTCATTTTTCAACCTTCAGAAGTGACCGACATAAACCAAAAGTTCACTCTCTATGAAAACTTCAGGTTTGGACTAATGATAAATCAGAAACACGAGTGCGAATCTCAAAAGAGGCCTAATCTCCGTTCAAAGTTGAGCCGACCAAAATGCTATCGCTGTTCGAGTTGTACTAAGTTTTACGTCCTTAGCAACCAGTAATCAAATTTCCTAATGAAGGCACCCACAACTCCTCGTTTCTTCGAATTGAGTGTGAAGCTTTCATTTCTTCCAAATAAATTTGATTGTGTGTAGTAGTTAGGTAGATAGTATCTAAGATTGGTACCCTACCCCTTTGCCGCGCCTTTCGGAGTAGAAACGAAAATCTGTGTCATGTAGTCACTACATTGTAGTGCAGCAGTGTCCTCGGACTCATGGTGGCCGCATTCAACGTCAAGATGCGGTCGCCAAGCAGATAGCAGGTGTTTGTCATCTAGCGGCTAAGATGTTGAGAGGGAGAGGTTGTATCACATGCCAAGTGACCAGGGTAAGAAGCCCGACATCGTTGCCGTCAAGCCCGACCAGTCTTGCATTATCCTGGATGTCCAAGTCGTCAATGGCAGCTTGGACATGGAGCAGACTTGGCGGGCTAAGATAAGGAAATATGACTGAATTGATTTACGGCAAGCGGTGTCGAAGCTAGAAGGAGTGGCCCCGAACAACATCAGGGTGATGGCTGAAACCTTGTCGTGGCACGGGAAAAGTGCCACGGAGTTGCGCAAGTTGGGCATCTCGGTTGGCGTACTCCGTGGTATCACCACCCGTGTCCTGCTCGGCTCATGTTTGAACTGGTGGTCATTTTATAGAGGCACTTCCCTTCACCCTTCTCTCCCACCCCACCTTCCTCATCTTCCCTTATCCCTAGGGCCGGCGTCGGGTGAGTCCTGGGCGTCCTCCCCATTATATTTGATTTATTTATTTATTTTTATTTATGGCGTGCCCCCTGCGTCTTTCAGAGGAGTTTCTTTTTTTTTAAAAGAAGTGCGATGGGAAAGCTGTGTTCTTTGCAAACGAGTGATCTATATAGAAAAATAATAAACCTTTATGTAATTATTTGCATTATTTTTATTCTATTTTTGGATTCTACATACTTAAACCAACACATTTTGAGGGCTGGGTGGTTGGGTGGGAGGGGGGTTATATTTTTTCTTGATCGATTCCTAAGGTTCATTATTGAAAAATAATAATCCAAAAGCCTTTCTGTACTGTCCAATTCGCGCCACGGAAGAAATATAAATTTGAACCTAAATCTGACCAGCCTCTGGAGGTTGTAGGTTTCTCCTTCGTGAGGTACTGAATAATCGAACTCTTTAATCGGCCTTGAGAAATAATAAAGCAAGGAGCAAAGGTTAGATACCATTGATTCAGTCATTTTCCCTTTTGACAACCCTCGGCAAAGGAGAGAGTCGCGAGTTCGACATGAAATGTGACAGAAAAAGTTTCAAGAGGTCCCTCAACGCTACGATGAGACGAGAGTGCCCACTTGACAATCTGCTGAGTCGCTCTCGGTGTCTCAGGAAAGCGTCCACCCCCCACTCCCACGTCTTTTTTTTCAACCCCCTGAAGATTCTTTTGTGTTTGAAGGCAGTTTTTTGAAATTCGCCTTTTCCCCCCACTCTGCATCCCCCTTTTTTTACAAGTCTCTTACCGGGGTTTTCAAGGTAAATTTTTTTAAGGGTACGAATCACAACTTACTGTTACCATCCGGAGGATGATCCTGGCCACCAAAATTTGAACCAATTGCCGTTCAAATGAGTGCCCGGTACTGGTACCCAATTATATCAAGTAGGTCGTTTAAACAGGAGGAATGAAATTTTCAGGGATTGTGCGGGTTGGCATGTGGATGGTCCCTTATGAAAATCGTTGCTCCCGAATAATAGTAGCCTCCACGCATGCGCAAACGTGAATTCCCTGTAGCAGCGACAACTTCATTCACATGTCCCCCTTCACATTTTCCCTTCGATTTTTATGGAATTTTTAAGGATTGTGCGGGTTGGCGTGTAGGTGGTCCCCTATGAAAATCATCGCCCCGGACTGATATTAGCCACTGCAGTAGTGGCAAACTGTACCTTCCCCCCCCCCCCCCATGACGTCATTTGATGTTTTTAATCGTTTCAGGAGTGGGTCGCACGCTCCACTGACGTCACTGTAGATTTTTAGCAAAGTTTCAAAGGCTGGGGAGGCGATTCCTACCTATTTTAACATGGGATATGTTATTGCCCTAGGGTAACTATCCGAAAAACGTTACGTAAAAGTGTCAAACGCGATTCAAACACTCCGATCCTACGCCTTTTCCAACACTTTTTTTTCAACACGATTTTTGAGGCGCGAAGCGCCGAGTTTCAAACCCCCACGGTCCTCATTGATAGTGCAAACTCTGCCGATCCAGAGCCTGATTCCTTCCTGTTGCTTGGTCCACAATCCTTCTCGTTGCATGGTTCAGCATTCCTTCTCTGTGTTGTTATAAACATATACCTTCTCTGTTGCCAAGTTCATTTTTCTGTCGGTTCTCTGTTGTGTGTTTTCTGTCGTGTTGTCGGTGTTTCTGTGTTAGTTAGTTGTCTATTATTTAGTTTTCTGCCTGTTGTTAGTTCTGTGTTGTTGTTCTGTTTGTTTCTCTTGTCTGTGTTTATGCATGGTAAGAACCAACTTCGATTTAGCGGATTTTAACATGTTTAATGTTTTAGGGCTGGGGGTCATTCTGTGAATTCCGACACGCAAATCTGCAACGCTTTTTTTTCTTAGTTACCACGGACCGATTTCTTAGTTACCACGTTATATCGGCTCCATTTGGGGTCTAGTTGTACCAAGATGGTCACTGATCAGCTGAGTGAGCTCCAAGGCCATTTTCTCTCCTGTTGAACGCAGGAAGCTGAAATTTGAGAAGCAGGGTCAATGGAGAATGCTGAAGGCGCCTGAGTGGTCACTGATCAGTGATGAGTGATCGGCAATCTAATTTCTCCCTTGCGAGGGAAAAACATTAAACATGATTTAATGTTTTTCCCTCGCAAGGGAGAAATTGAACAGAGTTTTTTTATTTATGTAGTTGGTTGGCATCGTTGTTTCTGCCTGCTCTAAATAAAAACAATTTACCTTTGATAATCGGCCTGTTAGTTTCCGTCTCAGACCGCAGAGGGCTGTCCTGTCTACCCCCTCTAGCCCCCTTGAAATCATTCCCATGATAGACTTGCTCTGGACAGCACCTCACGTTTTTTCTTCTCAATATCGAAGTTGTTCAACTATTTCTCAATCAGTTTGTTTCAAAAAACCGTAGTACTTTTCCCGTCGCCTCGCTACACCATCTACCTACCTGTGGAAAGCTACCCCCGGCCGGGGAAAACTGCGTCGAGAACGGTGAGTGAGGCCTTTTCCCTAAAACGCATTATATTTCTCGTGGTTGTGACCAAATCCCTATTTTTGTATAAATTTTTTTGGAAGTTACACCACATTTCATGGTCCTTGCGAAGCCAAATCTTAGAATTAAAAATATCGAAATTAAACTTGAAACATTATCAACGAAATAAAGTGAATTAATTGAAAGTTAGTTTGTACATGGTAATTCCTTTGTTAAAGATAGTGAATTCGTGTCCCTGCCAAGACAAGTTCATTTAGTTGAGATAGGTCAAGTGTAGGTGGTACCTAACGCAGAACGTAAACAGGTTGATAACGGTTTCTGAACTCTTGTTTCCTTTCGGTTCACGACCTCTTTCCTGAATCTCGATCCTGTTTGTTTTACTTATCTTCTACCTACACCTGCTATCAGTTCCAACTTGTGTTTCCTACTGCAAAGTTGTCATGGCACATAAAAACGCAAATCAAGAGGTGCAGCTGGAAGACAGCATAACGAAGCTAGCAGGGTATTGTTCGATGCGAGAAGCAGCTTTTGCTCAACTTCAGAGTACTTATGATGCAAGTAAGGCCACTACACCAGGATCTCTTTCACAATTCTTAGCTCGTTGTAGTGAATTAACTGATATTCGTGATCGTTATTATCATTATTCAGATACGATTATGGAATTAAATGTATTAGTGCCAGCTGAAAACCGTGTCGATGTTCAAGCTGCATTGCAAGCCTTTGATGAAGTTTATTATGAAATTAGAGCTGTAGAAACTAACATTAAATCGAAGTTTGAGAAGGTTCCCCCTCCTCCACCTTCTGAAATCAAGCTTCCTCGGATTGATGTACCTACATGGGATGGTCAACTGAGTACTTTTCAAAACTGGTTTGCTCTGTACAATTCCGTAGTTCATAATGGTCCGTATTCTAATACTTCAAAGTTAGCTTATCTACGATCATTATTGTCAGGTTCTGCGCTGAAATTGATCGAAACCCTCGAAATTTCAGATGCAAATTATTCCGAGGCCTATCATCTAATTAGAGGTACTTATGCCGATACACGTGTCCTTGCTGCCTTCCACGTGGATAGTTTATTAGAATTTAAGCATATGTCGAGTGAATCAGTGACTGAACTGCGATCCTTTCTGTCCGTATTCGACACAAATTACCGTGCGTACCTCAATCTAGAAATGCCCGATCACACCGACTTTGTGTTGTTCCAGTGTGCCTTACGTGTACTTCCTAATTCTTTGCGCATGCTTTTTGAACGTTCCTTAGTAAATAGAGCTTCGGAAGTCCCAACGCTTCAACGACTTATTCACTTCGTGCGAGAGCAGTGTAGAATTAAGGAATTCCTTGTACCTAGTACACCATCGGCACCAACATCCAAATCAATCAAGTCGGCGCAAACTGTGCAAAAATACCCCTCTAAGTTCGCTACTACACTTCTTGTGGCCCCCACTATTCGTTCTACGGATGAAAGCACATCCTCTGCAGTATCTAGTACCCCTCTCGTTCAAGCTTCTTCGTGTCCTATATGTAAGGAAACTTTTCACTCGATTTATCATTGTACTAAGTACGAAAAAATGGACGTTACTCAACGATACGAGCTTATAAAGAGTCTACGACGTTGTTTCCGGTGTTTAGCAAAACACACTAGAGCAAATTGTTCATCCCGAGGAGTATGTAGGCTCTGTAGAAGTTCACGGCATCATACATCGCTTCATAACGAGAGTATTCATTCAGAACAGGGCAAATCGAGAAATCCAGTATTGCATCCAGACAAGTCTATCCAAAATTCAACGATTGCCCCCACTTCTTCCGCGACACTCCCAACGTCTAGTGCTAATTCTATGTTAACTGGTACTGGTCCCTCAGATACTTACGTTCTCCTTGGTACTGCTCAGGGTTTTCTACGAGATAGTTCGGGTTCTTGGGCACCCATTCGCCTGATTATTGACATAGGTTCTCAAGTAAACCTCATCTCAACGGAATGTGTTCAACGTTTAAAGCTCCCCATAATTCCACGAATTACACGTATATCAGGTGCTATGGACCAAGTAGTTGGTGATTCCCATGGACAAGTCTCATGTGTTTTGTCTCCAAATTGTAAGGAAGGTCCTGAGTTGTGCACTACAGCTGTAGTTGTTTCTAAGGTGTGCTCTGCAGTTCCATCTATCCCACTTCCATCATCTACGTTCGAGAAATTCTCATCGCTGAAGTTAGCAGATCGTACTTTCCATCAACGAGGAACTGTAGATTTTCTTCTGGGAGCTGGCCTGTATCCAAATTTATTTAGTCCTGGTTATGAGATTCTACAGGGCGAACCAGCCGCCATCCAAACAATATTTGGTTGGGTAATTGTGGGAAATGTCACTGTACCCCCTCCTATATCTCTCATCGTGAACGTAACGCACGATGTTTCTTCTGGTCTTGATGAATTGGTCCAGCGTTTTTGGCAAGTCGAAGAGGTAGCCGTCGCCGTCCACAAGGATCCGCTTCATGTGATAGCTGAAACTCATTTCAAAAAAACTCATACTCGTTTGACAGATGGTTCCTATTGCGTAAGACTCCCATTCCGAAACGATATTACTCTTCCCCCTATAGGCCTAAGTAAAGAAATAGCAACTCGTCGCTGGATGACTGTTGAAGCTAAACTGCAAAAAAACGAAAGGTCTAGGGACGCCTACAATGCATTTATGGAAGAATACCTAGCATTAGGGCATATGGAACTTGCGAAGGATCCGGGCTCTGTCATTATTCCACATTTTGGGATTACTCGAAATTCTGCTACTTCTCCCCTACGTGTAGTTTTTGATGGATCCTGCCGTGACACTTCGAATTTTTCTCTCAACGAACGGCTACTCAAAGGGCCTCCTTTGCAAAAGGAAACTTGTGACGTACTTATGTATTTCCGACTCAGATCTGTCGCTATTACAACTGACATCAAAATGATGTATAGAAAAATCTGGCTACATAAGGATGATCGTAAATTCCAACATATTCTCTGGCGGAAATCACCCGACCAATCTCTTCAAGAGTATGAGCTGAAAACAGTGACCTACGGACTTTCCTCCAGCCCCTTTCATGCTATTCGCTGTTTGACTCAGTTATGCCATGATGAGGGAGCACAATTTCCTGCAGCATCAAGGGCTATTTTGTCTAGTTGTCTGATGGATGATGTATGTTGGTCGGTTGATTCGGTAGCTGAGGCGATTGAATTCAAAAATCAACTCGTTTCTTTGATGTCCAAAGCCAAGTTTGAGCTGCGCAAATGGGCATCGAATTCGGAAGCTGTGCTGCACGAAATTCCCTTGGAACATAGAGCCAAAGTTCTAAACGTAAGACCAAATGAATTGGAATCCCTCATGATTCTTGGGTTGCAATGGTTCCCTTCAGATGATTGCTTTTCTTATATCATTGATATTCCTACTCAGGCCACTACAAAAAGAACCATTTTGTCGCAGGTGGCCTCAATTTACGATCCGCTGGGATGGCTTGCTCCCACTGTTGTTTGGGCCAAGCATTTTCTTCAGCAGTTGTGGGCAAATGGTTTTGATTGGGACACTCCATTACCTGATGTATTTCTATCACGGTGGGCGGAATATTCCGCAGCTCTACCTGAACTTTCTGCTGTGCGAATTCCGCGACTTTGTGTCACACCCTCTCTGCCAATCCGTCAATTAATCGGCTTCTGTGATGGATCCACTATAGGATATGGAGCTGTGATCTATCTCCGTTGCACAAATCACGATGAATCTCAAATTACAGTCCACTTGATCAAATCAAAAACCAAAGTCGCCTCACTCAAGGTTCAAACTGTTCCACGTTTGGAACTCAACGGTGCCCTTCTCCTAGCAAATCTACTTAAGTCTGTACAAGTCATCCAGGAAGAACTTCTCGTCTCTCAAGTCATCCTCTTCACTGACGCTTCAACTGTTATCTCTTGGTTGGGAACCCCAACGCATCTACTCAAGACCTATGTAGCTAATAGGGTTGTGGCAATTTTAGACATAACACCTTTGGAACAGTGGCGACACATACCTTCAGCTTCGAACGGTGCTGATTGTGCATCGAGAGGTCTCACACCAGTACAGTTACTGAACTTTCCTACATGGTGGGCGGGGCCTTCTTTTTTATATCAACCAATAAAGGAATGGCCCACTGGTTCCTGTGATACTTCATCCCCTGCATATACTCCAGAATTGAAGAAAATTTCTGAAGGTCAAATTCTAAATGTTACGAATAAATTTCGGAGCTCAAATAAACGAAATTTGATTGAAACTCTAACTGAATCTTATTCATCATTAACTCGTTTAAAGCGTGTCCTCGCCTATGTGTTACGATTTATTGCAAATTGTCATCTCAAAAAACCGCAAAGAACTTTAGGTTTTTTGAGAACTTCTGAATTGCAAAATTCTTCTGATTTGCTGATAAGAAAAACTCAGCAAAAACTCTTCGCTCAGGACATTCAAGCTATAAGAAAGGGACGCTTGGTTTCGAAAAAATTGCGTCCATACTCGCCTTATGTTGACTCGAAGGGGTTTCTGAGAGTTGGAGGGAGATTAACTCATTCCAATCTACCCACTCGAGCCAAACACCCCCTTCTACTCACGTCGGACAATCCTCTGGCAAAGTTGATTTGTAATCATTTCCATCTATTTTTGTTACATGGTGGTCCACAGGCGACTCAAGCACTTATTCAGCGCCAATATTGGATACTTGGTTTGCGTCCGCTACTGCGCAGATGTATACATAATTGTAACTTGTGTTACAAATCGAAGGCAAAAATGGCTCATCCAGAAATGGGAAATTTGCCAGTTGAACGAGTTACTCCACCTCCTCGGCCTTTCACGAATACAGGGATCGATCTAGCAGGCCCTCTATTCATCAAGGAACATTTCAGGAAAAATGCTCGACTTGTAAAGGCTTATGTATGCGTGTTCGTTTGCATGGCCACGAAAGCTGTGCACTTGGAGTTGGTCAGTGACCTTTCAACGCCTACTTATCAAGCTGCTCTAGATCGTTTCATGGCCAGACGAGGGCTTTGCTCACAGATTTTCTGTGATCGAGGGACAAATTTTGTTGGCGCGAAAAATGAAACCGAAGCCATCGTGAAATTCCTCAAAGATTCCGAGCCTACCGTTGCTGAATATCTATCAATTCGAGATATAACATATAATTTGAATCCTCCTGCTTCACCATGGATGGGAGGACTTTGGGAAGCGGCGGTGAAATCCTTCAAGAATCACCTATCAAAAATTACGTTCCATCGCTCACTCACATTCGAAGAGATGTCCACTTTTCTAGCACGGGTCGAAGGAGTTTTGAATAGTCGTCCCTTGTATCCTTCCACCAACGATCCAGAAACCGACGTAGATTTCTTAAGCCCAGGACATTTTCTCATAGGAGCGCCTCTACTAGCTGCACCGGAAGTGGACCTCACGAGTACTCCGGAAAATCATCTATCTCGTTGGCAGTTGGTGACGCGTGCTAGTCAGGAGTTTTGGAGTCGTTGGTCCAAAGAGTACCTCAATACCCTAATTCAACGTAAGAAATGGAATACCCCGCGGCCCCCTCTCCAAGTTGGTCAGCTCGTCTACATTGCAAAAGAAAACGCTAAACCTCTGGATTGGCCACTGGGAATTATTGAGGAGCTCATTCCTGGAAGTGATGGAATTCATCGAGTGGCAAAACTTCGTACCACATCTGGTCATTATACAAGACCAGTGGCACGGTTAATACCTCTCCCTTCAGAAAATTAGTTTTGCATGCAGTTTCGAATTCTTAGGTGGAGGTTTTGTTCCTACATACTTATTTATTCTTAAATTTTGTTCTTTTTTTGTTGTTGATCCTTTCATTCTTTAGTCAATATTGTTTTAGCGTTCTTGCGTTATGGTACTGCACACTTGTTCAAAACGTTTTCTTAACCATGTGCAAAATTTATTCAAATTTTGGGTGGGCGGTGTTTCTGCCTGCTCTAAATAAAAACAATTTACCTTTGATAATCGGCCTGTTAGTTTCCGTCTCAGACCGCAGAGGGCTGTCCTGTCTACCCCCTCTAGCCCCCTTGAAATCATTCCCATGATAGACTTGCTCTGGACAGCACCTCACGTTTTTTCTTCTCAATATCGAAGTTGTTCAACTATTTCTCAATCAGTTTGTTTCAAAAAACCGTAGTACTTTTCCCGTCGCCTCGCTACACCATCTACCTACCTGTGGAAAGCTACCCCCGGCCGGGGAAAACTGCGTCGAGAACGGTGAGTGAGGCCTTTTCCCTAAAACGCATTATATTTCTCGTGGTTGTGACCAAATCCCTATTTTTGTATAAATTTTTTTGGAAGTTACACCACAATCGTTTTTACCAAAAAGTAATCAAAGGATCTTGTAACCTTGGCTTTTAGTTGTGATGTGTACTTCGACGTTTTAGTTGTTTTCGATTTCCTAATAATAACAATACCTTTGGGTCATCAAGAGGTGAATGAAATGGCGAGCAATTTGAAATCAGGCCCATAAAGAGCTAAATGAAAACAACCGACAACAAATTCCTTGTAAAAGAAAACAGCAAACAAACAAAACATGTTCCATGTTTCTTTAATTTTAGCCAAAGGGCCGAGTTTCTCCTATACCTCTATTTTTATAAGTGAACGATGTTTTTACGCGCTTTAGGCACCCCCCACTGAGATCACAGTAGGTTTTAGTTTCAATGTCTTGGTGGGGGGGGGGAGTCCTAACTTTTGGTTTATTATTTTCAATATTTACACCTTTAGAATCGACCAAGAAAAAAAATGTTTAACACCCCCTCAAAATTTGATGGTTTACGTTTCAAGGTACGTAGAATCCAAAAATCGAATAAAAATTTGGTCGTCCGTCCGCCGTACGCTGTACGGTCGAAAACACGAAAAAAATCTTATAACTAAAAAAACTCGGAAATTGAGCGTCTAACGAAAAATTGCTAAGAGACACTTTCTTACTAAAATTAGTTGTAGAATCGACTCCCGAAGTTTTTCGGTCCTTAACATGGGACACCCTGTATAGAAAAATAATAAACCTTTGTGTAATAATTTGCAGCGTTTTTTTTCTCTGTGCAAGGGGAGTTGCGAGAATTGAACATTCAATTCGAGCATAAATACCAATTAAATTTAAAGAAAATAAAAACGATCCGGACCTACCAAAACTCAGTACTGAGCTTTCACATACCAACGGTGATGGAATCAGTCTAATAGCGTTGAAAATGACGTGGAATTCCACCCCTAATTCCTCGAACCTGCCCGAGGCCCAAAGAACCAGAAAACCTCGATTTCCATGAGCGGAACCAAATTTTTCCACATTCAAACGTATTTTTAACCCCTAATTAGCGGAGTAAAATTAAAACAAATTATACCATTAGAAAGCTGAGGTCTTTGCGCAGTTTTTGGTGTAGAGGTACGTGAAAAATCTTGTGGAAGTAAAACCTTAACAATCAAAAGAAGAAGTGGGAAATTTTGACAATTTTACAAAAATGACTTTACGAGTTGATTTTTCATCCACCACGACCTTACAAAATTATTTTTATAACCACTTGAAAGATGGTAAATTTAACGCCCTATCCAAGTGTAATTAGATTTTGAATTTCTTGTAAATTAAGCGAGTTATGGTCATTTTTATGGCTTAAGGTCGAAAACACGAAAAAAATCTTAAAACTAAAAAAAACTCGGAAATTGTGCGTCTAACGAAAAATTGCTAAGAGACACTTTCTTACTAAAATTAGTTGTAGAATCGACTCCCGAAATTTTTCGGTCCTTAACATGGGACACCCTGTATAGAAAAATAATAAACCATTGTGTAATAATTTGCAGCGTTTTTTTCTCCTGTACCTTTATTATTATAGGTGACCGATGTCTATTCAGAAGTGAGGCGCAAACAACCATGGATCCTGTGACGTCACATTAGAATTTTAGCAAATTCCTATCTTTTTTTCTCCTGTACTCGCTGCGTCACATGGCTCGGAAACTTTTTTCTTCCGACCGTACATTTCTGCGCTCTGGTCGCGCGGGCATGACGTCACCACAATTTCAAAAGTTCAAGATGAAAGATGCTCAAACTCGAAATCCTTGTAACAGCCGTAACTTTTACACTTTGTTGTCTGAATTTGATGAAATTTTCCAGGGTGTTTCAAATTGGCGTGTAGATGGTCCCCTATGAAAATCATCGCCCCGGAACTGAAAGTAGCAACATTTCCTTGTCACAGCCGTATTGTTTTCCATCCGATTTCGAAGAAATATTCATATTGTGCAGGTTGCCGTGTAGATGGTCCCCTATGACGCTACTGCAAGGTACATTCAGATTGAGGTTTTGAGATTAACTACTGTGCATCGGATCATCCGTACAATTGGGTTGTGGATTCGAGGAAGCTATGTGCCACACCCACTTGGCAGACTAGTGAACTAGAGTAGTCCTATCTAGTCTAGTCTAGTCCTGTCGGTTGTGAACTAGAGTAGTCTCTAGTTTAGATTGATAAACATGATTGTCACGTACTGAGTTGAAACCTACGTTATACAAGTAAGTACCTACTTATTGAAAACGTCTAAAAATTAAAATTGGAAGTTTTCATTATACAATTAATGTTTTATAATATTCGTCTACTAATAATTTTTTATTTTATATATAGCCTTTGAAAGTCATTTCTTCGGTGCTCCCTGCCTCAATGGAACATCAGTTGGTGGCTCTTTGGATCACAATAAAAAGACCGTTGATTGATTGGAATCATTTCATCTTTATTCACTTGAGAGGGAATGAAGTGGCATTACGGTACCTATTCACCAAAGGTAGGATGTTTCTAATCCATTTTTGCCACATTTACCTACCTACTTTAAAATAAATCTTTTGACATTTGGGGAAAGGGGTTCCAACATTATCCTCAGTCCTTACTTTACTCCAAAGTGTAAGAGAATTGTGGCAGTTATAGTGAAATAAGGTCAAAAAACAAGAGCAAAAATGGTGAAAAGTAAGAATCCCTGAATAAAAATTCATGAAAATTCCTATCAATGGAGAGCATTGGATTTCGTTATAAAAATTTCCGCCTGGTGCGCTTAGTCCGCGACAACCCTTGCGCTCCATTGAGACTCTCCTGGTCAAAAACAATTCGTGCAATATGTGATTATAATTGAAATTTAACCGAATTTAGCCTATTTGCGAGATATAAGCTTCCTCACCATCGAGAAAGATTTTGGTTCTCTTACATCAAATTTTGTATTCTCATTTTAGGTTTTAAAGCTTGTTGAACGTATCTGTCTGTAGTGTAACAATACAGGATGAATTCCAGAATGAAATTCACCTTATTGCTCATAATTAGTCAGAGGAGGGTGTGACGACCCTACCCCCTTCAAACCAGTGATTAGATTAAACAGCCGGCCCGAAGAGGATATCGATTCATATCTCTATGAATCGGATATCTCGACAGGCGTATCTTCAACAAATTGGGAACAAACCAACTGGTTTGTCCCGTAAAAATGTAGAGTCGTCACAGTAGTCAATCCTTGTCCAGGGAGTAACTGCTCGAAATCGATTTTAATGGAATTTTCAGCATTGATCAAGGTGAGTCTCGAGACGATCCCCTATGAATTTCATCAATATTAGATAACAAGACAACGATATTTCATTTGAACATCAATTTTCTCACAATTTGATAGCTCGATTTTGTTCAAATTTGGATGGTAGTTAGGGGCTGAGCTCCACAAGAATGAACCTATGTTGATTTCATAGTTTTTGGTTGTCCGAATAATTATGTCCAGCATTTCATAAAAACTCATTTTTGCGCATGCTGTTCTACGTAGGAAAGCTTAACAGCCCAGCCAACTTGTCAGACTTTATTTCTCGTTACTTGCAGAGTGCCTTTCAAGCACCTTGAAAACGTTAACTACCTGTATACATTTTTGATAAAGATCAACGATTGGCTCGAGCATGAAAAATAAACTGTAACCTTTCTGGGTGCTCGAAATAAATGAGGTCTCGTTCGTGGGTCAAAGATTTAATTAACAGTGGTCTGTGATGGAAACAATCAATTTTTTCATAAGACTGCAAGCCACAAGGGGCGAAAATATCGTTTGTTATTTGAGCTCGCCATAAATAGAGTTCAATCAGGAAAGGAAACTCAGTTTGTTTTGAAAGACTTGTTAGAACTTACACCAACCAACGATTTTTTTAAAGACCGCCACAACATTTCTAGCGGCTCGCAAGGTTCGAATTTGAAGAGCATTTTGAAATCCATGATCTGTGTTGCATCATAAGTTATTACATTGTGTTGGATAGATACATATTAACATTGACTATAGTTTCACTAAATACATTCATTCTTACACCAACTCTCGACTAGTAATTCCTACTTAATGCGAGATATTTCATTGGCGACGAGGATGGGATGGCCAACAAAAGAAATATTGGTTGAAGACTTGTGGACGTACCATGAGAAGAGAGAGGAACTATCTCATGAAGAGGGAGTGCTACTGTGGAGAGGGAGAATAGTAATTCCTGATTCGCCGAAGCAAGACGTTCTGCACATATTACATGAAGGTCATCTAGGGATTTCGGCAATGAGGTCGATTGCAAGGATGCACCTGTGGTGGCCAGCAGTCGATAAAGAAATTGAAGCATTCGTAAAGACATGTAAGCCCTGCCAAGGAAATAGACCATGGGATTCGGAGTCACCATTGTATTCTTAAATTTAAAATTAAATTAAAATTAGATTTTAAATTAAAAGATGCTTATTTACAGATATCTGTTGACGAAGACTCAAAAAAATACTTGATTATTTCCACACATAAGGGATTTTTCAGATATCGCAAAATGCCGTTTGGAATAAGTTCAGCATCTGCCAAGTTTCAAAAGACTATGGAAATGATTCTAGCAGGGATTGAAGGAGTTCAATGCTATTTAGACGACATAATAGTAACGGCAAAGGACAGGGAGACGAATATAAAACAAATTTAAACAGTTCTTGAGAGGCTCAACAGGGCAGGGATGAAAGCACAACTGGCTAAGTGCAAATGGCTTCAAGATTCTGTCATATATTTAGGCCACAAATTTAACAGGTGGGGAATTCATCTCACCAATGAACATGTGCAAGCTATTCAACAAATGCCGGAGCCATCAAACGTGAAGGAACTAAGATCATTCATGGGTAGCATAAACTATTACCAAAAGTTCATCCCCAGCTTGCAAGGGCGTTGTACATTACTATACCTACAGTTTGCTACAAAAAGGAGCCAGATGGAACTGGACGGAACAGCACAGCAAGATAGTGGAGAAATATACAAGATTCCCAACATGCGAATCGAGTTCACACCCCCCCCCCATGGTGCCAGTCTGGCACCAAATACGTCGTATCGTTGAACTTTCTTCTGTATGTAAAAGTTCACATCCGTATTGAAGGTGAAACACACAAAAACCCACAAAATACGGATTAAGGTGTTCTGGCACCATGGCGGCACCACTGATTAGTTCCATGGTGGTACAAAGAATTATCCATGAAAATCCAGAGGTATTTTGAGAATTTTCCCTTAATTTCAAAGCCGAGGTACAATTATTAAGTTATAAAGGAACCAAAATATTGAAACAAATTGGGAATATTTACTTGCTCTATCATTGGTTGAAGTGGGACGCCATTAATAGTCTGTCCTTATCAACACCTCTGGTGGTGAAATTCTGTTGTTCAATCTAGAACGGAGTTGAAGCTGTTGAAATTTTATAATTAACTTCATGCAATAACGTAGAGCGTTCTAGACTAGGAGTGGTTTCGAATTCTCTTGGTTTAATATCGCGAATACCTAGAGTTAGAACGTGAAAAACATTTGTTCATCATCATTACGTTTTAACGTGATTCTACCCTCCCTTGTTTCATCCACTTCCAGGCATTTCCTACCCACAGTACTGCACCTTTTTGGAAAGCTCTCCGTTCGAGTTGTAATTTGTAGAAATAAAAAAGAGGCAAGAAAATTTCCCTTTATGAAATTCGACAAACCTAGAGCTTAAAAAATGGAGCAACAAGTGTCAACTTTCTTTTTTCTCCCTTTTTCGTTCCTCTCCTTACTAACAAAGTGAGCTTCTCACCGATAAGCTCGTTTGTCCCCCCGAAGATACGATCTCCACTTTTCCATAGCAGTAGAACCAAACGAAAATATTATGGCTAGGAAATATTATCAGCACCGCCCAATCTAATTGTTATAATTCACCTTTAAAGGTTTACTTACCAAACTAATTAACTTATCCAAACCTTTCGGTAAATCTTGTTGTAGGAATTCAGTGAGAGACTACAAACATTATAAAAGCAAAACTCACCTCCTTGAGTAGAGTTTAAATACTTCTCCTGGCACGTCTCATTCGAAAAAACGTTCATCTTGGAGTCATCTGAAACATCCAAAGTAGAACATGAAGGTAAATTTTTAATTAATATTATTATTACTTACTTCTTCTTAGATAACTAAACATTCATGAATATTATAGTTATTGGTGCCACCAAGCATGGCGTCAGTAACTAGAGAAACCTACGCATAAATGGAAATGTAGAACTGCCGTGCTAAGCCAGAAAGTCGTAACGTGAAAATTTGACCAAATTGAGTTATTGGTAACCGGGGGTTTTGGGGGTCGATATCTATCGATTTTCGGAGTTGTAGAGTCGTATCTCTACTAAAAATGCCTCAAACAAGCCTCCCGACTTTCGCGTTAAGGCGTGTTACCTTGATTTTGCTAAGAAACTAGTCGTATCAGAGCGATTCAGAAGAAGAAAACTCGTATCTTGACACTGATTGATCGTATCAATCACATAACTCGTATCTTGACATTCTGATTGAAGCTGAAATCTACAGTATTAACCCTGTACTTGGCAGAAGTATCCCCATGGCGATTCTTTCAAATCCCCCCCCCCCCTAAAGTGTACTTTAAGACCTCCAAAAACATGTTAAATTGAAAAATGCTTATAAAATGTTGATATTTGAACAGATTTTCAACACGTGTGGTTTAGTAAGTACTTATGTATCGTAAACTGCAACGATGAATGAGATTTGTTATTGAATATTGAGATTGTTATTGAGATTTGTTATTTCGTTCTATTTCAATCAGAATGAAATTAAAAGTATAAAAACAAATGGGAAGAAAGAATCCATAAAATAAAACAATGGAAGAATCAGTAGTAATAATTACTCTCTAGGTACAATTATTATATCTTCTCACTTGCTGCTCGTACCAATTAGATAATGTACCTACTAAAGATGAATGTAACCAATTCAACTGTGCAGTCCCAATCGACGTAACGAGTTTATGATCTAATATTTTGGTAGTCCTTTGGTTGGCCCTCTAAAACACGATACAACTGAAAAAGCTTCTATAATGTGAAAATTTGAACACTTATACATACGTATAGTATATTAGACGTTGCGAAGTAAAGGGTTAAGGATTACTTTGGTCTGTTTTGATGACTTGTTCGTTATGACTGTTATTGTTGTTTTATTGTTGAGTGTTCCTACAATAGTAGTTTATTTGTTGATGTGTTATCTGACGTTGTTATACCTATTCTTAGGTTTCTGCAATAAAAAACTTTGATTGATTGATTGATTGATACGGGATTCTGCCTGTTTCGACGATACGACTTCTTGCATTAAATCGGCATGAAACGACTTTTTGCCTCTGAAAACTCAACATTTAGTGGTGATTTTTCGTTTATACTCTAAGTGAATAAACGTTTATTTTTATTGATTCAGCAGTTTTTTCTTACACTCTGAACAGAGATATGAAATACGATTGACTTTGAGCCAAAAAGGATGACAAAATAATCAATGTGAAATGGTTTCTTGAATTAAAATGTTAATTCAAATGAATTAATGTTTCAAGAATTAAAATGAACAGAATAGTCGTAACTTCGGGTTTGCGAGAGTGTAATCTCGTATCGCCGTTTTTTAACAATTTACACTCAAAAATGTTTAATATTGACTCCAGAAATCGATTCGGCTACTAATTTCTCTTAAGAAAAACATATACTTGTGGTAAAAGTAGGAAAAATGATCCCGCGAAAGAATTGTTTCGCCACGAAACCTATTAGGTCGTTTTCCTGAAAGTTGGTGAAGTCAAGATACGACTTTCTGGCTTAGCACGGCAGAGAAGTCATGGCTATTACAAGGAACTCACGTTTGCGCATGCGCACTAGGTACTATCAGGCTGGTAGCGATGATTTTCATAGTGGATCATCTACCCGCCAACCCGCATGATCCCCGAAAATGTCATCAAAATAGAGTTAAAAACGCTGCAAATTATTTCACGGAGGTTTATTATTTTCCTGCATAGATCACTCGTCTGCAAAGATCACAGCTTTGTTATTGTCGCTATTTATTCATTTTTACCTACCAACCATAGGTACCTGCCTACAAGGACATTTTTGAAAATTGCATCCCTTCATTTTGGAATCCAAATGGAAATGAAATGAAAATCATCTAAAAATTTCGATAGTTTTTTTCCATCCCTACCCTACAATGGAGTCGGCTACCTGTTGAGACGTTCGACTGGGGCAGAGTTGGAGATTCCTGGGATATCCGAATTAGTCACTTCACTAACACTTATCACTTACACTCCGACCGCTGTTTCGGACAGGCCATGCACAACACGAAAAGTAAATCGACGGACCTAATCAAAAAGGATATTCGCACAAGAGAATTCGCCGTTCATTTTGGAACCACATCCTATCGCCATCACACCGGCCTAACGGGAAAATAACTGACTGACTGTCCAGCTTGGCGGTTGGAGGGCTGGACGGCTCTGCGCATGCGCGGGAGGGTTTCCTTAGCAACGGTAGCTTGGAGATCGGTTTCCAGGAAGGACCTTAATCCGACCCCCAAGTAATCTTTCCTTTTGTTTGTGTTCGTCCCAAAACATACTCATCAGGTTCATTTTCTCTGTTCAGTTGAAACCAAGCTGTAAGCCTCATTCAAGGCCACTCTTGAGTAAGGAATAAATACCTAGTAACAAAAAGTCTATTCATGAGCTAATAAACTTATTTCCCAGGAAATTTATTGATAACATTTTCAGTCATTTTATAGTATTTTAGAAGAAAAACGCTGCAAATTATTACACAATGGTTCATTATTTTTCTATATAGATCACTCGTCTACAAAATCACCAACCATCCAATATGAAGGAAAAAAAAATAAATAAATAAGAAAAAAAAATGAAATAAAATTTAAAAAATCAAAATCACCAACCATCGATCGCATTTCGGTCAGCTCTAATTTGAACGGAAATTAGGCCTCTTTTGCGATTCACACTCGTGTTTTGATTTATATATATATATTTCAATATAAACCCTTAAATTTTCGTAGGGAGCGAACGGTTTGTCCTACAGAGCTCCGCGTGGTCTCAAAAAATTCCAAAAATTCTATAGAATCTTAAATTGAAGGAAAAACAATACCTGTATATCAAAATTTTTTGAGTTAGGGCGTTTTCAAAATTTCAAAATTGATTTTGGAACCCTTAGAAGTGACCTACATCAACCAAAAGCTTCGGGGCACAACTAGACCCCAAATGGAGCCTACATACCAAATTTCATCAAAATCGGTCAATGCTAAGTGGCAAAAGTGCCGCGTACGGCGGACGGACGGCCAAATTTTTATTCGATTTTTGGATTCTACGTACCTTGAAACGTAAACCATCAAATTTTGAGGGGGTGTTAAAATTTTTTTTTCTTGGTCGATTCCAAAGGTTCATTATTGAAAATAATAAACCAAAATAACCTTTCAAATTGCACCCAGACTGTTTATTTTATTCGTATCTGTCCTGAATTATAACCAATTACAATTGGTTGATATTTGACGTGAATAAACGTAGAATCCTTTCTCGTCGTACTCCGCTTTATTTCATGTAAATAACCCATTAATGAGAATGAATTGCAATATTTATTCAGAATGATTTGTGTCAATTCAATTAGTTGTGAAATCAATTTCAAAACAAAGTCCGGTGGAAAGTTCTTGAATGCGATTTGAATTTTGTAATTATTACAATTTAAAACTGCTGTTGATGTCACCCATTTATAACTGCATAAAAAGGCGAGACCTCATCAGGTATAATTCACAGGGGATTAACGAAGCGGAGAAAATACGTTTGAAAAGTGCAGTTGGCTTTGAAAAGATTGAAAAACACGAGGCGACGTCGAATTAGAACCGGAAAGTTTCAAAATGCCGCGTCTATCAATCGGGCAGTAATTAAAATCTTTTTGATTCGATCCTGATGAATCGGTCTTTTGATAGGTAACGCCTACAGTTGGTCGGTGTTTATGCATATTGAATCAAAATTCAACATGAGAATGTTGTTTACTTACCTACCCTTACTCCTGTTTTGTACATTTTCGACTAAGGTGAACCAGAAGCCGTAGGGTGGACTACATTCTGTTATCCGGATCAGTTGTACTATATCCATCATATTTAGTACAGCACTTTGCAGTTCTGACGATCCCCTATACCGTTTACCTTCCCAACTATATTTTGGTTGACGAGGGAGCTATGTGCTACACCCACTCGTTTGAATACCTAATAGTACTATATCTCTCATATTTAGTAGGAAAACTAACCTTATACTCGAGCATAAACACGTTTGGTCATGCAGGTTCCGAGCGAATAACTCAGCATAATTTCCTCCTTTATCCCCCCCCCCGCTGCACCATTTGGTTGTCGGAACCCCCTTCATATAGCATCTAATTTAAAGCTTATAATCAGACCATTTGACTATACTCAAATGGTCCTCCATTTGAGGCCACAGGGGAAGAAGAGTGAATGCGGACCAATATTCCCGAAAACGGGAACCACGTTTTTCAACTTCTTCCACAAACATTCGATACTTTTAACAAAGCAAAATGGAATTTTTTGAAACGGGACCACCACGGATACTGGTAGAACACTTTTCAAAAAGAATCAGGCAGATTGGTATCAGAATAAAGAAATGCAAGGTGTTCGGACATACAAAAAAATCGTCGTCCCTCGACAACCCGAATTGAGTACCTCCTCTTCCGCGTCGAAGTCGGTCAAAAGATGTGATTCGGATGATAGGATTGAACATAATCATGTATAATGTCATCACATATTCCTGTAACTGAAAATCTTAATAATATTCATGAGTATGATTTTGTCCAACTCTGGATGGTACAATGTCAAAATTAAAACCAAAACAACTTTCGAATTGAAATTGAAATTTCGGAGTAAAACCTGTTGGGTTCTTCCTAGAAACTAGCCCCCGCAATATCTAAGAATCCCATCAAATTGCACAATAATTTCATCGTTTTGGCACACGAAGTCAAAATTGTTCAGAAAGCTCTGTCACAAAATCCGAGTGGCAAATTTGATCTCAGAAGACCCAAGTAGTTTTGACTTGCTGCGCAAATACCCCTTCCCTACCACCGGAAACGAGGAAGTGAGAAATTGCTTCACAATAAAATTTTTCATTATTTTTCTCGTTTGATATCTAATGAATTTCCCAAATCGATTGCAGCATCTAAACGCCTTTTCCTTCTGCGGAATCGTCCAATTTCTCCTCGACTCGGAGTGTAGTTGAGAACTGAAATTTCCAGCCACCGTTTGTTTTTGAAGTAATAATAATTCATTCACTAAATAATTTATTTACTTTCTTATCCGAAAACTTTCAGCGGAGTCTTCTGAACGTCGTAATAGCGATTTTCCCGTGAAAAGCCCTCTTCTCTCGTTTCCTTCTCAATTATTAAATTTCAATTCACCTCATGTCGTCTAGTTGGGAATATTTTAAGACTGCTTTTCTGAAAGCTGTTTTCAACTGTTGAGCCATTCCGAAGGGGAAATTTTCAAGAAACCCCAAAAGCGAAATGAATCGCGATTCGTCGATTTATGAAACTATAACTTATAATGAACTTTGCAAAATGTGTTAATCAAGTCTATGAAGGTAACTTTTTTTAAATCCTTAAGGAAATCTTCTTAAGAAAATCGAAATATTAGCTGTATGACAGAGTAGTCAGGCTAGAGGGTGTGGCACGAATCGTTAAAATTATACAATCAACACCTTGAAATAAATATTTCTAAAAAACCTAATAAACTGCTCTTCTAAGACACCTCCAAAAATACACCATAATCAGAAATTTCGTACTGAATCCATTTATACCATAATTATACTATGATTATGACGGCATATCCACAAAAAACTGGAATAACACTTTTTGGGCCTATTTTTTGAAATTTGGAATCCTTAAAGGTTGTCCAAAATTCCTGGCAAACGAAGTCGTATTTTGGTTTATTATTTTCAATAATGAACCTTTGGAATCGACCAAGAAAAAAAAATTTTAACACCCCCTCAAAATTTGATGGTTTACGTTTCAAGGTAAGTAGAATCCAAAAATCGAATAAAAATTTGGCCGTCCGTCCGCCGTGCGCCGTACGCGGCACTTTTGCCATTTAGCATTGACCGATTTTGATGAAATTTGGTATGTAGGCTCCATTTGGGGTCTAGTTGTGCCCCGAAGCTTTTGGTTGATGTAGGTCACTTCTACGGGTTCCAAAATCAATTTTGAAATTTTGAAAACGCCCTAACCAGGGGCGGCTGCTGATAGGAGCATAGGCGCATGTGCACCCCCAGCCAATTAAAAAAGAAAAAAAATCAAAGTTAGTTCCTCTGGGTTTGAAGAGTAAGTTGGCTAGTGACAGAAGACACGATCGTAGGTACTGTGCTAGTTGAATTTACGCGCGAAAACTGTGGCGGGCAGCTCCCTCTTTCCTGACCAATCAGCGGCGGTTCGCGCAAATCCAGTTTTATGTTCCGTTTCGAGGAGGGTGACGTCATTCGAGGGAGGCAGGCACGTGAGATTGACCAACCAGAGAGCACGAAATGTGACCTTGAGGAGCAGCACGGAGGCTGTGCGCCTGGGGTGTGTGAGTGAGTGAATTTCCAGTTTTATTTTGTGTCTTCCTGCCTCACTGGTTTCCCGGTTTCCTTATCGTAAACAAACAGAACTGATAAGGGCATTTCGCGTTTTTCGTTTTCAGTCCACCGTTTTGTTCAAAGTGATTATTTAGGAGTGTTGTAGGTACTATGAATAATTCGGTGCATTACATTAACGTAAACTATTCGTGTTTGTCGGTCGTGGAAAAGTGCGACATTCGAGAAACTGGCAGCCCCTTGCTGTCTCTACCTGGACTCCAGCAGATGTTGAAATTTAAAAACCGTGCAGATTCGTACCGTAAGTTTAATGTCAAATAATATTCGACTTCTTATAATATTATTACAGGAAGGTAGATTGGCTTTGCAGATGTGAAGTGACGAAGAAATTATTTTGAGGCTTGGGTTAAAGACGGCATAAGTGATCTCCCATTTAGCCAAAAAAACGCATTGGCTGTCTCCCATAAAAACGCTCTGGTAGATTTGCGTATATTGGGTCGTCAAAATATACCTAATGCAACAACTCAACAGTGCATGTAATCTTAATCTGATGCAAAAAACCAAAACGGTTAACAAAAATAGGTACATGCTGTCTCGAATTATCGTTAATTTTTCTTCCGAGTTGGACGATGTTTTGAATCATCACGGGCAAATACACATTTCAGCTTTGCAATAAGATGGATGCATTTCGTGGGTTTAGACCTTTGATGATTAAGTATTTCAGAATTTCTGTTAACCACTAGAGAACATTATTTTTCGTGTCTATTGCACCTACGTATTTAAAACGTAGTACCGTTTGCAATTTTAAGATGAAAAAGTTACCAAGATTTATCCCATTTACATATCGTTACATAATTTCTATTTGGCAGAGAAAAGCACCTATTCTGTCCCTTCTCTGTAGCTTCTCCTGATCTCCGTGCACCCCCTGAGTTCAGGGCAGGAGCCGCCACTGGCCCTAACTCAAAAAATTTCGATATAAAGGTATTGTTTTTCCTTCAATTTAAGATTTTATAGAATTTTTTGAGATTACGCAGAGCTCTGTAGGACAAACCGTTCGCTCCCTACGAAAATTTAAGGGTTTATATCGAAATATATATATATAAAAATCAAAACACGAGTGTGTATCGCAAAAGAGGCCTAATCTCCGTTCAAATTAGAGCTGACCAAAATGCAATCAATGGTTGGTGATTTTAATTTTTTTTTTTTTTTTTTTTTGATTTTTTTTTTTTCATATTGGATGGTTGGTGATTTTGTAGACGAGTGATCTATATAGAAAAATAATAAAATATTGTGTAATAATTTGCAGCGTTTTTGTTTGTTATTATTATCATTCTGGCACATACCTAATTGAAATTTTTTTTCGAAACGATTACTCAAGTTTTCGAAACGATTATCCTCCGGAGTGACACACACACACACACACACGTATACAATTCTTTGAAAATATTCAGGAATCCTTGTAGAATGTTTCAAAACGAATTTCAGTGAAAAAAAAAAATTCAAAAACTCTGTGTTAAAAATTTTGAGGCTATTGAAATAGCTTAATTTTTTATGAAAATTCTTTAAAAATGACTCGGGCATCAGATGTACCACAGGTTAAATTAATGATCAGAGTATAGCTGGAACCCAAAAATTAATTTTTAATAGAATTTTCGTGGAATTTTGACTTTAAATATTGATGTATTACTATACTTACATCAATATATATATGTATACGTATTAGTATATTCAATACGCGAAATTGAAACTGTCTTGTGTTAGCTTTATTTATTTTGATCAACATTAGAGCTCTTTCCGAAATCACGGCCTCTTGAACTCTCAAGTGTCGGCGGTTTCAAGTACTTCCTTACTGCTCGGATGAATACAAATTCTCCTTATTGCTTCTCATATTTTGCATTCAACCTCCAACTTTTCCTCTCCCTCGGCGGGATTTTTTTTTTTGCCGTCCCTTTTCAATTTTAAAGAGATATCTCTTATTTTTCTGCTCATTTTCTGTAAGTAAAGTTTCTTATTTATTCATAAGAAAACGCACAATGGGTGGAAAAGTATATTTTGGAGTGTTTTGCATAATATTCTTCCGAGATTTGTCCACTTTTTTTTGTCCTCTCTTGATTTCGAGTAGCTAATTTTCGTTCTGAAAAAGGGGAAAAACCTTCGAGTGGTTTTGGAGTACCTTATTATTTTTGTTTTTCATCGTAGCGCACAATATTAGGGAATGAGGGCATTATCCGAAAAACGACCTTTGATCCTAGATGTCGTTGAAACCTGAATTTATTCGGAGCTAGTTTTTAAAGAGAATTTTTAGGTAAGAAATTTCAAGTTTTACTGATCAAAAACAGTGAAGAATTTCTGGCAATTTTGATTAGTTTAACATGGAAATTACTTGGGGGAAGAATGCTCAGTATTGAGCAGTACCTACCAATGATAAAATCTTACTTACTTACAGGTAAAAAAATAAAACCTAATTTTAATTAAATTTGAAAAAGAGGTTATTAATAATTGAAACAATTTCTGAGAGTTAAGACGTTTTTTCGTCAATTTAAGATATTGTTCAATTTTTAGAATCAAATGGGATCACCCAGAGCTTTGTAGGACCAAACGTTTTCTCCCTAATTGTATAATTAATAAGAAGAGTTGAATATATTAAAATTTGAAATAATTAGTTCACGGACGATTTTTCTTCAATTTAAGCGATTGTTCAATTTTTAGAATCAAATGAGACCACTCAGAGGACCAACAGTTTTCTCTCTATATAGATAATTAATAAAAATAGATAGTTACATTATCAATATAATTAAATGAATGTTAACGAACGGTTTTTCATCTAATTTGTGGTGTTCTATTTTTAGCAATGAGGACACCCAGAGCTCTGTAGGACCAACCGTCCTTCCTTCATGAATGTTGGTTAAGAAATTAGTAAATTACTTGTGGCTTTCTGCGAACTTGTGAAGTCATCCTACGAGCAGTTCACAGCTCTCTCTCTCTAATTATTGTGATATTTACTCAAAAAATGGGACCGATTTTTCGAGGCTACATGTCACGAGGTTTTAGTGAAATTCTGAGAGAACAGATGGCAGCACCAACAGGGTCCAATTTCATTTACTACTCATTTTAATTCTACAAACGGATTTCTCTTCAAGATTAGCGAAGAATTATTGTGGATAATTGGTCCAAAATGTGTGCTATTTTTTCCGCACTGCTCCAAAAACATTGTTCAAATTTGTTTCGAATAAGGCTTTTTTCAAAAAGTGGCTTCACAGCCTTCTGCACTACTTTCGAAAGAATACAAATATCCATTTTTAGAATTTATTCAACTTGATCACAGCAGTCGGATTCTCGTTTCCAGGTTTTGGGGGCGCAACTGAAAATTGATCAAATGATCACCCATGTTCTTTGCAGACGAGTGATCTTTAGAGCAAATTAATTCCAAATTTGAGGTCAAAGGAAGGAAATGCTTGCATGCGAGTCTGCAACACATTGGGACATTTTCATGTCAACCACTACACAACAAGGTAGTGAAGTAAGGTTGTTAGTTCGTGTACCCAAGCATCAAAATAAGAAAACAGTTTAATGTTCTCTACGCAACACAGAGAGTCTATTTTATTTATTGGTCGCGTGAGCAAGACTTGCTTAGTTTTCGTGACGATTTTTCAGTTTATGTGCCAAAGCAAAGACATGAAAATGTCAAAAATGAACCGTTTAGTAATAATTGTGCAGCATTTATTTAATTTTTATTTATTAATTTTTTTTTTTCACCTGTGGGAGTGAAAAGGCGAAAGTGTCGGACTGGTTGTTTCACCTCCCATCTTTATTAGTATTCGATAATTAAACAAATGAAAGCTCCAATAAAATATTACGATTACATTGAAGTGTACTCAAAAGAGAGACAGAATTCCAATTGAATTGTGGAACTCACGTCTCACACGAGAAAGGATTAAACCAACTGTTTCAATCAATCCAATGAAATATCAAATTTTCAAAGAACGCTCATAACGAACTGGGTCAGGTCGAAAGGAGCAAAACTCGAACGAAACTTGGCAATTATAACTTCCAAATTATGAGAAGTTGGGTGAAGAACAGATGAACCGAAGTTGCCTTAGATGCTTCAAGATTTCCAGCGTCTCAAAATAAAAGGGCGAGATATAATTCATTTTGATTCACGAGATATTTTGCTCTATCGATCGAATAAATTAGCTAATTTAAGGTAAGTAATCGATGGAGAGGGAAAGCGGCTAATGGCTCAGTCCAATCGGTAACCTCGATTTGATTGGATTTTCTTTTATGTTTCGGAGCATCACTACCGATGGTTGGGTGATCTTGAGCAAAAGAGCAAAATTTCAGTCAAGTGGGTGTGGCACATAGCTTCCTCGTATCCATAACCCAATTGTACAGATGATCTGATACATAGTAGTTAATCTCAAAACATCAATCTCTAAAGTACCTTACACTACCCTCATAGGGAACCATCTTTATGCCAATATAAACAGTCTCTGAAAATTGCATCAGGTTCGGATGAAAAAATGTAGAAAATTATGGCCGTTACAAGGATTTTATGGATGATGATTTTCATAGGAGACCATCTACACGCCAACTCGCTCAATCCTTGAAAATTCCATCGAAGTCGGACAATAACTTTGTGTAGTTTTGCGCGTTACAAGGATTTCATGACAGACAGACACGAAACCAAAATTATTCAGGAAGGTCTGAAACGTATAACGCGAGTGGAAATTTTGATTTTGGAGAATATATATTTTTTTCAACGTTGGAAAGTGAAAACAAAGCTTCCGCTACCTCGGAAGACTCGGAAGCAAATAGCCATACATGGAATAACAAGGACCTACTGAATGAATTACTGTAGAAACGTTGATGGTACAATGAATTCCTAGATTGACTGGATTTTTTTGATAACTAGTTTGATTCGATAGACAGCAACACGTTTGTGAAGGCATTCTTGATTATAGCATTTCCGAATTGAGTTGAACTTTTGGTTTATTATTTTCAATAATAAGCCTTTGAAATCGAGCAAGAAAAAAAGATTTTAACCCCCCTCAAAATTTGATGTTTTACGTTTCAAGGTACGTAGAATACGAAAATCTAATAAAAAAGTACACGCACTTTTCTTAGCAACACTGGACCGATTTGGTTCAAATTTGGTATATGGGCTCCATTTGGGGTCTAGTTGTGCCGCGAAGCTTTTGGTTGATGTAGGTCACTTCTAAGGGGTGAAAATTAAGGGTTCAAATTTTCAAGAGTGCCCTAGCTCGAAAACTCTCGAATTAAGGGTATCGTTTTTTCACCAATTTTAAATAGTATTGAATTTTTAAAAATTTTTGAGACCACCCGGAGCTTTGTAGGACAAACCGTTCGGTCCCTACGAGTACTTGAAGGTTTTCCTTCGATAAAACAGAATCATGAGTGTGAATCGCAAAATAGGTCTAATCTCCATTCAAATTTTATCGGACTAAAATGCGATCGCTGTTCATTTCTTCGATTTGTATACAGTTTTGCCTTCTGCGTAACCAGTAATCAAATTTCCATATGAAGCTTTCTATTTTTCCAATCGAGTGTTAAGCGTTTAGTTCTTTCTAATAAACTTGATTGTGAAGGTGTGAAGCCAGTATGGTGTGGTAGGTAGTATCTAGCTGGTAGGTAGAAAAAAGTTGGTAGGTAAAAAAATGTTGGTGGGTGAAAAACGCTGCAAATCATTGCTCAAAGGCTTCTTCACTCTTTAGATCACTGATCAGCTGAGTGAGCTCCGAAGCCATTTTCAATCCTATTGAATGGAATTGCTCTTCCAGGCGTCTCCAACATTCGAGGAGATCTTCTTCACTCTTCAGATCACTGATCAGCTGAGTGAGCTCCAAAACCATTTTTACTCTTATTGAATGGAAGTGCTCTTCCAGGCGTCTCCAGCATTCGAGAAGATCTTCTTTACTCTTCAGATCACTGATCAGCTGAGTGAGATCCGAAGCCACTTTCAATCCTATTGAACGCAGGAAGCTGAAATTTGAGAGGGAAGGTCAAGGGAGAATACAGATGGTGGTAGGTGCTATTGATGGAGAACCAGTGATCTATACAGAAGGGTGATCTATACAGAAAATAATAAACCTTTGAGCAATGATTTGCAGCGTTTTTCCATTTAGATTTAGTCCTTTTCCATTTAGGTTTAAACCTTTTCCACTTAGGTTTAAACCTTTTCCATTTAGATTTGAACCTTTTCCATTTAGATTTAAACCTTTTCCATTTAGATTTAAACCTTTTCCATTTTGATTTAAACTCCATCAAAACGTCAGTAGTTAGCCCCATCATAGTAAGTAAGTAATATTATTCTCATTTGCATAGCGCCATAAACATTCTGTTCCACTTCAGATGTGATGAAAGAAAAATACTGTACTTAATTTATAACTTCCGTTCATGAGAAATTCTTGTGTTCTTCTGTTCAAAAAACATACGTTCATTATTATATATATTTATTATTATTACATTTCTATGCATAAAAAAACACTTGCCTGATTTAATTTTCAAGTTGTGGCATAATAACGTCGGGTTAGAGGTAAAAGTACCGAAGAGGTAAATTCACATTGTGCGAAAATCAAATTAAACGGTATAACTTTTTCAAACAGATAGATTAGATACTACCTACCTACTACATACTACTTCACAATCAAGTTTATTAGGAAATGCTTGCATACGAGTCTGCAACACATTGGGACATTTTCATGTCAACCACTACACAACAAGGTAGTGAAGTAAGGTTGTTAGTTCATGTACCCAAGCATCAAAATAAGAAAACAGTTGATTGTTCTCTACGCAACACAGTGAGTCTAGTTTATTTATTGGTCGCGTGAGCAAGACTTGCTCAGTTTTCGTGACGATTTTTCAGTTTATGTGCCAAAGCAAAGACATGAAAATGTCAAAATTTCAAAAGTTAGTTTGGTAAATATGATAATAAATTATTTTCTTAGGTTGGATACATAGTTTGATGATATTGATCACCAATAATAACAACAGTTAAATAATCATAATATTCTGCATTTGATTTTCCCTAGTGTTGAATTTGTGACTTGGGTACTTTTACCTCTAACTCCACGATAATTTCCTGAGTTTAAATCTGAATGGAAAAGGTTTAAATCTAAATGGAAAAGGTTTAAATCTAAATGGAAAAGGTTTAAATCTAAATGGAAAAGGTTTAAATCTAAATGGAAAAGGTTTAAATCCAAATGGAAAAGGTTTAAATCTAAATGGAAAAGGTTTAAATCTAAATGGAAAAGGTTTAAATCCAAATGGAAAAGGTTTAAATCTAAATGGAAAAGGTTTAAATCCAAATGGAAAAGGTTTAAATCTAAATAGAAAAGGTTTAAATCTAAATGGAAAAGGTTTAAATCTAAATGGAAAAGGTTTAAATCTAAATAGAAAAGGTTTAAATCTAAATGGAAAAGGTTTAAATCTAAATGGAAAAGGTTTAAATCTAAATGGAAAAGGTTTAAATCCAAATGGAAAAGGTTTAAATCTAAATGGAAAAGGTTAAAATCTAAATGGAAAAGGTTTAAATCTAAATGGAAAAGGTTTAAATCTAAATGGAAAAGGTTTAAATCTAAATGGAAAAGGTTTAAATCCAAATGGAAAAGGTTTAAATCTAAATGGAAAAGGTTTAAATCTAAATGGAAAAGGTTTAAATCTAAATGGAAAAGGTTTAAATCTAAATGGAAAAGGTTTAAATCTAAATGGAAAAGGTTTAAATCTAAATGGAAAAGGTTTAAATCTAAATGGAAAAGGTTTAAATCTAAATGGAAAAGGTTTAAATCTAAATGGAAAAGGTTTAAATCTAAATGGAAAAGGACTAAACCTAAATGGAAAAAGTTTAACTAAATTCGGAAATGCTATATACTGCTCGATAGGCTTGTTATGATAATTGCTATGAACTCGTAAGCACTTGCAACAATTTAATTTCCATCAATTTTGCATTTCCATCAATTTTGCATTTCCATCAATTTAAGATAGTATTGAATTTTTAAAACTTTTAGAGACCGCGCTTAGCTCTGTTGGACAAACCGTTCGCTCCCTACGAGAACTTAAGGGTTGGACTTACGATAAATCAGATACACGACTGCGAATCGCAAAAGAGGTCTAATCTCCGTTCAAATTTCAGCTGACCAAAATGCGATCGCTGTAGTTACGTGGTAGGCAGGTAGTATTTATGGTTGGTAGGTGGTGACAATCGCAAAGCCGATTTCTTTGCAGACGAGTGATCTATAGAGAAAAGTAATAAACCTCAGTATAATAATTTGCAACGTTTTTGAGACGGAGTTTGCCGACCGAGCCCGTAACTGTTAAAACGACTTGAGTGATGATGAGGAAAAATAATACCGGCCCGAAACCGTGAAATGACGTGGGTTTGGTTGGTAGGTTGATCCTTCGGCCTGAAACCGTTAAATTGATTGTTTTAAGAGGAAGGGTAGGTTTGAAGTGAACTAAGCGTAGTGTAATGAAGTCAGATTATGTATTCACTAAATTATTACGTGCAGATCATATATGTTCATAACTTAATTTTTCTATCAAGTTTTCTCAATAAATTATGACTGTCTAAAAGTTCTAACGACTTTGTATTTCACTCTTCCTTCTTATAAGACACTGTTTTGTCTACTTCCTAATAGTTTAGGTCTAGAATAGGTGCTCGTTCTGTTTGGAGTGCCCTGTATTATACTCCTTTGAGTCCAGGGAGGACAATGACTAGCTAGGAGAGAGACGAAGGGAAGCTGCTGCCTGAAGGCGCTCGAAATACAACACAAACCTGTTATTCTATGGGAGAATTTGTTCATTATGAGGAGGCTATGACATTTCACAAGATTGACTTAAGGCTAAAGAGGACGGGGGTCTAGTATGATTCTGAGATGATAGATGGCACTGGTGTCGCCCCATACTTTCATCCGGTTTATCTAAGCTTGAAAAATCGTTATTTTCAAATCTAACCATATGTATGTTATCAGAACAAGAAAATCTTACAAGCCATCATCTAACATATTACCAACAAAACAAATTTTTTTAAATATTTTGACATTTTCATGTCTTTCATATGGCACATAAAAAAAAAATCGTCACGAAATTTGATGCAACGATATTTGTTGCAACGATATTTGTTGCAACGATATTTGTCCCAAGTCGCCACAATGATGATTATGACCATCAGAAGTGAAGTTGTTAGGTAGGTAGGTACTTTACAGTTTGATATTACCAGGGGGGCATGAAAATGTTTCAATGTGTTGCAGACTCGTATGCAAGCGTTTTAACTTTTTTTTGAATATTATCCCCCCATTTGCCCCCTCACCCTGCTAATTTTGATACTCCGTTAAAATGATCTGCAAATCAAAAGAAACACCCACATCCGTTGAGTATTGAGGATAGTTATTTAGTGAAACCCCCCATTTCTCCCTCTTAGAAACAAATTTCGAAATTCTGGCGACGTAGTCCACAATTAGATATATTCCTGCGTCAAACAAAAAACATCCAAACTAATCAGTGGGAAATTGAGGCCACAGTTGACAAGTTCACGCCCAAAAACGCACGTTTTTCAAGCATTAACCCCCATCTCCTCACGCCAATGAAAGGCAAAATACGAAAAGTTAACGACGTTGCACACAACTAAATGGATTTCCGCATCAAACTAGAAAAGATCCTCGCAAATCGGTTGAAGACTAAGGCCTGGCAGAGTACACAAGATTTTGTCACCGACGAACACACACACACCTACATACACCCATTTTTAAAGTTTCATTTAATAATTGAAGTATGTTTTTAATTCAAAAATTCGAATACACCCCGTGTTTGGAAACTATCCTTCTATATGTTGGAATTATCACAAAACAATTTGTGTGAAAATTAGAGGCCGAAAGCGAAAAATAAGACTAAACAAACGTGGCCTGGGAAGACTAAATGAAATTTGCAGGGGAACCCCACATTTCCTAGCAGCTAATCCCGCCCGCCCGCCCTTTTCTCTCTCTCTCCTCAACCTCAAATTTGCGCTACGTTTTTACTGTAAATTTTTCTGTTTCGGGCGGATTGTTACCATATTTATTTATGAGGGATATTTTGAGAGCTACTTGACATCTTTGAGAATGGCGGCTGTAATAGTTTTTGCGGGAAAATCGCTCAAAAGTATATTTATAGGCAAAATAAGAAGACAACTAACTTTTTTTTGGTGGATTTTTTTGAAATTTTTGCATGACAGCTGGTTTAGTTTTGTTGAGACAAATCCAAAATGTATTGAAAAATGAAAATCGGTCGACCGGTTGTAGAGATTAGCTAGATATAAGTTTGGTATTCACCCTCTCACTCGCACTACTGTCGTCCCCTTTAGCCTTAAATCATTGGATTCGAACGAACGAGAAGTCAAGCGTTTTGGAAAGGACCTTTCGAGCGAACCAATTGAAAATGACGATTTGAACTGTGAAGTAGTGCACTTCTTCGCCAGAATCAAAATTTTCTTTTTGATTGTCCTGCTCAGGCTTATTGAAGAATCCGAAAACTTTAAATTCAGAGCGTTCAATAAACCTAAAGATTTTCATGAACTGGTTCTACTTCGTAGGTGGGAAGTTTTGGGTTTTCCATTCGCCACTGGATATGGATAATTTGCATGTATTTATGACCTTCTCTCCACAATGTAAAGTCACAGTACCTTTGTACGCGGTATCTACGAGCTGGGGTTGAGAAGAAGATCTCCAAGATATACTACAGGATGTAAGAACACAGCAGGAGGTCGTTTAGCGGTTATGAAGTAAACAATTCTCCGAGTTCTCGAAAGTCTACTTCGCCCACTTCAGCAACTAAAGCAATCTTGCGCTCAGCAAAGGATGTGGTCGGCGAGAAATGTTCTTCGAGGATGTAGACTCAAGACTGTAGACTTACCTTAGTTCATCAACATTTACAAGGGAACTGGATGTGGTTGAAGGCCCCGGATATGAGCTTTCGATGAACAATATTGAACTAATCTAGGGGTTTTCTTAATGAAGGTCTTGGCTCTTGACCACAACCTGAATTATTGGAATTACAGAGAATCCTTTACTACCAATTTGCTGCCATAAATTATTGAGCAGGTTAAAAAATGAAGGTCTCCAATCAATGCCAGAGCTATTTGCAAAATTTCGGTTCTTTTGACGAATCCCTTGTTTGGGGCATAACTTCACAAACCAGCCATCCAGTTTTGATGAGATCTTCAGGGTTTGTGCCAGTTTTCCCTTTGAAGTCAATTGCATTCAATCGGACCTATAGTACAAAAGATCATGCGCTAAAGTGATCTGAGGGGTTGTTTGTGGATAGAAGATGTTTGTTTTTTGTTCAAATTTGCATATGTATTCTGAGTTGTTGAAAATTTTGAACAGTTGCGGAAAAAACATCTTTTTACGGAGAAACATTGAAATAAGTAGAGTTCGTTTGGAACAGTTGGGGCTCTAATTTGAAATTCGTTCGAAGATCCCATTTCGACGCTTCATTTTTCTTCAAGAAATCCCTTTTAGAATCGGGACAATGTTGGATTTAATATTACAAGAAAGGTATAAACGTATTCAGAAAAAACCTCTTTTCCTGGTCGGTATTGGCTTCGTATCGATTGAGTCCGATCTCAGTTACGCAATTGTCTCCTGTCATCGTCAGACGAGAAAAAAGGAAATTCTACCCGATTACACTGCCCCGCCCTCTTGGTTCAATTCCAGGGCGGCGAATCAATGAAGAGAGTCTTCACTGTCAAAACTCTTGTCTGATGAAAAATCAGCATAAGATGAATGTTTCAGTAGTCGGCAATGGACCAGTAGTGGACAATGAATCAATAGTCGACTCTTGGTTTTAGAACCAAATAGCAAAGATCACTTTCAACTGATCATTTTTGGTTCTTCACTATCGAAGAAAAAAATGCTTCAAGTTCTGGAAGGAGCCAAATAGTTTGTGTTCTCCAAAATCAAAATTTTTACTCGCATTTTGAATTTCTGAGCATGAAGACAATTTTTGATCGAGATAAAACCAGTTTTGATCGCCTTCACTGGTCCTGAAGTGGGTGTGCAGCAGATTTCAGCACTCTGTAGGAGGAAGGAAAAATTTAAAGAAGTCACCTTTGTCGCTCTTCTGATTTATTCAACTGTCTTTCTTGGTGTCGCGGACGTCGAGATAATTAAGGATCTTGTGTCTCAAAATTTTAATGCTTGAAAATTTTTAAGTCATTAAATTCCTAAATCTTGATTGCCTCCAAATATTAATGGCGGAGTCATCACTTAAAACTATCAAATGCGTCTCATTTCATTGAAATTTTCCGGAGATATTCGATACAACCTGCTCAGCTCGGGTTGATTCGCGATGGTTCCTCTCAGTCTACGACGATATTCCGACACAACAATTGGAACAATCGAATCAACCTGAGGGGAAATCGGCCTCGGGCCGACCCTTGGGAATACTGGGTACCCCGGTTTAATCCTGATGGAATATTAGAGGAGGTTGAATGGATTAATCCGTGAAAACGCAATACAACGTTCAGTCAAGACATAAAAGTCCCAGACATGCGGCGCACAGTGGGGCCAAATGGCCAAAAAGTGGGAAAAAATCATCATCTTTTGAACGAAATACTGTATTGTCTTGGGAATGATTTCATTCGAGTCCGAATACAAAAATACATTGGAAAAATATGTTTACTGACGTTTAAATTTATTATTTTAGTTCTAAATCTTGAATTTTGAAAAAAATAATGTTACTCAAAGTAGAAAAGCATGTGAAAAAAAAAACAGAAAAGCGGTTTTATAGGCGATGGGTGTGTGTTATTTTGTTCTTTTCTTCGTTTTAGAGGTTATCGGATACGATAGTGATGATTGAATTGAGGATTTTTTATATATGTATGTAAATATATATTTACATAATTAATTTTGACAACATTTTGAGTCATAAACACCTCTGAAAATTGGATAGTAAGCGATCGAATATTGGAAAGAATCCAAATTAAACGTTTGCTAAATCCGAATAAGAGATTTTCAATGATGACAATGACACGTTCTCGTTATGTCACGACAGTACGAACTGACCACTGCGAATGACAATCCTAAGACCCAGGTTTTGCTCAAACAGAACCCTGTCGGCTCTTAGCAGAAATATTTTAGGAAAACGTCACTACTTACATCATTTTGTTTTCCAGTAAAAAAACGTCTGCCAAGTGGGTGTGGCACATAGCTTCCTCGTATCCATAACCCGATTACATAGATGATCCGATGCAGGGTAGCTAATCACAAAACATCAACCTCTAAGTACCTTTCACTACCCTCATAGGGGACCATCTGCACGCTAATTTGGTCAATCCTAGAAAATTTCATCGAATTCGGATGAAAAATGTAAATGTTATGGCTGTTACAAGGATTTTACGTATGCGAATGCGCAGAGGCTTCTGTAAATTTTAAGGCATTGATGTTCATTGGGGACCATCTACAACCTAATCCGCGTAATCCCTGAAAATTTCATCGAAATCGGATGGAAAATGTAGAAGTTATGGCCGTTAGAAGGAATTCACGTTTGCGCATGCGCAGTCGCTTCTATCAGTCCGAGGATGATGATTTTCATAGGGGACCGTCTACACCAACCCGCACAATCCCTGAAAATGTCATTGAAATCGGACAATAACTTCGTATAGTTATGCGCGTTACAAGGAATTCATGACAGACACACAGACAGACAGACACGGAACCAAAATTGTTCAGAAAGGTCTAATACGCAAAACGCGAGTGAAAATTTTGATTTTGGAGAACTTTTTTTTTCGTCCTTGAAAAGTGAAAACAAAGCTTCCGCTACTTCGGTAGACTCGGAACCAAAATTGTTGAAACACTTCTGCCAAGTGGGTGTGGCACATAGCTTCCTCGTATCCATAACCCAATTATATAGATGATCCGATGCATGGTAGCTAATCACAAAGCATCAACCTCTGAATACCTTGCTCTACCCTCATGGGGGATCATCCACACCCTAATCTCAACAACTCGTAGTTGTTGTACGCCACAGAGTACCGGAAATATTTGACGCACACCCTTCTGTGGTGCATGACCATGTTGTTGGTAATTTTTACTTAACTTTAACTTAATTTCTCGTTCTTTTTTGCTAGTATTTACTTGATATTTCAATATGGTTGAAGAAAAGTTCGAGGTGGAAGTCTCTGATGAGAAAGATAAAGAAATTAAATCTACAACGGCTTTGACAGATCAAGAAGGAAGAATAATAAAGCAAATCGAAGTTAACGATGACAACACCAAGATCAGATCACCACATGTTCCCATATATTTACGGAATCGAGAACAGAGAAGAGAAATCATTGCGCGATCCGCGTACGTCAAACGGTTTCCTACCGATTACAAAAATGATGATATATTATTGTGGTCCTCTACGAATGCTCCTGAGTATGAAAACGTGTTCATGAGACATTATCATGACAAAGCAGAGAACAAATGGTGTTTTAAAGGATCTGTATTTATCACTTTCAAGACCCAAGAAGCCTGCAAAAATTTCGTAGAAGGAGAAGCTGTAACAGTCAACGAAGAGAAGCTTGATATAATGTGGCAAAAAGACTATCATAAAAAATGGAGGAAGGAGAGAGACAACGAGAAAAAGAATAACAAACCTGTTAAAAACGGGTCAGAAGCTAAATCCAGGGAAAAGTCGAAAGACAAGGATTCCGATGGTGAAGAAGACGCAGCGGACGAATTGCCATTAGGTGCCGTGGCGAATCTCACTGGATTCAAGGATAGCAGTAAGATCAGTAGGGAGTCAATCAAAGCCAAGGTTAAAGAATGCGGTATTGCTGTTGTTTTCATCGACTTCAACATCGGAGACCAATCCGCATGGGTACGCTTGGACCAGAAAGACTCAGCTAAAGAATTGGCTAAAAAAGTTGCTGAAGAAGAAAAAGAAAGAAGAAAAATTGAAAATTGGTGATGAAGAACTCGACTTGAGGGTATTAGAAGGAGAAGAAGAGGAGAAATACCATCAAAAAGTGAAGGAGTGGATGTTGAAAAGAAGAAATCAAAATCCTAGACACAGGAAAGGTGGACGAAGAGGAGGAAGAAGAATGGGGAGAGGAGGACGTAAACGCGGTGATAGCCCAACCTCACGCAACGACCCAAAAAAACGCTGCAAATTATTACACAATGGTTTATTATATTTTACTTTTCTATATAGATCACTCGTCTGCAGAGCCACCAACCATCCAACATGAAGAAAAACATCGATCGCATTTCGGTCAGCTCTAATTTGAACGGAGATTAGGCCTCATTTACGATTCACACTCGTGTTTCTGATTTATCGTACGTCCAAACTTTAAATTCTCAAAGGGAGCGAACAATTTGTCCTACAGAGCTCCGGGTGGTCTCAAAAAATTCTAAAAATTCTATAGAATCTTAAGTCAAAGGAAAAACAATACCTTTATATCGAAATTTTTTGAGTTAGGGCGTTTTGAAAATTTCAAAATTGATTTTGGAACCTTTAGACGTAACCTACATCAACCAAAATCTTCGGGGCACAACTAGACCCCAAATGGAGCCTACATACCAAATTTCATCAAAATCGGTCAATGCTAAGTGGCAAAAGTGCCGCGGACGGCGGACGGACGGCCAAATTTTTATTCGATTTTTGGATTCTAAGTACGTACCTTGAAACGTAAACCATCAAATTTTGAGGGGGTGTTAAAATTTTTTTTTCTTGGTCGATTCCAAAGGTTCATTATTGAAAATAATAAACTAAAAGCAAGATCTAACTGAGAAACAAGATTGTTCTCATCGTTTTATACTCGTTCCATGTTTGAAAATACCGTACGCTCAAAGAGAACTCTTGCAATTTATCTCAATTGTTTGGACACCTTGTAAAAAACGTGAATACCTAGTAATAATTTCATTTCTAAAAAAAAAAAAAAAAACAATCCAGGAAAATTCCATCGAAATCTGATGAAAAATGTAGAAGTTATGGTTGTTGCAAGGATTTTGCGTTGGCGCATGCGCAGAGGCTACTTTTGTCTGAGGGTAGGAGTTTCATAGGGGACCATCCACACGTCAATCCGCATAATCCCTGAAAATTTCATCAAAATTGGACGTCCCCGGCACTTTCCTCAGTTAGCATTGACCGATTACGATGAAATTTGGTATGTAGGCTCCATTTGGGGTCTAGTTGTGCCCCGAAGCTTTTGATTGATGTAGGTCACTTCTTGGGGTTGAAAAATAGGGGCAGACATTTTCAAAACGCCCTTGCTCAAAAAATTACGATATTACGGTATTGATTTTCCACCAATTTAAATTAATATTGAATTTTTAGAAGCGAATGAGACCACCCAGAGCACTGTAGGACCAACCGTTCGCTCCCTATGAAAACTTAACGGGTGGACTACGATAAATCAGAAACACGAGTGTGAATCGCAAAACAGGAGTGTGAAATTTTAGCTGACCAAAACGCGAATGCTGTTCGTTTCTTCGAGTGTACTCAGTTTTGTGTCCTCAGCAACCAGTAATCAAATTTCGTAATGAAGTGGGTGACAACTCTTTATTTTTTGGTTTATTATTTTCAATAATAAGCCTTTGGAATCGAGCAAGAAAAAACAATTTTTAATTTAACCCCCCCTCAAATTTTGATGTTTTACGTTTCAAGGTACGTAGAATACGAAAATCGAATAAAAAAATTTCCGTCCGTCCGCCGTACGCGGCACTTTTCTTAGCAACACTGGACCGATTTGGTTCAAATTTGGTGTATGGGCTCCATTTGGGGTCTAGTTGTGCCGCGAGGCTTTTGGTTGATGTAGGTCACTTCTAAGGGGTGAAAATTAAGGGTTGAAATTTTCAAGAGTGCCCTAGCTCGAAAACTCTCGAAATAAAGGTATCGTTTTTTCACCAATTTTAAATAGTATTGAATTTTTAAAAATTTTTGAGACCACCCGGAGCTCTGTAGGACAAACCGTTCGGTCCCTACGAGTACTTGAAGGTTTACCTTGAATGAATGAATGAATGAGATTTTATTCCTCAAAAGATATTTGCAACATGCTAAAATAAGATAATTGCATACTATTCACAATCTGTAAGATAGTCGCTTATACATGTTATTGGAATGTACCCCATAACCATAGGAGAAAGTCCTGTGCGGCTGGGGGAGTTGAAAATAAATAATTTCTTAGTTTGAGTAAATTAAAGTGAATAAATATATTTCTTTTTACTAGTAGGTGGACAGAGATTTCTGTTATTTTTTTTATTGCAGTAAGTAGTGTGTAGTCACTACACACTAAACTTTCCCTGAAAGTTTTAGGGAAATCGTAGAAAAATTCATAAAATCGTATTCAAAATAAGAATACGGGGGAAAATCGTATTAAAAGTGAGAATACGATTGTATTCGTATTTATATTCATATTCATATCGGTATTCGTATTCATAATCATAAAACCGCAGATATGATTTGTATTCATAATCGTATCTATGAATAAGAATTCGCCCATCTCCGGCCTCATCGTCCTGGGTTGGACGAGGGGCGATGAGACGCCGAAAAACGCACCGCTGGTGGCGACGAGCCTTGAACCCACGACCCCGCAGAAGTCGGTCCAAAGTCCACCGCCAGACAACGACGCTCCAACGACCGTAGCCACACCGCCCAATCAAAATAAAATTATATAATCAAATATTATAAAATATAATCCTATAAAAAAATAATAAATTATAAAAATATAAGTAAATAAAAACAATGATTTAGAATATAAAATATACCTATAATACCACAAATTATAATTCATAATTAAACTATCTAAATAAAAAATCAATAAAAAAATAATATCAATTTAAAAAAAAAGATATTTAATACACACAAATAATAAAAAAGACATAAATAACATTCCTAACCCCCATCGGATTTTTTATTTATTTGAAATATGAAAAAATTTATTTATGGAACAAATTAATCAATTAATCTATTATTTTTGATCAAAATTAATTAATTATTAAACTAATTTATTTGTACTTTGGTCAAAAAATCAGGTAGCCCCCAGGGGGGGGGGATAATACTTTAATCTATTATAGTATTACATATATTGTACTTTTATATTTTATTTAATATTAACCATAATCATGAGATTAATCATAACGTACTATATTGACTTTTATCAGAAATTTCTCTAGAATATTGATTCAATTTTTTCAAGTAATTATCAATTAAATTTTTTTTTCCAAATGTTTAATTAAAGATACGTACTTACAATTTTTGGGAACCAAATCGTGTAGAAATTATTCCAGGGTTTGTTACGAAAAAACGGAATTCAATTTAATTTTTCGAAATTTTAGATTTTTCAAAAAAATTTCGCGCACTTTGAAAATGAAGTTTGAAAATTGCGAAGAGCCCGTCGAATTTGAGGACGAGTTCGGGGGGAAAACCGCGCGGAGACTGGGGGGCGTCGAGTGGACTTGTGGACTTTATATGCCCCCCCTCCTCCCCCCACAGCCGCGTTCCGAACCGCCCCCAGGTCCACCCCCACCGCCCCTCAGGCCGGTTTTATCCTTTCATTCACGAAATCGCCGTCTACGATACTCTTCCCCCCTCCACACCTTCCGCCGACCGTCCCGCCTTCGGCCTACAAAACCTACGATGGGAGGCTGCCTCACCGTTTGTCGCCTTAACCCGGTAATCCGCCGGGTGAACTACCGCGGGAACGTGCCGAATACCCACCTCCATAACCAGTTGATTAACTAACAAGGTAGGGTAAATGCACCAGTAGTTGACACTCTTAATAAAAAATTTTCTTTTTTCTGGCTGCAATGCGTTAATTTTTATTATACTGGTTTTCTGTCAATTTATTTTACTAAAATAACTCTTTTTACTTTAATAACACTGTAAGTTTATATTAAAACGTTTTTCGTTAATTTCCGGAGACTGGTTTTTGCACCAGTAGATGACACGAGTCGCATTTCGGTCAGCTTTAATTTGAATGGAGATTAGGCCTCTTTTGCGATTCACACTCGTGTTTCTGATTTATCGCACGTCCAAACTTCAAATACTCGTAGTGAGCGAACGGTCTGCCTTACAGAGCTCCGCGTGGTCTCAAAAAATTCTAAAAATTCTATAGAATCTTAAATTGAAGGAAAAACAATACCTTCATATCGAAATTTTTTGAGTCAGGGCGTTTTCAAAATTTCAAAATTGATTTTGGAACCCTTAGAAGTGACCTACATCAACCAAAATCTTCGGGGCACAACTAGACCCCAAATGGAGCCTACATACCAAATTTCATCAAAATCGGTCAATGCTAAGTGGCAAAAGTGCCGCGTACGGCGGACGGACGGCAAAATTTTTATTCGATTTTTGGATTCTACGTACCTTGAAACGTAAACCATCAAATTTTGAGGGGGTGTTAAAATTTTTTTTCTTGGTCGATTCCAAAGGTTCATTATTGAAAATAATAAATCAAAAGGGAATCTTTTCTTGGCTTATAAAAAAAGGTTACTTACAAGCGGAAACTATAATTAAAAGTGAGTACGTATAGATGTAAAGGTTTTTAATGTAGGCTCAATTTCTTCATATTTCGTCTACAGAATTAGAATGGAACATATTTAGGGTAAAAGCACCAATTGTTGACACTATTCCTAATGTTGACACTTCAATTTTAAAATGTAAAAATAAGCTATTGGGTCACTGTAGGTACTCGAAATTGGCGTCATTCTGTTGATAAGAATGTAGTTATTGAGGTTGGCCGGCTCCACTAGTTTTAATATCCGATATAACTCGGCTGGCTGAAATTGAAGCTGATGACAGCTGTATCAGTTACTCCAGCGACGCCATCCTTCTGCCGCAAGTTAGTAAGGTAGGTTAACAAATTTAGTCTTTTGAAGTAAAATTTTGTGAGTAAAATTACCATTTCACATCGTCTGCTTCATGAATAACATAAGGAAGAATGTGTAAGCATTAAAACCCCAAATTTCAATAGGAAAACATGGTTAAATTCGGTGTCATCATTAGGGTCTCATGAAATAGTTTGTGTCCTAATGTTGACACCTGTGTCAACATTAGGGGAAACTGTTGATTTGGTTGCTAAGGTGATATTTGGATTTGAATAATAGTGTAGTGTATCACGACTATCGACTTTTTCAATTTAACGTGGTGGAACCTTAAGTTGACACCGTCTGATCCCAATGTTGACATTCAGTTCCTAATGTTGACATCAACTTTTTTTTCTACTTGCAAAGAAAACTATATTTTATTAAATACATCAAAAGGAGACATGAAACGCCAGAAAGAAGAAATGGAGAAGAAGAAGAAAGAAGAGCTAAAAGTTAAGAAGTCGTGACCGATCAAGAAAAGTAGAAGGAGCGTAGGTTCCTCGTCACTATCAGAGAGTTCAAGTGAATCAGAGGAGTGGGCCCCATCTATTGCCACCGAGGACGATATAGATGTATTTGAGATTTTTAGGGACATGGATGAAGACAGCGATGTTGCCCAGCAGAATACCGTAATTGGAGGAAGGGAAGAGGAATTGTCAAATGAAGTGGAGCCAGTGGAGGAATCGCTGAAAGAAGATGAGCCGATATCCTTACCAGCAGGGGCCAGCAAACAAAGTGGACCTTCAAACAGTGAAGTCGACCAGGCAAAACTAAGTCCACAACGCTGTGTTGCTGAGAAAACCACCACCGTGGAGAAGTAGGACGTTGTGCCATGTCGAGGAAGAAGTTGGACGAATAAATGAAGGAGACATGGTTGTGGCTGTGTTGCCTAACAAAAAACGTGAGACGGAATGCGTTTGCCTAGTTGTCAACGTTGATTCTGAAGATGCTGCGGAAGTAACACCACTTCTTTCCTGCAACAGACTGAGGACGGTTTTTAAGCGTTCGTGCGACGGGAATCATCTCCTACCGGTCAATAACGTCAAATACAATTTGCCCAAGCCCAAATCTTGACGGGGCCAATCCCGATAAATTTGTGTTCCCTGTTTCCGTTCTTGTACCTACCTCTTTAATTAAGTATGTTCCTGTTCCTCATTAATTCGGTATGTTTTTGTTCCCAGGTAATTAGGTATCTTCTTGAAATATATTGTAACCTATTTCGAATCTCTTTTGTTCATTTACCTTGAGCAGTAACTTCAGGAAAGCGATGGGTCAATATTTAAATTGGTGTCAACATTAGGAACTGCAGATGTCAACAAATGGAATTTTCGAGAACAAATGTGTCAACATTGGGGGCAAAAAACCATGTTAGAAAAAATTCGTTTATGATAATATAAAAAAATATTTTGGTAAGTCCAATACGTGCAAACTGTTCACAAGGAACTCATAATTCATAATAACTACTTGAAACGTTCATTTTCTTGAACCCTTTTGTGGAACGCAGAATTGAATGATTTTTCTTTCTAATAGTGTCAACAATTGGTGCTTTTACCCTAATTTTTACTTTAAAATAATAAGATAAATGCAACTCTTGCGCGGCGTCACGGGCTATGCCTATTGCCGCGCAATAAATTGGCGCATGCACTTATGTTATGTACAATTATTGGAATTAATGAGGTATTGTTCTTTTTATTTCTTTCTTTTTATTTGTTTTGTACCCAATGAATAGATTTCTCTCTCTCTACTACTACTTTATTAAGTTTGCTATATCTAAATAAGATATATATCTAACCCTGGAATGGATGAATGAGTCATTTTGACTCCGCGCCACACTAAAAAGTTGGGGAGGGGGGGAAGGAGAAGTGGTAGTAGCTCCTGCTTCCAGGTATGCATCTACCCATCTGTTGCACCAGTTTTGCGATGGTGACTGCGCCGTGATGTTCTCCTGGGGTGCATTCAAACGGTAATTCAGTAAAACCAAGGAGTCAGATTGACTCATTCTTGCAATAGGGTGCACAGATTCGGCCATTTTTACTTTATATTTTTACTCATATTTTCAGTCATATTTTTACTTTACATACTTTACTCGTATATTTTGGTTTATTATTTTCAATAATAAGCCTTTGGAATCGAGCAAGAAAAAAAAAATTTTAACCCCCCCTCAAAATTTGATGTTTTACGTTTCAAGGTACGTAGAATACGAAAATCGAATAAAAAAATTTCCTTCCGTCCGCCGTACGCCGTACGCCGTACGCCGTACGCGGCACTTTTCTTAGCAACACTGGACCGATTTGGTTCAAATTTGGTATATGGGATCCATTTGTGGTCTAGTTGTGCCGCGAAGCTTTTGGTTGATGTAGGTCACTTCTAAGGGTTGAAAATTAAGGGTTGAAATTTTCAAGAGTGCCCTAGCTCGAAAACTCTCGAAATAAAGGTATCGTTTTTTCACCAATTTTAAATAGTATTGAATTTTTTAAAATTTTTGAGACCACCCGGAGCTTTGTAGGACAAACCGTTCGGTCCCTACGAGTACTTGAAGGTTTTCCTTCGATAAAACAGAATCATGATTGTGAATCGCAAAAGAGGTCTAATCTCCATTCAAATTTTATCGGACTAAAATGCGATCGCTGTTCATTTCTTCGATTTGTATACAGTTTTGCCTTCTGCGTAACCAGTAATCAAATTTTCATATTATGAAGCTTTCTATTTTTCCAATCGAGTGTGAAGCGTTTAGTTCTTTCTAATAAACTTGATTGTGAAGGTGTGAAGCCAGTATGGTGTGGTAGGTAGTACCTAGCTGGTAGGTAAAAAAAGTTGGTAGGTAAAAAAAATGTTGGTGGGTAAAAACCGCTGCAAATTATTGCTCAAAGGCTCTTCAGATCACTGATCAGCTGAGTGAGCTCTGAAGCCATTTTCAATCCTTTTGAGTGGAAGTGCTCTTCCAGGCGTCTCCAGCATTCGAGGAGATCTTCTTCACTCTTCAGATCACTGATCAGCTGAGTGAGCTCCAAAGCCAATTTTTTTACTCCTATTGAATGGAAGTGCTCTTCCAGGCTTCTCCAGCATTCGAGAAGATCTTCTTCACCCTTCAGATCGCTGATCAGCTGAGTGAGCTCCAAAGCCATTTTTACTCCTATTGAATGGAAGTGCTCTTCCAGGCGTCTCCAGCATTCGAGGAGATCTTTTTCACTCTTCAGATCACTGATCAGCTGAGTGAGCTCCGAAGCCATTTTCAATCCTATTGAACGCAGGAAGCTGAAATTTGAGAGGGGAGGTCAAGGGAGAATACAGATGGTGGTAGGTGCTATTGATGGAGAACCAGTGATCTATACAGAAGGGTGATCTATACAGAAAATAATAAACCTTTGAGCAATGATTTGCAGCGTTTTACTTTATATTCCTATGTTCAACCTATGTGATAAAACATGAAGTAGGTAGTCACATATTTGTAGGTTTTGGCAGTGATTTTCATGTGATGGGTTTATTATAGGTGAGTAGGGTACCACTGTGCCTTTCTCTCGTAGTTCCTTCAATTTTTATTGCGGTACCCACCCATTCTACTACCGTTCTCCTTTTTTATTGTAATGTACGATTGATATTCAACGAATTTATGTTTCCTATAGTCCTTGAAAAGGAATGTGATGTTTCCTATAGTCCTCGAAAAGGAATGTGATTCACCAATTACATCAGTCATGGTAGAGATGATAATCCCTCCATAAGTCCGACTGATTTTTGTTTCATACTGATTAACATTTTTATGAAATATATTTACCAACTATTGCGTTTGTGGTTTTATTAGTGGTAGGTACCTAGATTGCTTTGACGTGAAGAAATGTGGTTGAACATCAAAAAATGATCATTTTCATCGACAATCGTAGGTAAAATGATGCAGACGGGGGTAAGTAACTCCCCAAAACTTCCTAAATTCTATAAAAACCACAAGCTAATTCATTTGGTAAGGTAAAAAATATTATTTACTTCGGAAAAACGCAGGAGTCAAAATGACTCCGAATTCTTCCAATGAAGGGGGTAAACGTTATTCTTCCATTCCAGGGCTAAATAAGATTTCAGATGCCATGCTGGAATGTAAAAGATGTTTATATGCAGACGACTTAAATTTATATAAATCCACAAAAATTGGTGAAATTTCAAGTAATGTCGCTTTGGTTAATAGTGATATGGTAAATTTGTCAGCATGGTTCAAAAGACATGGTCTAGTTGTTAATCCTCGTAAAAGCACTAGTATGATCATTGGTCATGCAAGACTTCTAGCTAATTTTCCTTCAGGTAGCGCACCCAACATAGTTGTAAATAATGTATCATTGAATTATCAAAAAGAGGCAAAATGTCTTGGGTTTGTATTGCAAGACAACCTATCATGGAATAAACAAACTAACAATATCTGTAATAAGGTTTACTCTATGCTATAATGTTTTAAAAACTGACTTACTTATAAATCAAAGAATATTTTTAAAAACGCTTGCATACGAGTCTGCAACACATTGAAACATTTTCATGCCCCCCCCCCCCCCTCCCGAGACATCTGGGAGCTCGATTTTCGACTCAGCTGATCTGGGAGCTCGATTTTCGACTCAGCTGATCTGGGAGCTCGAATTTCGACTCAGCTGATCTTGGAGCTCGATTTTCGACTCAGCTGATTTTGGAGCTCGATTTTCGACTCAGCTGATCTTGGAGCTCGATTTTCGACTCAGCTGATCTGGGAGCTCGATTTTCGACTCAGCTGATCTGGGAGCTCGATTTTTGGCTCAGCTGATCTGGGAGCTCAATTTTCGACTCAGCTGATCTGGTAATATCAAACTGTAAAGTACCTACCTAACTGTAAAGTACCTAACAACTTCACTTCTGATGGTCATAATCATCATTGTGGCGACTTGGGACAAATTTCGTCGCAACAAATTTCGTGACGATTTTTTTTTTTTGACATTTTCATGTCTTTCATATGGCACATAAAAAAAAAATCGTCACGAAATTTGATGCAACGAAATTTGTTGCAACGAAATTTGCTAACTAAATTTGCTAACGAAATTTGTCCCAAGTCGCCACAATGATGATTATGACCATCAGAAGTGAAGTTGTTAGGTAGGTAGGTACTTTACAGTTTGATATTACCAGATCAGCTGAGTCGAAAATTGAGCTCCCAGATCAGCTGAGTCGAAAATCGAGCTCCCAGATCAGCTGAGTCGAAAATTGAGCTCCCAGATCAGCTGAGTCGAAAATCGAGCTCCCAGATCAGCTGAGTCGAAAATCGAGCTCCCAGATCAGCTGAGTCGAAAATCGAGCTCCCAGATCAGCTGAGTCGAAAATCGAGCTCCCAGATCAGCTGAGTCGAAAATCGAGCTCCCAGATCAGCTGAGTCGAAAATCGAGCTCCCAGATCAGCATGAAAATGTTTCAATGTGTTGCAGACTCGTATGCAAGCGTTTTATTTATGTGCCATATGAAAGACATGAAAATGTCAAAACTCTTGTTAATTCCTTAATTTTGCCACATTTTACATATAGCCTATCAGTAATGAGTGATTTGAATTTTGAAAATAGATTGAAGCTCCAAAGAGCACTAAACAGTGCTGTCAGGTTCATATTAAATCTGAAGTTCGATGACAGAGTTCACGATAAATATAAACTGTTAGAAATTTTTAAAATTGAAGATATGTTGAATTTTAACATATTGTCTTTAATGAACCGCATCATTCGGTTTAAAGAGCCTATTTATTTGTATGAAAAGTATCAAATAGTTTCTGATATACATAATTTAAATACTAGGAATAGTTTACTTACTTTTCGGCTACCTTTAACTAAGACCAAAATATATCATGATTCGTTTTTATGTAAAAGTATTAAACTATACAATGGTCTTCTGCAACATGTGAAGGAAGTCCAAAGTCACAAATCATTTAAAGAGACTTTAAAGAAACATTTATTTATAAAATATTGAATTTAGCACTTTTAGCACTTATTATTTTTTGTTTAAGATAAAACTGACATTTATTTCAATTTAATTTACGTAGACTGTAATTATACGATGTTAATATAAATATCTGGTTAGATGTAAGAGTGGTCGTGTAGACCAAATCTTGCCAGATTTTTAAATAAATCGTTATCAAATCATCTCTTTCTCATGTTTGTGTAGTAGGAAGTCTGGAGATTGATCCCCTGTCTTGGGGAGTTAATTTGTACGACCGTTGTGTAATTATTTTCAGCAAAATTGGTGGCCTCAGAAGGAATGATTTCCACGACGAATCCATCGCATTTTAAGGCCGTTGAAGCACGCGATCGCAGCGTTTCAGAAGGGGCCGACAAATTGATCGCGTCCTGTTCATATCCTGGTCCTTCTGGCTTTTGTTTTCCAATTTGGGCGCCCGTCGAACGAAAAAGGTCGCACCTGACGAGGGTTCAAGGTTACGCGTACAAAATACCTGCCATTGGTGGTGGGCAGTGTAGCTTTGCAAATAGTGAATTAAACGCAGGGTGTACACGATAGGGAAGGGTATATCGATACTCCGATATATCCACGTAAATAATAACGATATATCGAGGAAAATTTGTGGGATCACAATCAATTAAATTTTTGGATTTTTGAATTGGAATTTTGGATTTTGAACTTATCTCATTAATTAAATTATTGATTTAAATTATTAATTGAATTTTTGAATTTTAATTTGGTTTTGGTTTATTATGTTCAATAATGAACCTTTGGAATTGACCAAGAAAAAAAATAGTTTAACCCCCCTCAAAATTTGTTGGTTTACGTTTCAAGGTACGTAAAATCCGAAAATCGAATAACAAATTTTCCATCCGTCCGCCGTACGCGGCACTTTCCTTAGTTGCCATGGACCGATTTTGATGAAATTTGGGGTCTAGTTGTGCCCCGAAGCTTTTGGTTGATGTAGGTCACTTCTAAAGGGTGAAAAATAATGGTTGACATTTTGAAAACGCCCTAACTCAAAAAATTTCGATATAAAGGTCTTGTTTTCCCATCAATTTTAGATAGTATTGAATTTTTAGAGACCACAAGGAGCCCTGTACGACAAACCGTTTGCTCCCTACGAGAACTTGAAGGTTGAACTTACGATAAATCAGAAACACAAGGTTGAATCGCAAAAGAGGTCTAATCTCCGTTCAAATTTCAGCTGACCGAAATGCGATTGATGTTTTTCTTCATGTTGGATGATGGTTACAATGGCAAAGCCGAACTCTTTGCAGACGAGTGATCTATATAGAAAAAAATAAACCTTTGTGTAATAATTTGCAACTTTTTTTCCTTTGATTTGGGCTTATGATTAATTGAAATTTTGGAAACGAATGGGACCACCCAGAGCTTTATAGGACAAACTCCCAACAAATCAGAAAATTTTGGGTTTTTAATATACTCGTAATATGTCACTGTTTTCCTTACTTTATAGTTATTTTCGAGTTTTATTTTTTATGCAGTATCTTGGAGAGAAATTCAGCTACTGAGAGACATAAGTACGTCAACAGGTACAAAAGCAGTAAGTAGAAGTAGGTACTACTGAAGTACAGTGTAGGTACTACCTACTGAAATTTAATCAAATAATTTAAATGATAGCTACCTAACTTTTCTACTGATTTTTGATTGCAAGTCTGTGACGTATTGAGTAGGTACATCAAGCAAAATTCAGGGTATCTATGGAAAAATAGTTTTTTGAGTTTGCAGCTCTGGGCGATACAATTTTAAATACAAATCATATCTGCGATTTTATGATTATGAATACGAATACAGGTATGAATATGAATATGAATACGAATACAATCGTATTCACACTTTGAACACGATTTTCCCCCGTATTCGTATTTTGAATACGATTTTATGATTTTTTTCTATGATTTCCCTAAAAATCGAATTTTTTTACGATTTTCTCTGAAACTTCCGAACTCTGGACATATTTATGACCTAACATTGTCAAAATAATCAATCAAAATTCGAAAAGCTCACAAATTCCGAATAGGATTTTTAACACAGAATCGAATGAGACCAACACCAGGTCGCTACGACAAACCGTATTGAAACTACGACGCAAATTATAATAAAAATCGTATTTTTTTACGATTTCCACTGAAAATCATAAAAAAATTATGATTTTACCGGAATTTTGGTCTTATTTATTCCCCAAAATTGTCAAAATAATCAATCAAAATTCGAAACGTTCACAAATTTTTATAAGATTTTTCATGCAGAATCGAATGAGACCACCCCCAGGTCGCTACGACCAACCGTATAGAAACTACGACGCAAATTACAATGAAAATCGTATTTTTTTTAGGAAAAATGAATGAATTTTAGGGATTAAATAAGACCAAAATTCAGGTAAAAATCATAATTTTTTTATGATTTTCATTGGAAATTGTAAAAAAAAATACGATTTTTATACGAACCTGGGGGTGGTCTCACTCGATTATGCGGGGAAAATCCTACAAGAATTGTTGAGCGTTTCGAATTTTGATTGATTATTTTGACATTTTTAGGCCATAAATATGTCCAGAGTTTGGGAGAAAATCATAAAAATAGTATGATTTTCAGGGAAAATCGTTTAAAAATATCGATTTTTAGGAAAATCATAGAAAAAAAATCATAAAATTGTATTCAAAATACGAATAAGGGGAATACGAAAATTGTATTCAAAATTCGTATTCATATTCATATTCATACCTGTATTCGTGAAATATTCTGAATGAAAGTTATTACCTTATAGAAGGCTTTATTCTTCATAAAATACAACGGGAAATGAATGGATACGGGAAATTTGGTTCCTACAACAGTTCGGTTTAAACTTGTAACTACTCAACGAACCATCCAGTCATCATAATTATATCACATTCACCCCCTTCTCATTTTTGAACATAATCTCGGAGGTATGATGGGGGTCTCCTTGACCTCGAGCTTCTTCTCGGAGATGGGAGGCCTCCCAATGGAAGTGAGGGATCCGCTGAGAGTGGTGACGTTGATGATGTCGGTGGAGGTGGCGAGTTAGATCGTGGATGATCCTGTAGCGTAGGTGCAGGATCTGGTATCATGGGTGACGATGGTTCTGGACTATTCCCATCGGCATTAGGTTGGAGTATTGGAGTTGGTCGTTTGAGAGGCCCATCGTTCACACTGATGTCTGGTGGAGTATTTGGTAGGCTTGATGATTGGAGTTTGTCTTCTTCTGGCAGATTACACAAGGATACCCCTGTTGGTGCAAGGTGTCGGGTCGAAACTGTAGTTTCCCTACCGTCAGGGTACCGAATAACCGCATAATCGTGGTTACCATCTACGAGGGTAACCTGTTCCACCAGTGGTTCATACTTCGATTGCCTATTGAACTTTTTGAGTAGGATTGGTCCAGGAGTCAAGAGCCATGATGGTATTGACTGTCCGTTACTTGATCGTCTGGGATGATTGAACATCCGTTCGTGGGGAGTGGCGTTTATGCTGGTGCACAGGAGGGACCTTATGGCGTGCAAAGCCTCGGGAAGTACGCTCTCCCACTGAGAGGTTTTCATCTCTTTTCCTTTCAGAGCTAGCACGATTGTCTTCCAAATAATTCCATTGTATCTTTCAACTTGTCCGTTGCCTTGAGGGTTGTAAGCTGTGGTTCGACTTGTGGCTACCCCAAATGATGCAAGAAAAGTTTTGAGCTCTTGGGACATGAAAGAGGAACCACGGTCCGAATGGATATAAGAAGGTGCTCCGAAAATACTGAACAGTGTGAAAAGACAATTCTTTACGGTAGAAGTGCTGGTATCATGGCAAGCGAAAGCAAATGGGAACCGGGAGTACTCATCTACAATTGTGAGGATATATCGATTTCTTGATTGAGAAGGTATTGGTCCTTTAAAATCGACATTGAGTCTTTCGAAAGGCATAGTGGCCTTGATTAGTGTTCCCTGGTGCCGAAAGAATCTGGGCTTCAGTTCTGAGCAAACTTTACAGCTTGTTGTTACCCGTCTGACATCGTCTATAGAGTATGGCAAGTTTTTGCTTCGTATCCAATGCTGTAAGCGAGTGACACCTGGATGGCAGAGTGATTGGTGTAGCGTCGCAAGGCTCTCAAGCCCAGACGAAATAGTGCAGACCCTGGAGAGAGCGTCAGCCGCTAAGTTGTCTTTTCCAGGTCGATATACTATATCGTATGAATAGCAAGAGAGGTCAAGACGCCATCTTGTGATCTTTTCGTTCTTTATTTTGCCAGTATGCTTTGTGTCAAACATGAACGAAACAGATCTTTGGTCTGTAATCAAACGGAAATGGCGACCTAAGAGGAAATGGCGCCAGTAGCGAATTGCTTCTACAATTGCATACGCCTCTTTTTCGACTGAAGAGTGGTGCTGTTCTGACTTGTTCAAAGTGCGGGAAAAAAAGGCTACTGGTCTTCCACCTTGTGTGAGGGTGGCCGCTATTGCTGCATCAGATGCGTCCGTCTCCACGCAGAATGGAGAGTCTCCATCAATGCAAGTCAAAGACGCACTCATTAAAGCTTTCTTCATGTCAAAGAACGAATCAAGTGCTTCTGGTGTGAGAGGAAACGAACTGTTCATCAGTGGTCTCAACTTTTCAGAGAAATTCTGAATGAACCCCGAATAATGAGAAAACATTCCTAATGCTCTTCGGAGAGATGATGCATTAGTCGGAGGAGGTAACTCCTGGAGAGGCTTCATCCTAGCTGGATCGGGGCGAAGTGTGCCATTACAAATCGTGTGTCCTAAGAGATTTATCGTTCGTAAAGAGAAAGAGCTTTTCTCATTGTTGATTGTAAGATTGAATTTTTCAGCAGCTTTGAAAAATCTCTCCAAGTTCACATCATGTTCCTCCTGACTACGTCCACAACAAGTAACATCGTCTAAGTATGCTTATGTGTCTTTGAGACCTTCCCTACGAATAATACCGTCTATTACTCTTTGGAATGCAGCAACCCCATTGGTAACACCAAATGGAATGCGAGTAAATTGATACAGCTCGCCAGCCGCCTCAAAGGCAGTGTATGGGCGATCTTTTTCGCATATTGGTACTTGATGGTAAGCACTTCGGAGGTCAATAGTGCTAAAAACCTTATATTTTGCGACTTTGTTCACAATGTCGTCGATTCGAGGTAATGGGTAAGCGTCTAGGTGTGTATAGCGGTTAATTGTTCGCGAATAATCAATGACCATGCGGCGTTTGTGAAAACCAGTTACAACATGTACTTGTGCCCGCCATGGAGAGAGACTTTTCTCTACTACTCCTTCCTCTAAAAGTTTTCTTAGCTCTGCCTCGATAAACTTCAAGTCTGAGTCAGTATGTCGCCTAGACTTAATAGCTAATGGCTTACAATCAGAAGTTAGATGAGAGAAGAGTTTTGCAGGCTCCACGTTGGCAGCTTGAAAGACGCAGACTTGCAGGGGCGCTTTTGGACCTCCAAAGTCGAATTGGACACAGGAATGTTGTTGCAGGACATCACGACCGATTATTAGCGCAGAACATAGGTCTGGAAGGACAGATAATGACACATTAGAGTAATGATGGCCAAGAATAGTCAGGTCAGTTTTGCATTGTCCCTGAATAGACACACGGTGCGTTTTCGCTGCGAGCCCAACTTCATCTTTGATTGGATAGATTCTCAATCCAAGGCGAAGTGCCACACGTTTGTCGATAAGGCTTATGTCGCTTCCGGAATCCAGCATACCAGATATTTTCGAATCAGCAATGTCAACTGTAGTTGTCACCTTCGACATAGAAGAAACAGAGCAAGAATGAATTGTGGCTAAAGCGGCCGATGATTTAACCGATTTTGCTTTGCTAGAACGACAAACCTCAGCATAGTGACCTATTTTGGAGCAGTTCCTACATTTTACTTCACGAGCTGGACATTTTGTGCGCAAGTGTCTTTCTTGTCCGCAGAAGTAACACTTGCCCTTGCGAGTAGCACAAACGTTCCGCTCAGATGATTCTTGTTCTGTAGAATCACTCTCTGACCCATGGATTGCGTTGACAGTTGTAGTAGGAATAGGATCGTCGTAATGCTTAGCTTGTATTTGGGCTAATTCTAGAGATCGGGCTTGCGCATGAGCGTCTGTGAGGGAAAGCGTTAAATTTTCTAACAATCTCTGACGTATATTGGGATTCACTAGACCACGGATGAAAGAATCCCTAATGTAGTCATCTCTATTAGTCTCAGCAGTTACTGCTTTGAATTGGCAATCTCGACTCAAAAGCTGAAGAGCCTCTAGGTAGCGGTCTACTGATTCTGTAGCTTGTTGACGTCTAGTGATGAGCTTGTGCCTTGCGAATACTTCGTTAACAGGTTTAACAAAGATGGACTTTAGTATGGAGATTGCGTCATTATATGAATCGGATCTACTCACGTACTCGAATATCTCCGGAGAATGTAGTTGATGAGCAGACGCAGTTTTTCTTCTTCGTTAGCTTGAGTGCTGTTGATGAAGTTCTGGAATCGATGTACCCAGTGATTCCAATGACTTGGAGCGTTGGCAGAATCTGGGTTCAAGTCTAGTATTGATGGACGAAGAAGCCTATCCATTGCATGAATTTTTATGAAGAATAAATTGAAATATTCTGAATGAAAGTTATTACCTTATAGAAGGCTTTATTCTTCATAAAATACAACGGGAAATGAATGGATACGGGAAATTTGGTTCCTACAACAGTTCGGTTTAAACTTGTAACTACTCAACGAACCATCCAGTCATCATAATTATATCACAATTCGTATTCATAATCATAAAATCGCAGATATGATTTGTATTTATAATCGTATTTATGAATAAGAATTCGTCCATCTCTTGGGCGAACGATCTTTTTCCGAACATGCCAGACAATCCAGATAGTCCTCCAGATCACGCTAGAACAGCTTACGACGCTTACGATCTATACAGTAAAATGATAAACCGTTGTGTAATAACTTGCTGCGTTTTAGTCGATTTTCGGAATCTACGTGCCTTGAAACCAGAATCTTCCTAATTTTGAAGGGGGGGGGGGGACATTTTTTTCTCTTATTCGATTGCAAAGGTTCATTATTGAAAATAATAAACCAAAATCTGTAAGAAACAATCGAATATCGTGAACGAATAGTAAAGCACGGCGCTGGAAGCTACCTCACCTTCATGACTGAGCGGTCTTGCGGGTTAGCATGCCTCCACCCCTTCGTCATCTTGCTGCTCAGAGGTGAAATGCGCTCGTTGAATACCTACTAACAGTCTTTATTAGCAAATTTGCAAGAAAATGAAGCCATTGCAGTAAACTCAAGAAGTTTAGCAAACATTTTTGAAATTTTAACAAATAACGCTGCGAATTATTTTGCAAAGGTTTATTATTTTCCTGTATAGATCATTCGTCTGCAAAAAACTGGTCTTTGCCATTGTAAATATTTATTTATTTTGTTTTTTACCTACCAAGCATAGGCACCTTCAATCTCTTCCTATTAGGGCATTTTTGAAAATGTCAACCACTTAGAAGTAGACCCCAAATGAAAATGAAGTGTTGAAATTTTCAAAAGTGCCCTAGTAGTTAGGTACCAACGGTTACTGCCACGCCGTCCGCATAGCAACTCTGCCAACTGCAGTGCGGTGTTCGAGAGGTAGTCGTGGAACTAAAATAGAAATAGAAATGAGCTCTATATCATGTAGTGTAGTGTCCTCGGACTCATGGGGACCGCATTCTACGTCATGATGCGGTCGCCAAGCAGATAGCAGGTGCCTTGTCATCCAGCAGCTGGGATGTTGAGGGGTTGTATCACATGCCGAGTCACCAGGGTAAGAAGCCAGACATAGTTGCCGTCAAGCCCGACCAGTCTTGCATTATCCTGGACGTCCAAGTTATCAATGGCAGCTGGGACATGGAGCAGACTTGGCGGGCTAAGATAAGGAAATATGACACAAATGATTTAAGGCAGCAGTGTCGGGGCTAAAAGGAGTGGCATCCAACAACATCAAGGTGATGGCTGCAACCTGATCATGGCGCGGGAAAAGTGTCACAGAGTTGGGCATCTCGGTAGGTGTACTCCGTGGTATCAACACCCGTGTCCTGCTCGGCTCATATTTGAACTTGTTTTATAGAGGCACTTCCCTTCATCCTTCTCTCCCACCCCCACCTTCCTAATCTTCCTCATCCCTAAGGCCGGCGTCAGGTGAGTCCTGAGCGTCCTCCCAATTATATTTGATTTTTATTATTATTATTATTATTATTTTAATGGCGTGCCCCCTGCGTCTTTCAGGGGAGTTATTTATATACCTATATATATAGGTTGTGACAATGGCAAAGCTGTTTTCTTTGCAGACGAATGATCTAAAGAGGAAAATAATAAACCTTAGTGAAATAATTGCAGCGTTTTTATTATTTTGCCTACCAACTATAGATACCTACTACATACTTCACAAACCCCCTTAATTTTCACCCCTTAGAAGTGACTGACATTTACCAAAAGCATCGCGACACAACTAGTCCCCAAATGGAGCTCATATACCAAATTTCAACCAAATCGGTCCATGGTTGCTAAGAAAATGGACTATTTCTCTGGCCATTATTGTTCTATATTGATGATTCCAGCGGCAATCTTGTAGTTTTTCAATTCCCTAGGCCCATGCACTAACGGGACCAATTTTTCTAAAATGCACTATGGGACTAATTTTCGAAAATCCTTCAAAATTTCAAATTTAGGTACCAACAATTTTTAAAATTTTAGTGCCTGTAATTTAGGAAAATTCTGATCCGAAACAAGGAACGAACGGAGACCTTCGGAGACCCCATTAACTAACCTACTTTTTCTATTCTCTGTTGCATCAGCCGTGTAGATGTACAATAATTGTACGAAACGTTGGCTTAAATACATATTATATTATTCACCCTGACCGATTCTCAAGAACGTGCAAATTGATTGGAAAATAGTAGAAGTTGTGGCTATTATGGGGGTTTCGCGCATGAGCAGAGGCTTTCATCAATCCGAGAGCGATGATTATCATAGGAGACCATCCCTGAAAATTTGAAAGAAACAAATTGATGAAAGGAACGAAGGAGAAGTCACAGAAAACAACAAAATACAGTTTCGATGTTTATTTTTTTCATCATCTAACAAAAAATATAATCCCTTATTCATATTTTAACCGTCGATATAAAAATAAAATTTACGTGCAACTTCTAATTCAATAGTACAAAACCTCCCCCCACCCTTGACGATCAAAAGCAAAACGAGGGTGAAAATTAAATTTTGGAATGTAGTTATCTGTCATGGGTATCTTGTAATACCTTTTCTGTATAGTTTGTGAGTATGGAAGTACCTTTTCGTAAATGTACTGCAGGAACCTACGTTAACCCTAGGATGACACACCGGGGTCATTCGTGACCCCACAATTTACATTTGGCCGTGTATCTATAAAAAAAAAAAAAAAAAATTTCTTCGAACAGGGATATTTTGTAAATTAAGTTGGAACACCTTCCGAGCCCCTTTGTCAGTGGTTAAGGTCAGTCACTCGCTAGAGTTCGTGCAGTTAACCTGCAAACGTGCTATGGGCCACATCTGACCCCAGTGTGCTATAAACGGTTGACTTTTTTTGTGTGGGGGACTATTTGACCCCAGTGTGACTTTCTATTCATTCTTTCGCCTTTTAATTTTTGGGGTCAGAATTGACCCCTGTGTGCCGTTTATGTATGCGAAAAATAGGTGTGCCAAGATTTATACATACGTATATTGATTTCTAAATTTCATGTTTTTCCATTTACCGTGAGAAGCCCCTACTTTGAGCCAAAGCAAATATACTATAAAAATTCACAATAATACAGGAGTGATAATACAATTTTTTTGAAAAGCAGAGAAATAAAAGTGCTGGTGAAAGTCGTCAGTCAAACTCAAAAATGGGCCATCTTTGAGCTGATCTATTATCAAAACTATTCCATAGAATTAAATGATTTTTTTTTATATTTGATTCAAAATATTGTCAACTTGGAATGCTGATAGTGGAATCTATTTTAAAAAAACCCTCAACAAAATATAATTTCAAATTTCTCATTTCCCGCCCGGCGGGGATTGGAATTTCAAATTTCTCATTTATTTCCATATTTTTATTGACTTTTTACGAAACTATATTCAAAACCGAAATTTGTTCCTGGTTTAAACTGTGTTTTTTGTATATATTTCAACAAACAGGCTATCAATAGATTTTTACAACCTAAAAATAAATTTAAATTTCTGTCTTAAATTTAAATTAGAGGAATTTAAATTTTGGGGTCAGAATTGACCCCAGTGTGCCGTTTATGTATGCGAAAAATAGGTGTGCCATCCTGGGGTTAAGCAAAATTTGATGCCAAAAGGAACATCTCCACCAAGTTTCAACTTTAGACGAATTAGTTCCGATCAAAAGTGCTATTTTTATTGAACTATGAGGAATGACTTTGAATACCGCCCAAAGTACCATCTTGTGGCAATTTTTTTTTTTTTTTTTTTTTTTTTTTCAACAACTATCAATTTTGTGAAGGTAAGCAGGGTAAGAGAATAGAACGGATTTTTTTGGGGAAGATACAGAAAAACGTGAATTCACTAATATGTCCGTCATCAGTTGGAACCTTGTCAATGCCGGAGACAAAAAACTTGGGAGAAACTTGTTGGGTATTTTATTCGGTGGATGGTTTTTTCGGGTGATTCGTCTGAATTGAAATGACGGAGTTTTTCCGTTGTTTCCTCTAAACTTGGTAGGTGGAAGCGGAGACGTTTCCTCCGTGGCCGGTCCAGTTGGTGTGGATGAAGAGGCCTGGGGAGCCGAGAAGCTCGTAAGTGTGAGCACCGAAGTAGTCTCTTTGCGCCTGTCAACGGAAAACAAATTGGATCATCACTATTGTCAAGTCCAAAAAACAGTACTGCCAACACAATAGTCAGTAAAAGTCTGCCAAGTGAGGCACATAACTTCCTCGTACCCATAACCCGGTTTTATGGATGCATAGTAGCTTATCTCAAATCACCAATATCTAAGTACCTGCCTTGCATATTCTCTTAAGCTGCCCACACACGGTCCAACACGAATGGGGAAAGCCAAAACTTAGCCCCACTACCTTACAGGACCGAAAGAGAGGAGAGCACACACGTACCGACAGTTGGGTTCATGGATCTTAGTTTTAACCAATGTGTAATATCCATGTTTACCTTATTCTTTCTTGCTCTCAACTTTCCTTGCTTTCAATCGTTTGTTTTTCAAATCTTTTAGCGCAATGGCTTCAATTTTAAGTAATTGCCAAATATGTGGGTTTCATTATCAATCATTGAGTCTTGAAGACCAAAAAGACGCCATAACACCAAGAAAAAGAGTTGAAGGATGAAGAGTTGGTTGGAAATGAGAGGCACGTGAAATGATTGCATACCTCAAAGTTACAAAACATTTAATGTTTAATTTAATAATTAGTATTTTATTTTATTAGGTAGGTACTTAGCTACCTATCGTTTGGGTATCTCGAGAGGGCTTTGGTCAATTTCTGTTTGAGGTGATTTGGGTGTGAAATTTCCCCTGTTTTCCTTTATTGGAGCATTATTGTTGTCATTCAGTTTTTTTAAAAGAAAAATTGGAAGAAGATTTATGAGAGATGGCTAAGTACCTACCTACTGATCTCCAAAAGCCCCATAGGTGCCACGTGCACTCCAAATCGAACTCCCATCTAATTTCTGGGTACCAATCTTTTCCAGGACACCATTCCGTGTCACTACCACCACCTGCTTCGAACGGAGTTGCACGAAATCGCCGTATCCTGACTGACTGGTGCTGTTCAGCCGTTTGGGATCAAGGCCGCATTCGCCACGCCGTCGACAGCGTCAAGGGTGTCGGGAGTTGGGTCTCATCTTATAAAATTGGTCAGAACTATCCATATTACATTTATTTTCTATTTTTCTTGTATAAATCTAGAAGGTTTATTATTCTCAAATTCGAGTAGGTAGATGATTTTCGAATTATTATTTTGAGAACTATTAGGAGGAGCTCCTCATTTTCGTTCTTATAGCTACATAATATAATTAGGTATATCATACTTTTTCTACTTATTGAAAGAAAATACCAAAATTCGTTTTCTTTTGAATAAAAAAATGCTTATACGTCGGAAAGATTAATTGGTTCTTAACACAACCCCTTTCTTTTCCCAACACCGTCTTATAGAATATTAATACCTCAAAGTTTTAGTTATTTTTATATCTAATAGATATAATTCAGTCAATTCGGTTAATAGATATTATCTATTAACCGAATTGACTGAATGTATCACTAAGTGTTTGACTGCGAAAACTGTCCACTAGTTACTACTGCACCTTTTCCTCGTTCTAACGGCATAACTACGTTACTAGATCATGTTCGAAAAATGTAAGATGCAAAGAGGTGTTTTTTATACAGACCTGAAGGAGATTGGCTGGAAGTCGAGGTGAACGATAACCATCGTAGAAAGCAAGAGCGGCTGACAGAGCGGGAACTGGCACACCGGCGAGCGCAGCCTCAGAAACAACCTGGGAAACAGATTAATTCGCATTGAAATTATTCTTTGAAATACCGAAATCAGGAATTCACTGTAACAGTTAGAGAGAGAGAGAGAGGGAGAGAGAGATGTGTCGTTTACAAATATTGCATGACAAACGTCGATAAACAATTAGACATAAAGAATGAAGCTGGAGAAACAATAACTCTCAATTGAACAAATACTAATTTAATAGACCAGAAACAGGCCCCACCCCTCAGGCACTAACCCTAACAACATTTCCATTCCATGTACATTAATTCCATACAGCAACGCACTGATGTTCGCCGCCAGCAGTGAGGACAACGAGAGCGCCACTGTCGGCCCTTCCCCGTCGCCACCCAAGATGGCTGAAGGGCAAATAAGGGGGTGCCCCCACCACCAGCACCCCAGTCTTCTTCAGTGAACCTAGCTGTGCGGCTCATCCCCTCTAATTGTAAAGACGGTATATGAACTGAGAAGTCGGTGAAGTGAGTCAAGTGCGAACTTTCATCAATAGTCAAGATACCTACCCGCCAGTCGGTGTTCTTGAAGATTCGTCAAGCCAAGGCCCGAACTTTGAGACACTGCCGCCCAAATTCCACTCCCGTCCACAGTCTTTCCACCTTTTAGGAGTATATTCAAAACAATGTTCACTCATGAACGATATTCAATAACAACGTTTTCTCACCTTTCTCCAACCGTCTTGACACCGAGCGGTTTCTTTCCTGAAGAAATCATCGAGCAGGAGGGAGCTGAGTTCGGGGTTTTCGTCAAAAGCGCGCTTGATGTTGCCTAAGAACGCACTGAAACAAGGAAATACGAATTTTAAACTTCCTAAACGCACAAAAGTGTCTAAGGTTTTATGATAGGGTCATGCGTGGCTCAGAGCTAGGGGAAAATGTGATTCCGTAAGTTTAAAAATACGTATTTGACTGGGTACCTAACGATTTCAATGTAAGGTTCAATGGAAGGGGAGTCACCATGGTGGGTGGGGCCAGGGGCAGGTCGACTGTTGGGGTCGCCTGCACTCCCTTCACCCACTTGAGATCTGCACTACCTGTATTTTGAGAAAATTAGCCCAGTAAAATGCGAATTGCAGGAGTTGTAGAAAAACGTGAGAAGTTTTGGCAAATGCAATGGCCTAAAAATTTTTAGAATGGACTTTACCGAAAAGAATTTTCACTGAAATCCGTTTTGGAACATTCTGATACAATCCCTGAAGTTTTTCCAAAAATCACATTCATAGGGAACCACCTTCCAATTCATGAAGGGCAGCCTTTATTTCATAATTTCTCCGTCATCTTAATTCCTATGGGATCATCTTCTAATTCACAAAACTTTTTAGTAGTAGATCACTAACTAGTGATTAGTGATCTACTGCTAAAAATTACTTTAAACTACTAAAAACTAATTTAAAATTCTAAAAAGTTTAAAAAAAGATTAAAAATAAGATTAAATAAATTTTAACTAATAAGTTAAAAATAAGTTAAATAAGTTAAATATGTTAAATACGTTAAATAAGTTAAATAAGTTAAATAAGTTAAAAACAAGATTAAATAAATTTTAACTAATTTTAATAAATTTTAAAACTAATTTAAAATACTAAAAAGTTAAAAATAAGATTAAATAAATTCTTAGTAGTAGATCACTAACTAGTGATTAGTGATCTACTACTAAAAATTAATGTAAACAACTAAAAACTAATTTAAAATACTAAAAAGTTAAAAATAAGATTAAAAAAACCTTTTTTTAAATTATTTTCATTATTAACAAAATGAACTGAAAAGTTAAAAATAAATTACCTCTAATAGGAAAATAGCACTTTACCACAGTCTCAATTTTATTAATAAAAGCGTGTTACATTTGGCATCTTCTTCTTCCTCTTGCTATCAAAATGTAACACGCTTTTATTAATAAAATTGGGGCTGTTTTAAAGGGCTATAATATTTCTTATTAGAGGTAATTTTTTTCAACTTCATTCATTTTATGCGTTCATTTTATTTTAAAAAAATGAAAGCATGTTTTCAAAAAAGGCTTTTTAGCGAATTTTCAAGGAAAATTAAGCAATTGCGATGGCCTCAAAATTTTTATAATGGACATTTTCGAAAGAATGTTTCACTGAAATCTGTTTTGGAACATTCTGAAACGATCCCTGAAGCTTTTACAAATACATACAGATATACATATGTTTTTTTGGAAAAAACTCGAATCGTTTTAGAAGGTTCCAATATGTATTGCAGTGAAGAAATTTTGCGAAAAAGTCCATTCTAAAAATTCTGAGGCCATTGCAATAAGGAGCATCTAGGGAAAGAAAGTGGTGGCACGGCCTGAGCGCTATCTAGCGACGTTTATATGAACCTTATCTTCTTTTTTGGGAACATGGATGCACCTCCGTTATCGACCGGTGGTAATATCTGTAGATCCCTGCCTAATCTACAGGAAACCAGAAATTTTCCCTCAATGAAAAAAGGCCATCAAATCTGTTTGAGGCATCAATAAGAAAGGCATTCAGTCTGAAATGAAAATCTATGTACTCGTAGGTAAACAATACTAATTTTTAAAGCATTCTATTACTTACGAAAGAATTAAAAACACAACAAACGATACCTACATCACTTAAGCCAACTGATAAAAGAGATAACCTAGGTTTTTGAGCTCCGGAAGGTTCATCTTATCTTCGCTAGGCAGCGCTTACACCGTTCCACCACTTTCTTTCCCTAGATGCTCCTATTGCAATAGCTTCAATTTTCTTGAAAATTCGCTAAAATCATTGCAATTGAATGGCGATTGAGTACCTTCTGATGATACAACCGCCTCTCCACATGAGCGCAATGGAGCCGTAGTTGAGAGCCCATTTGTACTCTTTGGCAGCTTCCCTCATCAGCATGAAGCCCTGAGTGTATGAGACGATCTTGGAAGCGTACAGCGCCTGGAAACACCAAGAGGTGAATTAGATGCAAACAGAAAAAAAGTCCATTCGTGCAGCATGAATAATTCATTAATTATTAATGAGCGAATTTTCAAAGAAATCTTTCAGTTGAAGGTATGGCTAAGAAAAGGAACAATGGTGTAGCAATTCCTTTTAGAAAGTTTTTTTACACGATTATTGGTTTTGCTTCAGAGTCTACCGAGGTAGCGGAAGCTTTGTTTTCACTTTTCAAGGTTGGAAAAAAAGTTCTCCAACATCAAAATTTCAACTCTCGTTTTACGTTTTAGACCGTCCTGAACAATTTTGGTTCCTGTCTGTCATAAATTCCTTGCCACAGCCATAACTTCTACGATGCTCATCCGATTTCGATGAAAATTTCAGGGATTGTAGGTTGGCGTGTAGATGGTCCCCTACGAAAATCATCACCCCCCGACTGATAGCAGCCACTGCGCATGAGCAAACGTGAAATCCTACCACAGCCATTACTTCCACATTTTCCATCCGATTTCGATGACATTTTCAGAAATTATGCGAGTTGGGGTGGAGATGGTCCCCTATGAATTTCATGGCACCCCAATTGAAAGTATTTTGAGCTCATGCGCAAACGTGAAATCCTTTTAACAGCCATAACTTCTACATTTTCCAACAATATTCAGAGATTGTGCAGATTTATTGTTGTGATAGTGGAAAGTACTTATAGATTGATGTTTTGAGATTAACTACTAGGCATTGGATCATCTATACAATGGGGATATGGATACGAGGAAGATATGCGCCACACCCACTTGGCAGACGTTTTTCGATTTTCAGTATATCATACCAACATACTGTATGCACTGGGTATGCTTTGAAGATGTTAGGAGTCCATATTCATGTTCTACACGTCCCCATGAACTCATAGAGTACCCACACGGCTATTGCATTTCTGGGTAATTTATACGCACGTTTTCATTACATATGAATATATATTTATACTTTTTTAATTTTTGGACTATATTCATTTTTGGAAAGTATATCGGTATTAGAAATTTTGTGCTGAATCCGAATATACCAAATTACTATGATTGTGACAGAAATAACCTCCAAAACTGGAAATACCCGTTTTATTGGACTATTTTTGAAATTTGAACAACTCTGAGTTGTCCAAAATTTCTGGCTAACGAACCCCTCCTTTTGTTTATTGTTACGAAAATTTTGGCAAAAACGAAAATGCTAATAAAATTTTTGCTAAACAATTACTCAAGTTATCGTGCAGAGTGACATATGTTATGATAGATTTCAGTGAAGGAATTTTTCGAAAGTGATTTCATTGCAATGGCTTCATTTTCCTTCAAAATTCACTAATATGCTAGGATTTCAATATTTTCGGGCAAGTTCAGCCCCCAACATGATCTACGTCTGTTGAATCCCAACTGCCCGATATACAGCTATACCTCTCTATTTCCCCACAAATTATAAAGGACTATTGGAAATGAAAGATACGAATGCTGCTCGAACGAATTCGTGGGAAAATAGAGAGGTATAGCTGTACATCGGGCAGTTGGGATTCAACATGTGGCATCCCTTGTGGGGGAATAGAGAGGTATCGGTGTATATCGGGCAGTTGGGATTACAACACGTGGCATCCCTTGTGGGGATTTCAAGATTGCCGATCCAGCAATGGAGCATGGAGAGGATGTTGAGAAGTATGATTCTAAGGATCAAAGAGCTGATGATCTTTAAGGACAATGTGACCGGCATGCGGAAACTGACCAGAGCAGGCGCTACTGGAGATCAAGACATAAGATCGAATGAGACCTTCTGTCTGTTTTTGGTAGTTGGGAGGATGTTACATCCAGTTGATGATGTAACATGTGATGTTCATTTGTTCAAATTGAATCATGTGGAGTTTTAAATGAATAAAAATTGACTTGTGATCCCGATTTCGTTCGAACACGTCGCTTATTTATCATTTCCAATAGTTCTTTATAATTCTTGGGGAAATAGAGAGGTATCGGTGTATATCGGGCAGTTGGGATTACAACAACATCAATTGTTTGGAAATTACGAGTTGAGTTAGTGGAATTTCTATAATTTTAAAAAACTGTCTAGAGTTTTTAGATGTATTTTGATAAATTCATGATTCAACTGAATGATCATCCGGCGAAAAATAACGTAGATAAGTAAAAGAAGAGGTTTTTTGTTACTTACGTGTTTTATGGCTTCAAGGAAAGCCTTTTTGTCACCGGTGTACTTCTTGTTTGTTGGTCCTCCGAGTTTTTTGGAAGCGACCTGTCGCTCGTCGACCAGACACGACAAGCACCTCAATTTGGAGAGTTATTTATTATAATTATAATAGGATTGCAATAAATCATAAAAATAATAATAATATACAATAAACTTAGGGACGGACTTAAATAATTAAAATGATTTTTTTTTAAGGGGGTTCATGAGTCGGTTCTAATTTAACAATTTTTCATGTATTGTTTCTCTGGATATATTCATGATATCTTCATAATATTTTTTTTCAAATTCTTTATCTAGTCTTCATATAACCACTGAACGAGTTTCAACTCTGTTGTGTAAATATTATTAAATAATATTTAATAATATTATTAGGTAAAATTTCTAGGTAAAATTTTTACCTAGAGGAAAAATATAGCAAAACAGTTTTTTCCTTTTTTTCATGCTTATGATTTTTTAATTATAGCCATGTTTCTGTTGGGAGTTTTCCGTGCAAACTTGTTCAATCACTGTAATAAACACCTCTCGACAATATTTTTAAAAAAATTAAGTTGCCAGCTCTGAGAAACAGGTACCTACCTAAGTGACGAAAAACAAGGGTTTTCCGGTTTAGAGAAAAACCGCTATTTGTGGAAGGTTACCGTTTTTCGAGATGTTTGATCGATAGTTCGTATACTTGATTATTCGATACTGAAGAAATTTGAAATGAGGTCTGATTATTCCTTATCTACGATTATTATCAGTCAGTTTTTGCACCGGTTAGGTAAGGTTGTTTCACATCACGTAGTACTGATAAGAATAATGTTTTTTTTAATCAAATGAAATTTACAACATACAATGGTTATACACTATTGGTACACTTGATTGTCTAGAGCTGCTATTTTTGTACTATTAAGGCCCCTTTACACTAGCAATTTTTTTCGGCAATAGTTGCGTGCGAGAAAAATTGCTCAAGTTTCATGTTGCTAGTGTAAACATGTACGCAACACAGTGCAATTATTTTTCGTCTTGAAGAAGTTGTAGGCAATAATTGCAGGGTGTTGCGCAACATTTTTAGCTCCAAACGAAGATTGAACTGTACTGCAAATCAAGTCTGAGGGGGTTGGAAAATAATTGCACCTCGAGCACCCGGGCGTGTTGCGGGCTAGCATCTCCTGGCGTTTCCACCCAAGTCGGGCGATTTCTGTGAATCACAGGATTCCCGCATGTCCCGGGAATCACAGAAACATGTTCCCGGGAATCACAGAAACATGTTCCCGGGAATCACAGAAACATGTTCCCGGGAATCACAGAAATCGCCAGTAGTTTGTATCGCCGAGTCCGTGTGTTATTAAGCTCAGTCCAGTTTTGTCCAGTCTTGTCTTGAATTAACAATGAGCTGGGGTAACAGCAAAATTTTAGATTTTATTAATGCCAAGTTCTCCTTTTCTTCCTCCCCTGCATGGTGCTTGCGGCGACGATGACAACGGTAGCAGCGATGATTTCCGCTTCCATCATGTTGACGAACTGGTGTTGCTAGTGTAAACGAAATAACTGAACAATTTTTATTGCTCAATTTTATTGTACAACACAACGCAATTATTGCGTCACCTCCTGTTGATGCAACACGAGAACGCAATTATTGTCATGTGTTGCCAACAACTTTTCTAGTGCAATTTTTTTGGAGTTGGGCAATTATTGTCGAAAAAAATTGCTAGTGTAAAGGGGCCTTTAGGTGACATGGGAATCAGTGCTGGAAACATGGAGCAGGACATAGGAGGTATCAATCAGAACTTATGAACACCGAAAGGACGGTAGGTAGGTAGTTACAGAAATATAGAAACTATGAACCTAGAGCGGGAAACAGCATTTGACTCCTGAATCTTTGAAAACTCATATCTTTGCTTTCCACTGCTCAAATTTAATATTTTTATATACCAAAATGTCTGGAAAAACCTGCAGAATTTTATAAAAATAAAAAACGATAAAGTCGAAAAATTTTCGATTTTGACTCATGAACCCCCTTAATGTGATTTAGGCCCACTTTCACCACACATTAAAAACGAGTTTAAACCAAACGAGGCGAGAGATAAACGACGTTCAGTAAAAATCGTCTTTCACCAGAGCAATTTACGAGTTTAAACACCATCTTGGGGGGTTCGAGTTTAAACGGTCGAAAATCGGCCGAATAAACTAGGAAACCTCGTTTAACTACCAATTCAATATGGCTGCGCATTAATTTGTGATTGTTTTCGAAATGAAATTGCGAATTATTTATGCATTTCGAATTATTTTTGACTCGTCTGACGATGACGACGACGTACGAGTCGAATCCTGGATCGGATTCCACATTCCGAGATTATGTACGTTACTGAATTTCCGCCTTTCCAAGCCCCGAGTCGTCCAAGTGCTCGACTAGATTGACACTCGCCTCGAGTTCCCGTCATAAAAATAAGTTCAACACGTTAATTTAAAATGAATAATGGTTTAAAAGTTTAATGGTAAAAGACCAGTTCGACCAAAATAAATTTCTATTGAGGTGAACTCGGGGGGCCCTCATCTTTGAGTTTACATCCATCGGTACTCATTCAAATTATCGAAGTAAATTCCTACCGTTCAGAACAAGGCGGTGTTTCACTAGGATACATCAAGGAAGGTACTTGAGTCTGGAGAAATACTGGAGTTATTGCGCTCATTGTGGCTCAAAGTGATGATGTGTAATAACTCAATAGGTAGGTGATGAAAATATTCAGCAAAATAAAACGAAGGGAACCGGAAAACTCGAAACAAACCGCAGGAATCAGCAAATAATAAAAACAAGGAATTCGAAAAACTGACACTGATAAAGATTCACAAGGCGGCAATCTGCTGATAGCAAGTGCAGTTGTGGTTGTTGTTCAACGTTTCTATTGCCCAAATACGTCATAATGTCCAACTTTCATTCGTTTCGCTCAACATTTCAAGTTTAGACAAACTCGATTGTCTTAAACAACATTTAACGATGATTTGGGTTGGTGAAAGATGCTCGCCATCTTGCCGGGTTTATTCCTTCAGATTAACTATTAACGCGTTTAGCTAAGCAAGTTTAGAACAACTTTTGGTGAAAGTGGGCCTTAGGAGATGATGTTGTCTAAGCCTGGTTAAACCTTTCATTTTTATGTTGAGCACCTAGCGTTAGGTAGTTAGGTTTATTTTGTTTATCTTACGTCCTCTCGTCACGCCGTGTTTTCGCCAAAGTTAAAAAAAAAGTCCATTCATGCAGCATGAATTAATGAGCGAATTTTCAAATAAATCTTTCATTTGAAGGTGTGGTTAAGAAAAGGACCAATGGTGTTGCAATTTCTTTTAGAAAGTTTTTTACACGATTCTTGGTTTCAAACGGGCGTCTGGACGCTTCAGTGAACTTTCTCGGCATCACCATTGATTCCCGGTTGTCTTGGTCCAAGCATATTGAGGCAGTGGACCCTAAACTGGCATCGTCTAATTTAATGTTATGCCATTTGTCGGGGGTTGTTTCATACCATGTGCTTCGAACAGTGTATTTCGCGTGCGTACACAGTAGGCTCTCATATGGAGTTCTGTTGTGGGGAAATTCTGCTCATAGTATGGTAGCATTCAGAGCACAGAAGTCTGCAGTACGCGCCATCTTTTACCTGAAGACATCTCAGAGCTGCCGCGGTTATTTTCGGGTATTAGGGACATTCACTGTGCCATTGACATTGACTGTTTTTGTGTTATCAATTTCGACAGATATTTGTAATACGAACTTCGATCAGTACTCTAATTTGTTTTTTATCCTTGATATTTATTAAGCTTAATGAATGTACTCACTGACGATCGTATCGCCTTGTAGGCTTTTTACTGAATAAAGATTATTATTTAGTCACAGCCTACAATGTGAAATCACCTGGCAAAGACGCTTTCGCCGATTAGTGTGACTGGGACGCCGTGGTCCAGAGCTGTGATGGCGGTCCATTTACCGGTTCCCTTTTGACCAGCGCTGTCCCTGATTTTTTCCACCAAATACTGATCTGTAACATTTGAAGGTGACGTCGGTTCATTGATCAGTACACAACACAGCAGTGCGAGATGAAACAGTACTCTTATTAAGGTTGAATTAGTTAGCTGATCGTCAAAGTCAAAGTCAAAAAGTTTTTTATTGTAGAACCAATTACTAGATGGCATTAGAATAGTCAGAATACTAAATTAAGGTAGGTAACTGAGATCATAAGGCTGACCCTCGAAATCGGAGTGGACCTTACAACTCTCAAACACAGGCAAAGAATGGGGAATTTGCCTCACATTTTTTTTTTTTTTTTTTTTTTTTCGAATGAGGGTTTATTTTTATGGAATAAAACCATAGTGAGCTGCTCGAAAACGCATCCAAAAAATTTAGAGAATTTAAGGAAGATGGAAATTTCAAATGTGGTGGCAATGTGTAAGAGGCCAGGCGATGTTTGAAACGTAACGGATATTCTACCAATCTGACTTCAAAGGAGGTTCTGGGGCGCTTACCACAGAAGCGGAACATACACGAACTTTTAGCTTACAAGTAGTGCGCACAAGAGTGCGCCGCGAACTGGCAGGAAGAACCCAGACACAAAAGTGACCAAAAGAAACAATATAACTCACTTTTTTACAATACGATTCTACCTACTAGTTTATCAAGTCTATTAGTCTTCATCTTCTCTTATTTAGTTTCAAGATTTGAATCACATTATTCGAGTAGCCATTTCACTGGATCGTTTTGTGTGGCGGTGCTAGAACTCTGTCTGTTGTCGGAGTTGTGTTCGCGTCGTTTTTTTTTTCATATGACGTCAACAATATTCCTCGATTTTCGCGGTATTTTGTAACAGAGGCTTCACTTGTTTAGGCATTTTCTCCTACGGTAATTTTTTCCCCTTGGTTATTCCTAGTGTTAAACGTTATTCTAGGGCCCTATTATAGGATTTGACTTGAAATTCCAGAATCTAAACTTGAGGCAAATTCCCCAATGGGGACGAAAACGCGGTTTTTGATCAATTTGGCACTTGGCATTTGGTTCAACGTCACACATCAAGTGAGAGTAGTGTCACAACAAACAGAAGTAGGGACAAAAGTGTACTCCTGGGAAGGACTCACCGTCAGAGTCTTTGAATCTCAGGATGTCTCTGGTAATTTCGATAAGGAACGAATCGAGTTCACCTTTGTTCCATTCTTCAAATACCTGAAAAGAGGAAAGAAACTGTAATCACAATATCCACAAAGTAAGACTACATCAAATTTTAATCGAATTTTCAAGTTTAAGCATGAACTGAAGTAAAATTCAAGAAAGGTCAATTTCACAAGGATATATCGCTCATACCCTAGAAGAGGGGTACAAGTCCAAAAATGTGATTTTCGGGAAATCGCTTTCAAAGTTTTACACTCAAACAAATAGCTATATCTCCATGACAACACGTTTAAACCTTTAGCGTTCCTTGGTACAACTGTTGTACCAAGGTAGAAGCAGTTTGAATTCTGGCGTGTTTTTCGTTCTCAATAGGGTGCAGCTTCATGGGAAAAATGGTAGCATCTCTTAGCTCCGCCTATATGTCGAGATATTGCAAAAGTGGGTGTTTTGCGGTACTACTGTTGTACCAAGGAACGCTAACGACGAAGTTTTTTTGCTGTTTTTTTTTATTCAAACCAAAACATTACGCGGTGATGTCCACACGGATGAATTTCGTCTTCTATTCGAGGAACGTAATTTTTCTATAGCTATTCAAGTATCCATAATGAAAGCATAACACTGGAATCGTGTACTTGCAACGATGTTATTGAAGTTTTTCGGGGCGGGCGCCCCATGATTTCTCACTGGAGATTGGACGCGTCACATGCCTACGCAACAAGTCCTATTGAAATGTTGTTTGCTGTCGAATTTGTCATCTGTTTTATATTGATTGAAAGCAAGATCATCCAGAATAAACTCAAATTACGATCATTCCCTGATTACCTTTTACTGGTACAAATGTTGTACCAAGGAACATCGTGGGTGAAAAGTGCACCTGGTGGTCCTTGGTACACATGCTGTACCATGCCATTTTATGGCGCGTGAACCAGTTGTTTTCGCAAAAAAGGCTGAAATATTGTTAATAGATCCATAAAGACCCAACTAGATCGGAATAAATTTTTTTTCCCATGACGCCCGAGTTTTGCCCGCTATAGGGTTAATGTTAATGATATTTGGGGAAAATGTTCCCGTACTAATGCTGCAACTACCTCTATCTGACAACATACAAGATATACTGCAACGTGGCTTAGATCCAGACATCCTCACGACAATTTGCAACTGTAATCCTCTCAACCTCCGCAAATGTAATAATTACGGGATTCCAGGGAAATATACTGCTAATTTACACCAGTTTGAATTGACTTTTATTCAAAACTCACTCACTCACTCACTTCTTTCATTTTAGTTTTTATTGACTTTTATTTCTTTTTTTTTACGGACACTCGACAAGTAAAACAACAGAGAGAACAAACATTGCCGCTAGAGGCGCTAGCGTTCCCTACCTACCACCATGGAGCTACCTACCAACATGGATTATATAAGAGATAGGATTGATCCCTCAACAGCAACAATTCCAACAACCTCAAAACAAAACAAGAATAGCAAGAATCAACAATACATATGCCAAGAATAGCAAAACGAAAAACATATGTCCCACATAGCAGCGGCTGTGACAACTAATTCCAGAAAAAAGAAGAAGAAGAAGACACTATCTTATCACAGTGATAACTGTAATCAGCTCCCTCCGTTACGCAACAAGTTGTTCTGGATCGGAAAACATCGTGAGAAAACGTATAATTTTGTGCCGAATAGGTAGATTAGTCCAGTAAAAACGATGGTTTTAGTGAAAATACTGTTTTTCGCATACGCTCGAGAACTCGTCGGGAAACCTGAGGATGACCTTGAGGTGAGTGTCAAACCTCCGTACAACCAAACCCGTCGGGATTTCGACGTTTTTTCTTCATTTTAGTCGGCTTCACTGTGATTTAGAGTGATTTCAAAACAGCTGTGAAAACCAACTTTGTTGAAAAGAAGGAGTTTAATTGTTCAGATCGAATGATTTTCCCAATCAAGTAGTTAGTTTGTTTATTGACTAACTAGAGGCACAGGGAATTTTCTTCCCTCGGCCGACATTTTTACATTATTTCCAAAAAGAAAAAATGGTTTTGGTTAAAATAATGTTTTTCGAACGCTGGAGAACTCGTAAGGAAATCTTGGAGTAAAAAACTACCTACGGTATTAAGTGTAAAAAGTACAGTGGATGTACCCAACTTCGGCCACTTTTGGAGGTTTTTTGAGTTTATTCAAAGTCAAATATATGAGTAAAAATCTGAAAATAGCAGCAGATCTGCTCCATAGGATGTCACTATAATTTTTTTTTTTTTATCATCACAACTTTGGCTTTTTTTAAAAACTTGAAGTGTGACCGAAGTTAGGTACCGTTGTGCTCCAACTTCGGCCACCTATAAAAAATGCATTAAAAACGAAGAAGTAGTAGTTATATTGTAACTTCGGCCGCCGAATAATTTTTAAAAAAAGCTTTTTTGAATTTAAAAATTACAAAAACCACACAAAAACTTTTTTGGAACACCTGTGATACAATAACACCTTAGGAATATCATGGAAATCATCCAAACAAAGGCGAAATGCAGTAAAAAATATCTATAAAGCTTTTCAAACATGAACAGATTATTTGAATTTTAAAACTTCAAATCATGGTAATTTTTAGGTCAACATTTCAAAAATATCATCATTATCAGTGCTAATATCAAAAATCCGAGATCGTCACACTAGTCATAATACAGCTAAAATTATTTGAACAACATTTAAAACATTCATTGCTAACATTAACTTATCTGTCTTCTCTTGAAAGCTTTGTGTAATATTCTCAAACGACTATAAACTCATGACTAGTCATTATAATAATATCATTAGAGTGAAAATGGAAATGCATTGGGGTGACCCACCTTGAGAGGATTCTTCTTATTTATCTCATCCTGCAAAGTCGATCTGGGTACTGCATATTTTTAGGATGCCTTCCGAATTGACAATTTCCTAGCCCTAACCTCCTTCAGTGCGTTTTCCATATATATCGGATTATAGTTTTGGTACTCACGTCCACTAATTTTCTATCTTCGAGACGGACCCCCCATGGCCGAAGTTAGGAACACTGACTCAGTTATCGGAAAAAACTCCCCAGAACTCCCTCAAAACACGAAGTAAAAAAATGACTTATCACTCACCTTCAAGAACACTAAACTACGAACATGAAACGGTAAGAGCAAGTTCTAAGATCACATCACATCAAAAACTACAATAGTTATAAAGTACACAAGCTGAAAAATGTCTAAACTGCTTGTTTACATTTTGATTTTTTTCATGAAATTTCAGGAAAGTGATAAGAGTAACAAGCGCGGGAGATATCAACATTAGGCCCCAAAGACACCTGTTGAAATTGAGAAAAAACTGAAAGTTTTTAATGACCCCTGAAGAGCGCAGCTTCATCAGTACCGCCAATATTTGAAATGGCCGAAGTTAGGGGACATGGCCGAAGTTGGGTACATCTACGGTACTTCAGAAACTATAAACGTGACTTCGGCTGATCTTCATTCTGTATTTGTTTATCATCTAATCAGTTCAGTGGTTGACGATTGTCTGCTCAGGTCTCTGACAAAAAGGTAGCCCATCGATTTTGACGTGTCTCCTACTTGTGAACAGGTTGTTGTGAACAAAAGAAACCGTGGACCTTGAAAGAGCTGAATTTAGCTGTTCAATTCATTATAGTTCTTCCCAACATGTTGATATTTTACTAAAATTTAGTAAAAGTCGCTTAAGATGCATCATGGCACATCTAACTTTTTCCTACTTTTCAGGAGAGCAAAAAAACCGATATGGTCGATAAATGTAACAGTTTTCAACATTTTTATTCATCGGTCTGCCTTTATTTACAGTCTGCTAACTTGAATTGCATTTAATAGTACAGTAAACATCATATGTCAAAAAATCTTGTAGATGTGCCATGCTGTTGAAATTTTTCCTCTCACATGTGCTATGATGTACCACATTTTCTCTGTGTTTCGTGGTGAAACGGCATTACTCTGTAGCTGGCAGAGATGTAGTTTACTGAAAAACTATGAAATTCATCCTTCTCCAAGTAAAAGCACGAGTTCGAGAATTAAATAAGAGAAATCATTGCAATTCTGCAAATCCGCACAATCTCTGAAAATTTCATCGGAATGGGACAATAACTTCGATAGTTTTATGTCAGGCAGACACGGAACCAAAATTGTTCAGGAAGGCTGGAAACGTAAAACACGAGTGGGAATTCTGATTTTGGAGAACTTTTTTTTTCAACCTTGAAAAGTAAAACAATGCTTCTGCTACCTTGGTAGACTCGGAAGCAAAATGTAATATGTATAATATTTTGGAGAAGTAACAATTTCAATGCAACTTTATCTTCAGAAGAGAGTTGAGAAGTTTCAAGGTTTCATTTGTGAGATCGTAGACCACCAATAAAATCACGTTTTTAGTTTTCCCAAGGCACAATCTCAAGTCAATAACCAAGATTGCCTAATATCACGTTAGTAGTAGTAACACGGGTATTGAAATTTTTCTATTTTTAGATTTTTTTCCATCATTAGGTACTAAGCACAGCTAGCACTTAAATTTTCGACTTATGATAGGTAGTTTAGTTTTAGCTAATTTCCAATTTCTAAATAGAGAAATGTGTAAAGTGACGGAGACACTTACTGGCGCCTTACTTTCTGGCTTACAACTTGGGACTAAAAGAATTTAAATTTTAGCTGTAAGGTCCCAAAAACTTTAAGGGGACACGGAACCCACCCCCCTCCCGCCTGTAATAGAGGTGTTTTCTGGTACATTTTTCTCAGTCCCTGTTCAACCGAATCTTCTAATTTTTTTTTTTTTTGGTTTGTAGGATATATTCTCATCTTGCCTCGGACGGATCCTTTTTAGATTATCTTAATTACTTTTTATTTGAGATTCTGTTTTATAAAATAGAATTATTTTCTACCTTCGTTACTCTTTTTGGAATAGTTGGAATTGGAAAATTGGTTAAAGGATCCGGTACAGCCTTAGTTTAGGTGTCTTCTTTCATTAAAAAAAAAGAAATAGAGGATAGGATTAGTATTTCCTGAGAAAAAGGAACATTTATCATGAAAAAGTGAACTATTCAGGAGAGCAATTTGAAGTTGAGCGGGAACAAACGAGGGCGCTTGCAGATGAAACTATCGATTCTCACCTCACGTTTCTCGAATTTTGATTGGTTCCTTGATTTTGAATTGTCTTTGCTTATTGGTTGTTCAACCAAAGATAATTCAATATTTGCCTTCCGATTTATACTATCGATTTTTCAGTATTGCATTGAAATAGTGTAACAGGTTGGTAGGTTAGTTTCGTTAGTTTCGGGGCTGCACTAGGTACGCAAAAATTAATTTCCTCGTCATTTGAGACGGAATTTTTCGGTAATTCTTGTTTAAATCTATTCTCAGCATGTTCAAGAATGATTTTCAATTTTAAAAAAATCGAAATTTTCATCATTTTTTGGGTTCCGTGTCCCCTTAAGAAAGAAGTTTAGAGAACTCAGTTTTGTGATTTAGAGAATACAGCCATTGAGTAATAACAATTGGAGAGAGTCTCTTATTGGTCGGTAAACTAGAATGCCAGAGTTGGGCCAGTTTTGCCTTTTATAAGGAAGGTCATGAGTGAAAGATGTGTCTTCACTGTGGTTAGAGCCTTCCTCCTTACAATTTGTCATTCATCGTGAATAAAAATCAGTTTTTTTTGGTATTTTTAAAAATTTTCATGCAGGCGATCGTGCAGCAACGGATGACTTAGGGCGTTTCTTCCCCTTGAAATTGGCAATGATTTTTCTATAGGAAAGCTGCTAGAAAAACATGAAACATCATGGCACATCAAACTTTCTCAGAACACACCATCATAGCACAAGTAAATCTGCAACTTTCAACGAAGAATTAGTTGTCATTCCAGATAGCTTGGGACATGGTATTTTGTTTTTATTGAAGTTTATTTAGTGGAGAATAGATTACAAAATAATTTTTCAGGAAAAACTCCCTAATCATTCACGTAGTCAAACAAAACCCAGCTCATCATCTGAGCTGTAGCCTTCCGCCATGTTGAAGATTGTAGATGTGCCAAGATGTCAGATGATTTTAGTAGTGCTATGATAACTAAATCAGAAATTACAGCGTTTCAAGTGGAGCAATCAAAAAACGAAGTCCACCAATCACTCAGGCGCGAAAATTCACATAAGAAACCGTTCTAACCTCATCTAACCATGATGCATCTTAAGCGACGAAATATTGACTAACATAAACACCAGGAGAAACGACTGGCGCTCTTCTAGGTTTGATAACTTCTTAGTTTAAACCTCGAACTAGTAATCTACCTTCGTTATTCAGCTCTACAGATAACATTTGTTGGTCTACCTGACAACATCGTCACAGTAAATATTTTGCCCAAATTTTGTTCCAGTTAAATGAAACCATGGAGTATAAGAAGCTGCACGAAACCGTTTTATCGAAATATGAAGCGCTCAAACGGCTGAAGAACTCGTTCCTGATCTCCAAAAACGCCGAGTACTTGGAAGAAGGAACTGTTAACTTCGTAGACGGCGACGAATTAGCTATTATTCCGCCAGTGAGCGGAGGTTGATGGACTGATTTCTCTTCTATTTTCATTCAAGATCTCATATTGTGGTACCTACTAACTATAATTACGTCAAACCAAATTTACCACCTGTACCTACAATAAGACGACTGATTGGGAATATACAACGGGAATAGACTCTTCTTTGTCAAGCTTTCGGTAAATTTATTACCTTCTTCATGGCTTGAAGGATGTGTTACTCAGTGAGCTTACCAAGAATACGAAATGAGCTGATGGAGATGCCACCATAATTATTGAAAATTAAATTTTATGATATTAAATGAAGAAAAGGTCTATTCATGGCCGAATTTTCAAAAAAATCTTTCAGTTGAGATTTTTTTTCTCTCCAGGGATCGTTTCAGAGTGTTCTAAAACAGATTACAATGAAAAAATTATTCGGAAAATTCCACTCTAAAAATTTTGAGGCAATTGCAATAGCTTCATTTTCCTTTAAAATTCGTCAAAAATGAATAAAACACCAGCTTTCAGGAAAATTGGATGTCAGAACAACTTAACAAAAAAGTCCATTCATAAAGCATGAATTAATGAGCGAATTTTCAAAGAAATCATTCAGTTGAAGGTGTGGTTAAGAAAAGGAACAATGGTGTTGCAATTTCTTTAAAAAATTTTTTTTTACACGATTCTTGGTTTTTTTTGATTTTTATTATAGCATACCAACATACTGTATGCAATGGGTATGCTTTGAAGATGTTAGGAGTGCATATTCATGTTCTAGTCGTCTCTACGAACTCATAGAGTACCCACACGGCTACTGCATTTCTGGGTACAACAAATATACGCAGGTATTCATTATATATATAAATACTTAATTTTGGACAATTTTGATGTTTGAAAAACGCATTGATATCAGAAATTTTGTGCTGAATCCGAATTTACCATATATTACCATGATTCTGAAAGTAATAACCACGAAAAACGGAGAAAACTTCCGAGTTTTTTTTTTCCAACGTATGATGCGTGAAAAACTTCAGGGATCGTTTCAGAATGTTCCAAAACGGATTTCAGTGTAAAATTTTTTCGAAAAAGTGGATTCTAAAAATTTTGAGGCCATTGCAATAGCTTCATTTTCCTTGAAAAATCTCTAAAATGCTTCGTTCAAATGCCTGAGTAGCACGTCCTTCGAGACCTAAAGAAGGTAATAAATTTATAATTTAGGTATCTGTCACTTTTCATAGGTTTTTTCTCCACCAATCAACAGAAATATTTCCAGTGGATTCATCTCTGATTGACAAAGTGTCGAGAAAGGGGAGCTGAAAATTCTGTTCTATTTCTATGGTAAATTGTAGCTTGGGATGGTAATTATTGAATATGTTCAAGACCACATCCTTGGATCCATTGGGAATGACAAGATGTAGATCATTTTCTCTATGTATTTTTTTAATATAATTTTTTTAAAACCTATGAGAGTACCAAATATCTTACTAACATTCTAAAAAATCTATCCTCTGATACTTACAACATCATAGACTCTTTTGCATTTGTTTCCTCAATCGAAGGAAAAACAATCCCTTCAGGTCACGTCAAATCACTCTTTACAAACATTCCATTAGAACTTGTAAACTCTATTATCCAAAACAGATGGAATGATCTCTCCATACATACAAAAATAACGAAAGATAATTTTTTTAGTCTGCTGAAGTTATGTGTAGAACAGGTACTTAATACTAAGACTACTAAATACTTAATACTTATACTTTATACTTAATATCAAGATAGTTGTTATGAAATTATAGTTGGTGTTGCTATGGGCTGTCCTATAGCCCCCATACTTGCTGATTTAGTCATGAGTAGCTTATTAGACCAGGTCATATATACCATTTGTATATAAATATGTTGATGATCTACATCTTGTCATTCCCAATGGATCCAAGGATGTGGTCTTGAACATATTCAATAATTACCATCCCAAGCAACAATTTACCATAGAAATGGAACAGAATTTTCAGCAAAGAAGGGGTTTATTCCCGTGGACCCCATTCCCTATCAGTCAACATAGTGGGTTTTGTTGGGTCGATCTACATATTTGCTGTACCAACAAGGATGAACTTGGTCGCGACATTGTGCGTGTAGAGTACCTAATAGGTAGGTATTCTTCTTACAATGGATACTATCACAAAGGAGAAACAACAGTTCAGGTTACCACAAAGTATACCTACTTCGTGAAACCTCAAATCCTTTTGTATATTTTGATAAGTAAATAAATTTAAATTAAACCCAGTTTTTTTTTTAAACATGAAATCACCCACGCATTTTAACCCACTTCAAGCCAAGGGTAGAAATAACTGAATAATGAGGAGAGGAGGATGAACTGTTTTACATAATGCCAGCTGAAATAAAGCATCATTTGCTCCCCAATCGAGAGCAAAAATACTCGATATTTTCCAGGAATGGCAGTCGGAAAAAATCCAACCTGAAATGGTTGTTGACATTTTATGTCTTTACTATGGCACATAAATGAAAAATCGTCACGCAGGGAGCGTCACGCGGGGAGCGTTACGCGGAAATTTCTGATGATTTTCGCTTACATGAAATGTCTCTCGTGGTTGCGTACTTGTACGAAAGCTGTAGCCACCAATCGGGAGGAGCAGTGGGCGGGAGGTTCTGTAAGATTTTTGACATTTTATGTCTTTACTATGGCACATAAATGAAAAATCGTCACGCGGGGAGCGTTATGAGGGGAGCGTTACGCGGAAATTTCTGATGATTTTTGCTTACATAAAATGTCTCTCGTGGTTGCGTACTTGTACGAAAGCTGTAGCCACCGTTTGTGTTTGACATTATGTGAGTAGTTTCAAGTTCTTTTTCTATATAGATCACTCGCCTAAAAAATCACCAACCATCCAATATGAAGAAAAAAAAAAAAAAGAAAAAAAATCAAATAAAAAAAAAATTCAAAATCACCAACCATCGATCGTTTCACCAAAATTTTTGTTACTTTTCTTACAAAAGAGCTTCTTTAACAACTTAAAAATATATCCTGTCTTCCCAATGTAACGTTGTGGTAGGCAGGTTTTTTACTTTACTTTTACTTACTCGATATTTTATGAATTTTACCTTTTAATGAGATTTGAGAGGCTACAGTTTTCCAAATTGATATGATTTATCCAGTTCATTGTTTCGGTAGAATGTAAAAGTCTATTTATGGACCGGAATATGTTTCAACTCATGGCTCAGAAAGAATCGAATTTGAGCCACCATACTCAAGCCTTCTTCGCCCTTTCAAAAAATGTCCAAAATTGCATTGAGCTCCCGAACATCAAAGAAAACTTTTTCTGAAAAGTTTAGGAACAGCATGATCGAAAAAAAATTCTCCTGCAAAGATTTTCCACTATTTTCAATATATTAAAAAAAATCATAAGTAAATATGAATGCAAAAAGTATTTTTCCTGAATTCTATACAAATTACTCGTTGTTACATTTTGTAAGATTCGTGTGAAAATTTGCAGCGTGTTTCTGAAGGACATTGATGAAAACGCTTGCATACGAGTCTGCAACACATTGAAACATTTTCATCCCCCCCCCCCCCTACCAGAAATCCCTACCCTAACGAAAATCAGCTCGATTTTCGACTCAGCTGATCTGGGAGCTCGATTTTCGACTCAGCTGATCTGGGAGCTCGATTTTCGATCAGCTGATCTGGGAGCTCGATTTTCGACTCAGCTGATCTGGGAGCTCAATTTTCGACTCAGCTGATCTGGTAATATCAAACTGTAAAGTACCTACCTAACTGTAAAGTACCTACCTGTAAAGTACCTAACAACTTCACTTCTGATGGTCATAATCATCATTGTGGCGACTTGGGACAAATTTCGTTAGCAAATTTCGTCGCAACGAATTTCGTGACGATTTTTTTTATGTGCCATATGAAAGACATGAAAATGTCAACAAATTTCGTCGCAACAAATTTCGTGACGATTTTTTTTTATGTGCCATATGAAAGACATGAAAATGTCAAAAACGCTTGCATACGAGTCTGCAACACATTGAAACATTTTCATGCCCCCCCCCCCCCTCCCCTCCCGACACATGAACTACATACCTCCCATAAACTACTAATTCGACTCAGCTGATCTGGTAATATCAAACTGTAAAGTACCTACCTAACTGTAAAGTACCTAACAACTTCACTTCTGATGGTCATAATCATCATTGTGGCGACTTGGGACAAATTTCGTTAGCAAATTTCGTCGCAACAAATTTCGTGACGATTTTTTTTTTATGTGCCATATGAAAGACATGAAAATGTCAAAACGCACCAGTGGTCGGAAATGGGTTAACAACAATCACCTGGTTGGTTGAAGCGCTCCCATGTGGCAAATGTTGGAACCGTCCAAACAGGGATTTTTTTGATGACGTGCCAAATTTATGACCAAAATTTCAAAACTATTCCCATTTGACATTTTATGTCTTTACTTTGGCACATAAACGAAAAAACGTCACAAAATTGCTCACCCCTGAGTTGAAAGAACTGTAAACATTTGCTGTAACAGTTTGTTTCACGTCAACTAACAATTTATAGGTTTGTTCCAGCGCAAAAAGTTCGTGAACCCGCTGGGTGTGAGAACCCGAAAAAGTTGAAGAGTTCATGAACTTTTTAGGTTCAGGAACCTGTGCGCTCAGTGCCGTCCTTAGGGTGGAGCGAGTGGAGCGGCCGCTCCAGGCCTCGCGCTGAGGAAGGCCTCGCGCTGCGAGGCCTTACTCTCGCTAAAACACAATAAGTAAAAGTTATGGTTGAATTGAAATAGTGTGCAGAGTGAAGATATACATGCTTAAAATATGAAGTCTGATTATACGTGCTATATTTTCAATTATTGGATAGATAAAACAAAAACGAACAAGATATTAGTGACTTGAAGAAACAATGCAAAACATCGTTTGATAGCGGCACGGCGGCAAAATGACCGAACCCTAGCCTCGCGCTCGTCCGCGCCGGTGAGTCATACTCGCGCCGATAGACCGACATTTCGTTTTTTCTGATGAATTTATTGTTTGTTAGACAAAAATTACTATGTTCAACATTAACAAAGTTTGTTAATGTTTAACAGTGTTTAACACTGTTTAAGCATTACTCAAAGAATAAACTTTGTTTTGATTTTTCTAGCTTATTTTTCTGAGATTCCTATTGTTTTTTTTTTTGGTTTATTATTTTCAATAGGTAATGAACCTTTGGAATCGACCAAGAAAAAACAAATTTTAGCAACCCCTCAAAATTTGATGGTTTACGTTTCAAGGTACGTAGAATCCAAAAATCGAATAAAGATTTGGCCGTCCGTACGCCGTACGCGGCACTTTTGCCACTTAGCATTGACCGATTTTGATGAAATTTGGTATGTAGGCTCCACTTGGGGTCTAGTTGTGCCCCGAAGCTTTTGGTTGACGTAGGTCACTTCTAAGGGTTCCAAAATCAATTTTGAAATTTTGAAAACGCCCTAACTCAAAAAATTTTGATATAAAGGTATTGTTTTTCCTTCAATTTAAGATTCTATAGAATTTTTAGAATTTTTTGAGACCACGCGGAGCTCTGTAGGACAAACCGTTCGCTCCCTACGAAAATTTAAGGGTTTATATTGAAATATATATATATATATAAATCAAAACACGAGTGTGAATCGCAAAAGAGGCCTAATCTCCGTTCAAATTAGAGCTGATCGAAATGTAATCGATAGTTGGTGATTTTGATTTAAAAAAAAAAAATTTTTTTGATTTTTTTTTCTTCATATTGGATGGTTGGTGATTTTGTAGACGAGTGATCTATATAGAAAAATAATAAACCATTGTGTAATAATTTGCAGCGTTTTTTACCTGAAACCTGAAACGAAATTACTCGAAACATACCAACCTGAAATGGGTGTTTTGCACCACCCCTCCCCCTTTTAGAGTGTAAGAGATAAACGTTTTGTTTATCAAAAAGCTTACAATTACGACTTTGCAAGTATAGCTTCACAAATATTTTCCGCCCCCCCCCCCCCCCCCCCCCGTATTCATAGTTAAAAAAGGCCTCGCAAAAATGTTTTGCTCCAGGCCTCGCATTTTCTAAGGACGGCACTGTGTGCGCTGGAACGTTTTTAGTAGTTAACATGAAATTCGGCAGGGAGCGCGGAACTCGGCTTTCAACAAACCTTGAATAACCTCCTCTCATCTCAATCTTTAGCGGGATTGAACAATTCTTCGCAATGGGGTATTTCGGTCAATTTTTTTTATTTATTTTTTTTCAAAAGAGTATGGCTCAGGAATAACGGTAATCGGGTCTGTTCGTCGAGAAAATGTTTTTAAAAAATCAGAGAAGCTAAGGAAAGTTGAAGATTTGAATGGTGTGACGTAGCTAGCCAATCGTGACGTAGCTAGCCAACTGTCTTTGAAAAAAGTATCCATGCACGGAAACCCTTGAAAGACCTCTTGGATACTACAAAATAGTACTCACACACGCGCGCGGCGTAGTCCTTGCCTAGTGTGTGTGCATTTATAGCGGCCCGCCTTTTTCAAACGTGTGATCTCTTTAATTAATTTTTCTACCACATGTTATAGTATCATTGGGCTTAAAGTTGTAGTATATAGGTTTTCAAGGGTGCTGAATCCAAAATTGAGGTCAAAAACCTGAATTTCCGACCCACCGAAATACCCCATTTTTAACAAACAACGTCTAGCTATTTTGTTTCAACCCCTTGTTTTTTCAAGTTTTCTCAATTTAACGATTTTTTTCGTGTTTACTGACTTACGTCATTAAAACTGTTGTAACTCCTAATATTTACCAAGTAAACTCAAATTTGAGGATATTGTTAAAAAGAGCGTTAAATTTCCAAGCTAACAAGTGCGAAACCAAAATCTTTAAGCAATAAAACATGTTAAAAAAAATCAAGTCAAAAAGCAAACTTCAAAGTTTTTACTCTGAATCCCTGCCTATTTCGATGGGCGCTCTTCGAAAAAACTTGCTCAAATTTTCAGTTTTCCAATGGTCTATTAATTTTTCTTTTTAAAATTCATATTGTAAGAGTAGGTACCTAAATCAAGTTTTAGTGCCAAAAAACGCGTGTTTTACTAAAAAATCGAGTGTTATACGGGGTTTATCATGGTCACCCTCGATCTCAAGATGAATTGACAATTTTTTGATATCATTAATTTGCTATGCATAGGAATTGCATGTAATTTCATGCTGAATCCAATGGTGATACTTCTTGACTGCAAGATAGTGGTTATTTCGATGAAATCCTTCATTTTTCGTTCAAAAAATACGCATTATTCGTAGATACTGAGCATAAAGTAACACCTTTCTACACAATAACAACATCATCTTATTTGGGTTACGTTAAAATTCAATCTTATGGGACAAACAACATTGTTTGAGACAAGAGAGGACATAGAACCCTGTCAATTTTTCCGTTTTAAAGCCATTTTCAAAGTTTTTAGAGCTACAATCATGTATCCTTATGAAAGAGTATGATCCTATGATGTCACTGACCCATTTATCTCAAAAGTCACATTTTTGGACATAGTGCCTCTGTGCTTTAAGGTATCGAAATAATAAACTGATGTGTAATCTCTTGCTAGATTTCGATCAACTTACGTTGCTCATTTCGCCATGGTCCAACCCTAGAAGGTCCTTCATGAGATGGTAGGCCTCGCAGATCAGCTGCATATCGCCGTATTCGATCCCGTTGTGGACCATCTTGACGAAATGACCCGAACCACCGTCGCCAACCCAGTCGCAGCAGGATTCTCCTTCCACTTTGGCACTGATGGACTAACAGGGAGATAACGTGTTATTAATACCTAATAAATATTTTGTATTACTAAAATGACTGCAATCACTATAATTAGAGAGTTTCTAATAGGTTTGGTTCGGCTTAGATACAGCGTGACCTTTTCTCTTAAGAAAAAGAAAGTGATAAGAACAAGCCGTATCCGATCTGGCGCTGTAATCTTGAGGAGAGTCTAGCCCCCAGAAAGTGTAGTCGGGTTTCAGCGCTACCTACCGCCACTTCAGCGAACTACCATCCTTATCAGCTTGATGTGAGCGTGGTGAGCGTGGCATTTCTGAAAAGTAGGCTTACCTCGGTTTTACCGCTCATTTCTTAGTTTGGCTGCTCTACTTCCCTGCCTTTTTAAATTGCGAGGAAAAGGAACGTGTTATTTTGTGTTTTGGAGTGACGAATCAAGCAGAATGCATTATTATAGTGGAGATAACTGCAAGTTTATAATCTTGGGATAACTGCAAGTTAGAGGAGCGACGGTAATGCGGTCTCAACCGTGATCACCTGATAAGATATCAGGAATGGTAGTTCGTTGAAGAGGCGGTAGGTAGCACTGAAACCCGACAACACTTTCTGGGGGCTAGACTCCTGTAATCTTGTGGTAGATTCCAGTGCTGGATTCGATACGGCATGTTCTTATCTCAATACAGCTCCAGATTGAGAAAAGGTCACGCTGTGTCTAAGCCGAACCAAACCTACGAGGAACTCTCTATTAATTCAGTAGGTTTAAATCTAAGGATAACGTTGGACAGAGTGTTAAATTTCCTTTCTCTCTGATGTCAAATTTTTTGATTTCGTGCGATTTGATTGTTGAAAGTATTCTGGACCCAGAGTGAAAAGGAGGACATTGAAAGGTGTCTAAGAACACTAAAGCTGGGTTCACATGAGCGCGGTCAACGCGGTTGTGCGACGAGGCGGTTACACGTTCGGGACGCGGCTGGTGACTAGAGGTTCACATGGGCACGGTTGCGCGACAGCTTTTCGACTTCTATTTTCCCGCGCTTCAGTTGAAATCGTATTATGTTTTGAATCCTAGCTGGTTTGAATCCTATCATTTTCATTTTCACATTGTGATTCAATTCAGCTCGTCCGAACTATATGAATCACTATAAAATCACCAATGAGATGACTGGAGGATACATCAAGTAGGTACATTTTTTCTGTACCTACGATGTTCCATTTCATTTTTAAATGCATCAAAGATAAACAGTATTTTACTGAATCGAGATAGATACCGATACCTACCAACTCCAAAAATCGGAATTCTGATAGCTTTATTTTATTTGTAATCATTATTATCAAAGTAAATTATGATGTAGAATATTCTTATGAAAAGCGTAATTATTTATAATTTCGTTGTAGGTGCTAATTATGCAAAAAAAAATCTTGGAAATCACCTCAAGTGGTTGAAATTCTCATCAATTTGAGTATCCACTACATAAATAAATCACTAGATCACATTTATTAGATGTATACGTTTCATGTCATTACGATGCATTCCTCAAATGTCTACAAGAGACCAAAATAAACGAAAATTATAAAGATAAGTGAAATAAAAAATCCTCGTCGACCCCTAACTTAAAATCCCACAGCTCTCTTCTCTCCTTAACTAATTCAATTAAAATCTCACTAAAACTTTGATTTATTTTGGATCAAGCTTCCAGAAAAATCACAATACACCAGTTGATACCCGTGCTGGAACAAGTGGTGATAACAAGTCGTGATAACAAAAATTGTAAACAAAGGGCGCGCGGTTATGCGTCGAATATCAGAATTTTTTAAACGCGACAGTCCACTCCAAAAGTACCAATCAAATGGCCGAACGCGTAACCGCCTCGTCGCACAACCGCGTTGACTGCGCACATGTGAACCCAGCTTCAGAGCTTAGTTGTCTCCTTGGTTTTTATTCCATTGCCATCAAACGTTCCATCGTCAGAATCCATATTATTCTGACTACTTTACCTGGAAAATGGGGGCGAGATGAGGCCAGGCCTTTGGTTCCCCTCCAGGCATGAGAGAAGGCCCCCGCCTGGCTCCTTCTTCGCCGCCGCTCACGCCCGACCCAACAAACAGTAGACCCCGGGCAGCACACTCTTTCATACGCCTCTCGGAGTCCTACGATAAAAACACAAAAAATAAATAAATCAAGTCTTTACAAGATATCAATCAAATTGAAGTGTACGAAAATTGTGCGTTCGTTCAAAGTTGACAAATAAGAGTTTTTTGGTTTAACCCTTCTGTAGTTTCAGCTCTTTTACGGGTCATATTTGTTGCAGCCATCTGGGAGATCAAATTTGTGGAAACTGACAACCTACATGATTTTATAGGCAGAAAGTAGCAGAAAACAATCTAAGAAATCAATTTATGGCTAATTTTAAGTCTAAACCCTAGAGGAACCACGACCTTTCTCTCATCTTGATAATTTCCATTTTTTCCTTATTTAGCGTTTTGCTTCCGAGTCTACCAAGGTAGCGGAAGCTTTGTTTTCACTTTTCAAGGACGAAAAAAAAAAGTTCTCCAAAATCAAAATTTTCACTCGCGTTTTGCGTTTTAGACCTTTCTGAACAATTTTGGTTCCGTGTCTGTGTGTCTGTCTGTCTGTCTGTCTGTCTGTCTGTCATGAATTCCTTGTAACGCGCATAACTATACGAAGTTATTGTCCGATTTCAATGAAATTTTCAGGGATTGTGCGGGTTGGTGTGTAGACGGTCCCCTATGAAAATCATCATCTCCGGACTGATAGAAGCGACTGCGCATGCGCAAACGTGAATTCCTTGTAACGGCTATAACTTCTACATTCTCCATCCGATTTCAATGAAATTTTCAGGGATGTTACAGATTAGTATTTAGATGGTCCCCTATGAAAATCACCACCTTCCGACTGATAGTAGCCACTGCGCATGCGCAAACGTGAATTTCCTCCACGTCAGACGGAAGCATCCTGTTGCTGCCAATGAAGAAATTAATGTTGAACGAGTGCAGCCTAGGTATGCTTCCGAGGATTTGCGCAGGATGGCGGCAGATGAGGTGGTGGCTGTGCGCAATGGGGTACGTAATATAAATGTTTATTTAAGCGAACGTTTTCCCACGCGCACAGTCATTGCCATCAAGAACCTCCGCCTGAAGCCCCACTATAAGCAGCTTGTCCAGGATGCTATCCTGGCAAATAGCAGTGGGGCTTCACCCGCATCTCCTGTTGCTGGCGTGGACCAGCAGTCTGCCATTTAGTATCCCTCCCCCGGGACCTCCGGTCTTCTTGCCGATTTGAAGACCGAAGTCTTGAGGCTCGGGGGGCAGGTAGGTCGTATTGAAGGCTATGAAAGCACCTACCTGCAGGATCTGGCGAGGCGGGCTGTTGAAGGGCTGGACAACCTGGAGGACAAGGTTGCAGCCTATTTAGGGAGAATCTTCCCGCGGGTTGGGGATGCGACTGTGACGCAGCACCAGGGGGGACCTCCTCCCAGAGTGGTGTTGCGTGGAGGTCGCAGATCAGCTAAGCAAGCAAGGCGGCGGGAGTACCACCGGGTTCAGAGTTTGTGGAGGAAGCATCCGGCACGTGTAGCTGCGGAGGTACTGGAGGAGCCTGGGGAAGTTCAAGTTCAGCCCCCTCTTCAGGAGTTTGTGGATTTCTGGGAGCCACTTTTGAGTGCTCCCAGCCACAACCCTGGGGAGCGAGTGGTTCCCCCAGTCTCCACCAGGGATTCCTTACGCAGCATCTTGTGTTCGCCGGTGCTACTTGACGAGGCACATAAGTGCCGTGTCAAGAACTCCACATCCGCTGGACCTGATGGTATTTCTGCCCGTCGCTGGAATAAAGCACCAAATACGATTAAGCTGCTCATCCTCAACCTGCTCATCCTTGCGGGAAGACCCCCGAAAGCGTTAACCCGTACCCGAACCGTATTTATTCCTAAGAAAGGGGGAAGTGGGCCTGGAGGCTATCGACCGATCTCCGTGTCCTCGGTAGTCTTCCGCCACTTCCAAAAAGTACTGGCATCTCGCCTCCAGGTGGCTGGTGTCATTGGTGACGTCCAGAGAGCGTTTCGGCCAGCGGATGGCACAGCAGAGAACCTTACAGTTCTCCAAACTGTCATCTCGCTGGCCCGTATTAAACGCCGGCAACTCCATCTCGCCGCTCTGGACGTCGCTAAGGCCTTTGACACAGTCAGTCACCTTGCCCTGACCGATTGCCTTCGTGGTGTCGGGGCCCCATCTCGATTAATTGAGTATGTGGCCTGTCTGTACCATGAAGGCGTGACGGTCCTCGAGGCAGGAGGTGAGGTGTCAGGGGATATACGGATAGGGCGTGGGGTACGCCAGGGGGATCCCTTATCACCACTCCTCTTTAACCTGGTCGTGGATACGGCCTTGGGTAAGCTGCCCACAGAAGTAGGGTTTGATCTCGCCCCTGGGGTGCGAGTAGGAGCATTGGCCTTTGCTGATGATGTTATCCTACTCGCAGAAACCCGTGAGGGCTTGCAGATTGCCCTCAATGCATTTGCTAAGCAGCTATCCAGGTGTGGACTCGTGGTCAACCCCGATAAATGTGGGTCGGTCTCCTTGGTCCCGTCGGGTCGCCAGCATAAAGTGAAGGTTGTGGATGGGGGTTTTGTCATAGGACAGGCCCCCATTCCTTCTCGATCTGTGTTGGAGGTCTGGCGGTACCTTGGAGTCGACTTCATGGGGGTGGCCACCATTACTGCCAGCCGTGTGGACCTTGGTAGGGCGCTAGCCCGCATCACCAAGGCTCCATTGAAGCCACAGCAGAGGCTGCGCCTCCTCCGCACGTACTTACTGCCGAAGCTAACCTACGGGTTAGTCTTCGGTAGGCTTACGGCGGGGAGGCCTGCAAGAATTAGATAGAGAAGTCCGCTCTGCTGTGCGCTCTTGGCTGAGGTTCCCACCTGGTGTCCCAAGTGCCTATATCCATGCACCGGTCAAATCCGGTGGGCTTGGTATTGTGTCTCTTTCCGCATGTATCCCTTCTCTGCGCCGCCAGCGCCTGCTAGCCCTTCAGGGGTCGAGCTGGGAGGTCGCCCGTGTTGCTGCTGGTCTTGATTTTGTCAGGCAGCAGTTAGCATGGTGTGACCGAGCAACACCATCTGCTCCAAAACCCAGTTCGTCTGCTGAGTTTGCTGCTGCCCTGCATGAGTCAGTAGATGGTAAAGAACTCCGACAGTGCTCCGAAAGCCTTATCTCATCCCAATGGGTGGATTGGGCTTCGGAGGGCATTGGGGCCCGCGACTACCGGAACTTCCACGCCGTCCGCGTGGCAACACTGCCAACAGCGGTACGGTGTTCTAGAGGTAGTCGTGGGATGACAGATACCCTTTGCCGTGCCTGTCGGAGTGGAAATGAACATCTGTATCATGTAGTGCAGCAGTGTCCACGAACTCACGGGGGCCGCATCCTACGTCATGATGCGGTTGCCAAGCAGATAGCAGGTGCCTTGTCATCCAGCGGCTGGGATGTTGAAAGAGAGAGATTATACCACATGCCAAGTGACCAGGGCAAGAAGCCTGACATTGTTGCCGTCAAGCCCGACAGGTCTTGCATTATCCTGGATGTCCAGGTTGTTAATGGCAGCATGGACATGGAGCAGACCTGGCGGGCTAAGATAAGAAAGTATGATAGAGATGATTTACGGCAAGCAGTGTCAGAGCTAAAAGGAGTGGCACCCAACAACATCAGGGTGATGGCTGCGACCTTGTCGTGGCGCGGAGTGTGGTGCGGGAAAAGTGCCACGGAGTTGCGCGAGTTGGGCATCTCAGTAGGTGTACTCCGTGGTGTCACCCGCCGCGTACTGCTCGGCTCATATTTAAACTGGTGGTCATTTTATAGAGGCACTTCCCTTCATCCCTCTCTCCCACCCCCACCTTCCTCATCATCCCTCATCCCTAGGGCCGGCGTCGGGTGAGTCCTGGGCGTCCTCCCCATTATATTTGTTTTATTTATTTATTTTGTTTTATGGCGTGCCCCCTCCGTCACCAAAGACATTTTGTCTTGAGGGGAGTTATAAAAAAAAAAAAAAAAAAAAAAAAAAAAAAAAAAAAAAACGGCCATAACGTCCACATTTCCTACCTGATTTCGATGAAATTTTCAGGGATTACGCGGATTAGGTTGTAGATGGTACCCTATGAAAATCATCACCCCCGGAATGATAGTAGCTGCTGCGCATGCGCAAACGTGAATTCCTTGTAACGGCCATAACTTCTACATTTTCCGTCCGATTTCAATGAAATTTTCAGGGATGTTACAGATTATTATTTAGATGGTCCTTTATGAAAATCACCACCTTCGGAATGACAGTAGCCACTGCGCATGCGCATACGTAAAATCCTTGTAACAGCCATAACATTTACATTTTTCATCCGAAATTGATGACATTTTCTAGTAGTGACCAGATTAGCGTGTAGATGGTCCCCTATGAGGGTAGTAAAAGGTACTTAGAGATTGGTGTTTTCAGATTAACTACTATGCATCGGATCATCTATATAATCGGGTTATGGATACGAGGAAGCTATGTGCCACACCCACTTGGCAGACGTTTTTGTTTTGGTATTCAACTCTAGTAACATAACTAGATATACAACGATGGTTTCACTATAAAATTAGACTTGAATAGCAATCACATACAAATTTTGAATGTGCGCCACAGAGTGCCAATGACAAACGTCACAGAGAACGACATAACACTAAACCCTCCCCCAGTGTTACCAACCCGATCGTGTCAAAAACCCGTAGTTCAGAGTCCTAGAAACCTGTAGTAGATTTTTATCTCAAATCCTGTAGGAATCTACTCATACATACACGTGGTCTATAAAAAATGCGCCATCATTGAATTAAATTGAGAAGAGCTTTACCAAATATTTTAAAACATTTTATTGAGGTTACAGCCATTGCACCTAGAATTAGGTAAGTACCTACCTACAATTCAGTCGTATACATACTAACCCAGTCTCAAATCGTAAATAATGAAGAGGTTTGAGTGGGAATCGCAGAAAATAATAGTACCATTATTATGGTATTGCATTTTGGAAAAACGCGACCGTAAATAGAATCAAATCATAGAATTTTAAACGAAACATTGACCTTTTCAAAATGGTTTCACAATCTCCAATCCTCAAAATCGTACATTGACAATTTCATTGTCAGTTCAGGTGGGTAAATATTAGTGAATAGAATCAAATCACAGAATTTTAAACAAAACATTGACTTTTTCAAAATGGTTTTACTTGGAAAATCAACGTTTCCTGAGTATATTATTCGGTCAGTGGAAGAAGAGAAATCAGAAAATTTTTGAAGAACAAATTAGTTACAATGAATCGGCTTTCAGCCATTATTTGCAAAAACCCGTAGATTTCACCTACATTCCCATAGACACGTAGGTGGATCGAAAAATCCGTAGATCTACGGGAAAACCTGTAGGGTTGGTCAGGAAGCTACTGGGAAGGACAGCGCAGGGCCGCCAACTTTCTCTGTGGAGGAACAAGAAATACCTTCGCAAGATCTGTCAGATTAGCCCTGACTAATGAAGGGTTAGAATAAACCTTTGGAATCGACCAAGGAAAAAAATGTTCACACCTCAACATTTGTTGGTTTACGTTTCAAGGCATGTAGAATCTAAAAATCTAACTAACGAAACTGGTATTTCGCCATAACTCCTTTATTTTTCAATATGTATTTGAAAGGACACATCCCACGTGTTGGAATGGTTTATTTGAAAGTTTTGTTTCTGTGTAATAACTTTTTCCGTTTTGGCAAAAACGTGGGATGGCTGACTGCCGAGAGCAATGTACAGCTGTGAAATTAGGGAAAACAGACTTCGAGACTCTTGCTAAGGTTAAAACAGGCTATGGGAAAGGGAAACGTTTTCAGACAGCAAAACAGGTGAAATAAAAATAATTAATACGAATTTCAGTAGTTGATTTCACCTTGTACTCGGAGTTGCCACCATCGATGAGGATGTCGCCACGATCAAGCAAGGGTACAAGCTGCTGGATCATATCATCCACTCCTTGACCGGCTGAAATAAATCCAAACGATTTCAAAATTACGTTAAATTTCACTCTTCAAACATTTTGAACTAAGTAAGGGAATTTGATAGATACATTATGTATCATATTTCAGGAACGATACCTGAAAAAAAAAATACAAATATGAGTAGGCTAATTTACCGTTGAAAACGGCTTATGTACTCTTAACAAATTAACCCTGTACTTGGCAGAAGAATCCCCATCCCGATTCTTCAAAATATTCCCCTCCAAAAAAAATGTTACATTGAAAAAGCTTCTAAATTTTGAAATTTGAACAGATTTTCAACACTATAAGGTAAATGGGGGTATAGTGGACACTGTTCCAATAGTGGACACTTCCTTGCATAAATGTGAAAAATAAGAGTAATAGGCGCCAAACTACTTTGAAATCCATAGAATTTGTAGGTTGTGCCATCTATGAAGCTACTGTAGAACTACCGATACTCCAGAGCATCATGGGAAAGAATTATAACCATTTGCAAATGGCGTAGTTGAGGTCTGTCGCTAGCACGTGGTGTTTGCTGCTGAACCTCGTTAGGAGACAGGTATGTTGCAACAGAATTTTTGGAATTTAAAAATTGCTTGAGCGACTTCTGGTTTTTTGTGACGTTCAAGTAGATAGTATAGATTAGTTTCCATGAAGGATTTCTTGCAAATTATCCTGAGTGAGCATTTAGGCCCTATGTCCACTTAACAAACACTAAACAACCAATGTTCATTAAGCGGACACTGGGTGTCCACTTTTGAAACATGAATGATTTTTTATTCTGAGTTTTTTTTTTTGTGTTCAGATTGTTCGCAATATAGGTACCGCTGTATATGCTACGTTAATTTGGGATCATTCTGTTCATGGGGACCAATAGTGGAAAGGGGGTGTCATCTTTTGAATCCCAAATGTCCACTATTGAAACAACAAGTCTAACTGTGATCATACAGGTGGGTCGTGCATTTTCTAGTTCGTATTACTATCTTTTTTTGTATGTTTCTTTAAGGAAAACGACTCCAGGTAGTAGTTTCTGGCAGTATGATGAGAAGGATATGTATAGAGCTGCTCAGGAGGTCAAAAAAGGCACCCCATTGGCTACAGCTGCAAAACGCTGCAAGTTATTACACAAGGGTTTATTTTTCTATATAGATCTGTAAAGAACACGGCTTCGCCATTGCTACCTCCAACAAACATGAAGAAAAACATCGATCGCCTTTCGGTCAGCTAAAATTTGAACGGAGATTAGGCCTCTCTTTTAAGATTCACACTCGTGTTTCTGATTTATCGCAAGTCGAACAGAGTGTGTGATAATAATCTATTACTTTTTATAACTGAACAATTTTTTTTTCAATATCCTAGCCTACAGACCCCATTTGAAGCATAAATCCCTCGAAAAAGGCAGTACACGAGTGATGACCACTATAGAAGCAGAAACTGTCCACTATAGAAACGAAAGGAAATTTTGGTGTCCACTTTGCCCTCATAGAAGGCTTTTTGTAATTATTATTTTATAAATATTTAAAGTGAAGTATTTAGAGATTTTGGGTGTGGAGTCAAAAGAAGAAGAGTCGGAGAATGTAAAAATGAAGGTTTATCGTTTTCAAACAAAATCCTTCATATCTATTGAGAATTCAATGCAAAAATTTCCTTAAAGTGTCCACTATTGGTGCTTTTACCTTAGATATAGTAAGTTCCTATAGACAGTACTCTGCCAAGTCACCAATGAATGAGATTGTTATTGAATAAAATGTATTTCGTTCTATTTCAATCAGAATACAATTTAAAGAAAAAAAAACAAATGAGAAAAAATAATTCCTAAAGTAAAATAATGGAAGTGATAATTAATTACTAGCTAGTTATACTTTGTATACCTTCTCAATTGCTGCTCATAACAATACATTTGATTAAGTAGTAAACGTGAATGTACACCAATACAACCAAGCAGACTCAATCAAAGACGTAACGAGTTTACTGTAAAAAATTTTGGTAGTTTTTCTATGGGGATTTGTTTCAATTTTTCCCCTAATATGTACTCACCCTTGGCCCTCTAAAAACATGATAAAACTGAAAAAACGCCGCAAATTATTACACAAAGGTTTATTATTTCTAAATAGATCACTCGTCTGCAACGAACACAGCTTTGTCATTGTCACTACCTGCCATAAATACTACCTATCTACCTCTACCTACTTTACAATCAAGTTTATTTAGAAGAAATAACGCTTCACTCTCAGTTCGAAGAAACAGGGAGTTGAGGTTGCCCTAATTACTAGAAAATTGAAAATTATTTCGATTACTGGTTGCTAAGGAAGCAAAACTGAGTACAACTTGAAGAACGCTACAAATTATTTCACAAAGATTTATCATTTTCATGTATAGATCATACGTCTGCAAAGATCACAGCTTTGCCATTGTCTCTAATCATTTATTTTTTGTTGTTTACTTATCAACCAGAGGTACCTACTAAGGCATTTTTGAAAATTTCATCCCTTTCGTTTTCACCCCTTTTGGTTGATGTAAGTCACCTCTAAGGGATGAAAATGAAGGCTTGACATTTTCAAACATACCCTAGTAGGTACGTAGGTTGTAGGTACCTATGGTTGGTAGGTAAAAAACAAAAAATAAATAAATAGGGACAATGGAAAAGCAGTGATTTTTGCAGACGAATGATCTATACAGGAAAATAATAAACCTTTGAGAAATAATTTGCTGCGTTTTCACCTACCAACCATAGGTCCTACTACCTACCTACTTCATAATTACCTTCACAATCAAATTCATTTTGGAAGAAACAAACGCTTCACACTGAATTCGAAACAATCGTCTGCAAAGATAACAACGTTGCCATTGTCAATTTTTTTTTTTTTACCTGCCAACCGTAGGTACCTATTATTTACCACACCATTCTGCCTTCATACCTTCTCAATCAAGTTTATTTGGAAGAAATAAAATTTATTTAATTTTTAAGCATTTAATGCTCCACACTTGATTCGAATAAATAGAGAGCTTCATATCGTCGGGTCAGAGGTAAAAGTGAACAAGTGACAATTTTTCGGAAAATGACTTTTTTGGTTATTCCGGTGCTAGGGAACGTTATCTGTCGCCCAAATAGGTTGAAATAATACAACATTTCGTAAATTCGATAAAAAATTGCAAAAAAAAACTTTTACCTTTACAACATGTACCTAACGTTTTTAGTGAACGAATGACATTTATACGGATTCAGCTGAATGAAAATTATGGAAAAAACAACTCCACAGTCTGGTAAAAGTTATCAAGTGTCATGTGTACATTTTTACGTATATGCACGGGGGAAGTATTCCTTCAATTAAAAATTTACAAGTGGGAGTTTTCAATTTTTGCTACAATAAAAGATTGGACACGGATTAATTTTGTTCAGGTAAAAACGAACACATGTCATTAGTTCGTTTTTACTATAAACTGAATATGAATTTGCCAATTATTTATTCAAATGAAAATGTACAAGTGGGAGTTGTTCATTTTTACCAGAATAAAAGCATGCTCAAGGGTTCATTTCGTTCAGGTAAAAATGAACAAGTCCAATTCCTCTTTACTTTTTGGAATAACTTCAATTTAAGATTATTATTCGAAATCATGTCACCTCCTATGAACAGATGATAGTATAAACAAATAAAAAAATATGTTTGACGAGGAAATGTAATATAAACACAGTAATAATAAAACACAGTAGTGGACCGATTTCAAAAATTACCATACTCCAGATGGCTCTCCTGAAAAATTTGTCAAATGTTAGTTGTTCACTTTTACCTCTGACCCGACGATATGGAAATTTGATTACTGGTTCCTGAGGAAGAATATACTGCATACAACTCGAAGAAACAAACAGCGATCGTATTTAATTAGCTAAAAATTACACGGAGTTTACAATTCTTCAGTGATTCACACTCGTGGTTCAGTTTTATCGAAGGAAAACCGCTAAGTTCTTGTAGGGAGCAAACGGTTTGTCCAACAGAGCTCCGGGTGGTCTCAACAATTTTCGAAAATTCTATGCTATTTAAAATTGGTGAAAAAACAATACCTTTATGTCGAGAGTTTTCGATCTAGGACACTCTTGAAATTTTCAACCTTAATTTTCACCCCTTAGAAGCGACTGACATCAACCAAAAGCTTCAGGGCACAGCTAGACCCCAAATGGAGCCCATATACCAAATTTCATCAAAATCGGTCCATGGAACTAAGAAAAGTGCCGCGTACGGCGGACAAATTTTTATTCGATTTTTGAATTCTACTTACCTTGAAACGTAAACCAACAAATTTTGAGGGGGGGGGGGGGGTGGGGGGTTAAAATGGTTTTTTTTCTTGGTCGATTCCAAAGATTCATTATTGAAAATAAAAAACCAAAAGCTACAATGTTCAATAAAGTGTTTTTTCTCTCTCAATAAACCAAAAGCTTTTATGATGTTAACATTCAAACAGAAAATACATATATGGCACCTATATTAGACGTAGCGAAGTACAGGGTTAAATCAACGTATGATTTAAAAAAAAAACATCAACTTGAAGACTCACGAAATCACATACTACAATCAACAACGGTATTAAGATAGTAGTGTTAAATTTAGACGTTTTTTACAATCCAGATTAGCCTTTTTCACGCTGGCCCAACGACCCCGAGGTTTTATCTCAGTTTCCGGCCAAGGTTGAACTACCTTCGACAACGAAAACGCTTTTGCAAAGGTTTCCGCAGATTGCATTTTCTGTGTACGTTTTAGAAACACAAATATTGTGCATAATAGCACAAACTGCACTGAATTTATGAAATGTCTAGTCTACTAAAATATTATTGAATTGATTTTTGAAGATTTTACTTCCGAGTCTACAAGGAAGAGGAAGCTTTATTTTCACTTCTCAAGGTTGAAAAATGTTCTCCAAAATCAAATTTTCCACTCGAGTTTACCATTTTAGACCTCACTGAGCAATTTTGGTTCCGTGTCTGTCATGAAATCGTTGTAACTGGCATAACTATACGAAGATATCGTCCGATTTCGATGACATTTTCAGGGATTGTGCGGGTTTGCGTGTAGACGGTCCCCTATGAAAACTATCACCCCCGGACTGACAGTAGCTTCAGCGCATAAGCAAACGAATAATGAGGAATTTCCTATTTTTGACCCCAAAATCGGATTCAGCACCTCGAAAAACCTCTTAAGGCAAACTTTCAGCCCGAACTTCCTAATTTACGAATAAACAAAACAGTGTAGAAAATACGAATGTTTTAAAAAACCGGGAAAATGACGTCATCCTGGAATGGTTCATTTATGGCCGCTTGAAGCGCTGAGATCGAGAAATCTATAGTCCCCAGTTGCAAAATTTCATGAAACAGTAAAGTTCGAAATCCAAAAACTGAAGAAAAAAATAGGAAAAGCAAGATGGGGAAAATTAGGTTTCCCCTGTTATTGTTTGATAACTTTTCTCTTAGAAAACATGATTTCGTTGTCCCAATGGGCAACACTGGGCGGAGACGGCGATCCGAACAGCCCAATCAGCGAGCGTTCCCGCTGCACGTCCGTTTTCCCGGTTAGTTTTGAAATCAAAAATTTTGATTGTCTCCCAAAAATAACAGGAGACTTATTTTCCGAAATCAGCCCGATTTTCATCTATCCCACACCATTAACTATTCAGGAAAAAAGCAAACAGAAATCGGTGAAATTCCTCATTCTTTTAATAGCCATAACTTCCACATTTTCCACCCAGTTTCGATGAAATTTTCAAGGAATATGCGGATTGGGGTGTGGATGGTCCCCTATGAGTGAAGTGCAAGGTACTTAGAGATTGTTGTTTTGAGATTAGCCACTATGCATCTGATCATCTATACAATCGGGTTAATGATAGCAGGAAGCTATGTGCCACGCTCACACGACAGACTTTTTTCTTTAATTTAGTTCGTCTGAAACGTCCATCAAAATAATTCAGGGTAGACAACAGAGCAAGAACCCTCGAACACCATATGGAGAAGAATTTCTCATTTTTGGCGCCCACAATCCATCTTATTCCATCAAGTGGTATTTATGTCCATTTTGGTTTATTATTTCTAATAATGAGCCTTTGTGATAGTATCGCAAAAAAATTGTATAACCCCCCTCAAACTTTACGTTTCAAGGTGCGTAGAATCCAAATCTGCAATGTCCGTCCGCCGTCCGGGCCATAAAAGGCCTTAGAATCGGTGAAAAAAAAAACCCGTTCTTTCGCACATAGACTCCATTGGGGGTCTAGTTGGTCCTAACGTCGAACTATTCCGATCGCTTCATTCGTATAGAAGTTATGGGCAAATAACCGGCCAAAAAAGAGGTTTTTGCTTAAATATGCGTGGGGTGACATTTTCCAAGTATTTGTCTTCATGTTCGATGGTTGGTGGCTTTATAGACGATTATATAGAAAAATAATAAACAATTAAAATAATAAACCATAAAAATAATAAACGTACGATAAATCAGAAACACGATTGTGAATAGCAAAAGAGGTCTAATCTCCGTGGCTTTATGGACAATTATATAGAAAAATAATAAACCATTAAAATAATAATAATAAAATAATAAATAATAAAATAATTAACCATAAAAATAATAAACGTGCGATAAATCAGAAACACGAGTGTGAATCGCGAAAGAGGCCTAATCTCCGTTCAAATGAGGAATTTCACCGAATTCTGTTTGCATTTTTCCTGAATAGTTAATGGTGTGGGATGAAAATCGGAAAATATGATTTCGGAAAATAAGTCTCCTGTTATTTTTGGGAGACAATCAAAATTTCTGATTTTATAACTAACCGGGAAAACGGACGTGAAGCGGGAACGCTTGCTGATTGGGCTGTTCGGATCGCCGTCTCCTCCCAGTGTTGCCCATCGGGACGACAAAATCATGTTTTCTGAGAGAAAAGTTATCAAACAAAAACAGGGGAAACCTAATTTTCCCCATCTTGCTTTTTCTATTTTTTTTTCTTCAGTTTTTCGATTTCGAACATTACTGTTTCATGAAATTTTGCATCTGGGAACTATAGATTTCTCGATCTCAGCGCTTCAAGCGGCCATAAATGAACTATTCCAGGATGACGTCATTTTCCCGGTTTTTATAAACATTCGTATTTTCTACACTGTTTTGTTTATTCGTAAATGAGGAAGTTCGGGCTGAAAGTTTGCCTTAGGAGGTTTTTCGAGGTGCTGAATCCGATTTTGGGGTCAAAAATAGGAAATTCCGCCATGGTGAAATTCATCATTAAAGCTGACCAAAATGCCATCGATATTTTTCTTCATGTTGGATGGTTGTTGGCTTTATAGACGATTATATAGAAAAATAATAAACCATTGTGTAATAATTTGCAGCGTTTTTCATAAGATAGCGTTTTCTAAACGTGTTTCCAATTATTCGTTTCTTACTAAAAAGTCACCACCCCTGAAATGATCCTGCGAATTGACCAAAGGTTGTGTAGAACGGAATTCAACCCGGTTGAAAGTAGTATAATTGCCTGCCTGATAGAACCATGTGACCTCACATGGTTAACAATTTTTTGATGTTCTATTTTTGTGTCATGTCACCATTATCAAATAAGTAAAAAAAGAAAACAACCATCAAATGTAAAGTTGCTGCGGTGTTGAATGAGTTCAATGGCTGATGATGGCGATGTGCCATCGAAACTTCTCGTTCGCTGAAATAGTTGTGAAGATGAAGCGCGAATTAACAAGACTCCCAAGATTTGTATTTAAATTTACGTTACCGTCAACTGGTACAACTTTCGCCACCCCGTTCAACAATGTGCCACAAACGTTTTTCACAGTCAGCGCTACCTAGCGATTCCTGGGATGAAGCTATTAATTCAGGAAAAATCACAGGGGTAGGGCAATAGTATAGGCACAGGTTAACCAACTCAACAAGCTTATCAGTGGACACCAGCGACAGTGATAAAATTGTATCTGTTCCCGGTTTTTTTCGTACGTTGAATTTGTCCAAAAATTCCCCTTTGGGTACCCCAATAGCGTTTGGTTCACGTTTCTGGTAAGTTTACATTTTCAAACCTATAATATCAGCAACGAATTGCCATATTTGCCTTTTTCATGAGTGTGTTATTTCCTTTGATATTTACAAGAAAGGAAAATAGGACAAACAGGGTACAACTTTGTGCCACCAACTTTGTCCCGTTTATGCATTGATATTTAAAGTGTTCTGTTCTATTTTTGATCACGTGGACGATCCAAATGTCACAGTTCACGAATCAAACCAAATTACGGAACCCAAACCTTAAGGGGGAGATCCTAACCATATCTCCGCATCAGATAGGCCTACAGGGACTATTTTTTGTAATTCTTCATATTTTTAGTCAAGAAACGGAGCAATGAGCTAACATTTTAGATTTTTAAATGTTATCATATATTTTTGTTGGTATCATACATTTGAAAAATTTAAATACTCCAAATATCTTCACTCCGATTTGTTAAAACTAACCTCCAGATGGTTACCTAAAAATCTCAAAATTTTCGGTTCATCCGTTCATCCATGGTTTTGGAATTACTTTTGAATTGAGCCATATAAATCAGGGTTTTATTTTTGTTATAAAAAATATATTTTCTGTGTTATGCTTACTGAATTTTATTAAAAAAATGAAGAAGATAAGGTTTCGAGTTTTTTTGTGATCACACACTCCCTAAAAAGTTGAAAAATATTGAAATGTTTTTAGAAACAAGCTTGTTTTTGGTTCCTTTTCAAAGTTAACATGATGAGTAACAAAGAAACCAGGGCGAGAAGTGTCCACTGCTCGATATTCGTATATTTTCAAGCTAAAAAATTGTGGTACATTGTTGTACCCTTATGGGGTACAAGAACGTGCCACGAAGAAACATTTCTCTCTATTCTTGCATAAGAGATAGAATTTTTTTCATGGTGGTATTTGATACTTGGAAAGTAGAGGTTAGAGGTACGTTGGGTAAATTTTTCAATAATATACGATGAAGAGTAAAGTATTTACACGTAAAAAACCTCAAAATTGGCACAAAGTTGTACCAGTTGACGGTATTTGCTCAAATGAGGTTTTCTAGGACTTCGACGTAGTGAAAGTGTTATAGAGGAATTAGGGCAGGTTCCACCCATTCAAAACTGGCATGGATCTAACGACAATAGGCTTCATTTATTGTAAGAATACGCCATTCAAAGAGCAAATCGATAACCGGGTCAACTCAGCGGCTATAGACTGGTAAGATGGTGGCAATCCAAGACTCGGAATTGCACTCAATCTGTTTTTCATCTCGAGAGTTTAGGGTGGCGCAACGTTTTCCGATTTTCTTCGTTTTTCCGATTTAAAAAAAATGTTTTTTTTTTTCATTCAAGGCTATAGGAAATTTTACGCTATTCCAACTTTATAATCAGATTTAAATTTTCATGAAAATTCGAGGAGTTATAGCCGTTTTACTGAGATAAGGTCGAAAACACGAAAATTATTTTAAAAGTAAATAACTTGAAAACGAAGCCTACAAGAAAATCACTAAGAGACATTTTTTGCTGGAAATGAGCTGTAGAGTCGATTCCTGGCCTGTGACCGTTTTGAAATGGAACTCCCTTTATAATACTTAATTACTTAGTTGAGATAGTGAGAAACTTGAACAACTTTTGACAAACGTACAATTCAAGTTGTTTCTCCTATTAAGATAGTTTTGGCAATTCTTAGAACTGAAACATCAATACGATCGAGAATTTGCGTTGCCGATTATTTTGATAATTTTTGCTCTATCGCTTGAGCGGAATACGATGAAATTTACAATCAATATTTGGGAAATATCGAACCTTTAAATCGTGAGGTATTGGTGTATCGAGGTAGCGGAAGACCATCAAGGGCAGGGAAGAAATGTTATGGATAATACTGTAAATTTCAAATTGAAATACATTCCTCGGACCAATAATAAATCTCGAATACTGGAATTAGTAGAAATTGGGTACATTTCTGAAGATTCATAACGGCTAATCTTCCCCCTTCAAAAAATGAGAAAAAAATTGGCTCAAATTTTGGTGCATCAAATCGAATTTAAAATTGAAAATCGTAAAAGTAGGCTAGAAATTTATTTAAATGAATACAAGAAAGTTGGTACTCTTTTAGAATGAGTATCATTCCTTCGTAAATTCGCTCATTATGCCATACTGCATCACTGAATTGGTGATTTTGGTTCATCCTTACAGGTCAAATCAGATTGAATATCGTAAATTGAAGCTAGAATTTGCACCAAGCACAAGAAACCTAGTTGGTATTGTCTTAAATTAGTATCGTTTCTTCGTAAATTCGCTCATCATGCCATACTGCAACACTGAATTGGTGATTTTGCTTCATTCTTACAGGTCAAATCAGATGCCTATTCATGTTCACCTACTTGACAATTTTAAATCGTGAATAAAAACTACTGATTGCATTAATGAATAACAAGAAGTTCTACTATAAACATTCCTATGAGTGCCGGAAGAGTGCGAACCCTTTTATCAGGTTTACACTGATGGGAGTCTCATCAACGGAGCTACGGGCTGCGCAATAGTGGCATATGGAGGTGTTTCTGGCGAACCTGTTCATTGCTCCAAATTTCGACTGGGAACAGGATATTCAAACAATCAGGCCGAGCTCCTCGCCATTGCCGAGGCGCTGAGGTGGTTGGGCGTCCAGGTGGTCTGCGAGGAAAACAGGTCAGCATGCGTTTGGACAGACAGCAAGGTTTCTATCGCAATGCTGCAAGACCACAGAAACCATCTGCCCATTGTCGAGCAAATAAGAGGGTCCCTGCGCGAACTTCGTGGTGTGTGGAGGATTGGTGTTAGGTGGCTAAAAGCTCATTCGGGAATTGTTGGAAATGAGGCTGCAGATGAACTTGCCAAAGAAGCGGCAGAGGATACCACTCTGCCTGAACGTAAGATCGTGGATATGCTTTGAATACTTATTCAAAGCATATCCACGATCTTACGTTCGGAGATTGTTGCGTGAGGAGACAATTAATGCCTGGAGCTTGCTGTGGGATGCCAACACTAATAAAGCACAGCACACAAAGCGGTTTTTCCCAACTGTAAGAGGGAGGCTCAAGGTTAAAGTTGAGTGCTCTTACAAGCTTACTCAGGTTCTGACAGGGCACGGGAGAAATAAAGCCTATTTGCAGCGGTTTGGTTTGCTCAGTGATGGGACTTGCACTTGTGGTGAGCGCGTATCACAAACATGGGACCATCTGATCATCCGGTGCCCGTTGTTTGAGCAAGAAAGAGCACGACTCATCAGGAAAGTGATGCTGAGCAGTTCGGATTGGCCAGTAGAATATTTTAATTTAATAAACAAACATTTGTTTGATTTTATTGAGTTTGTGAACTCTATGAATTTTGATCTACTATAAGTGTTTATTTTGAAACCTAATTTATTCTGTTATATCATGTTGATGTTAATTTTATAAAAGTTAATAATGTAAACCGCCTGTATTCAGTGATGGGAGCAGGCTGAATAAATTCCCTGGTTGAAGGGTTACTTCAACTAGGAAAAAAAAAAAAAAATTCCTATGAGTGCCGTTTCTTTCGAAAATTCGCTCAATACGTCATAAACGTCGGCATGACTGTCATTTTTGCGTGCGCCAGTAAGTACCGCCCTGACCGAGCGAAAAACGGCCCGTTCCGATTATGATAATGAGTTTATTCACTCGGGAAGATATTCCGCTTAGAATGCGAATAAATTAGTAGGCTATGAGGCAGACGAAATACGAGCTTCAGACTATTATAATGAAAAATTCTTTGAAATGAGCAAGAACTTCACGGTCATGTTGCAAGTTTCCTACATTTCTTTCCGATGTAAGTCGATTTTAGCGAATTTTCAAGGAAAATGAAGCTATTGCAATGGCCTCAAAATGTTTAGAATCGACTTTTTCGAAAAATTTTCACTCTGAAATCATACCTAATAATATTATGATTTCAGTGTGAAAATTTTTCGAAAAAGTAAATAATATGATTTCAGTGTGAAAATTTTTCGAAAAAGTACATAATATGATTTCAGTGTGAAAATTTTTCGAAAAAGTACATAATATGATTTCAGTGTGAAAATGTTTCGAAAAAGTACATAGTATGATTTCAGTGTGAAAATGTTTCGAAAAACTACATAATATGATTTCAGTGTGAAAATTTTTCGAAAAAGTACATAATATGTAATCAAGTAAATAATGTAAACATAATATTATTATGTTAAAAAAAAAAACCAAGAATCGTGAACACCCTGAAACCAATTACCATTCAAATTTGGGCGAAATCGGAGATTACACCGTGAGAAATCGACATTTTACAGAAATCCAATGTAATCAACTGGCAAGGAAGTAGGTTCTAATAGAGTGTATTTTCATGGGAACATCTAGGGACTGATACATGTACTCCTGAGAATTGCATGAAAATTATTGGCTTTTAGTAAATGTACATGTAACAGGTAGGTACATGTACTATCACCTGATAGGAGGTCGTTAGTACCACCAAGCGTCATATCGAACTCGGAGAAAATCGAAATATTTGGCATTTAAGAGAGAAGTCTGCTAGGTTGGTGTGCCACATAGCCCAAAGAAGAACCTCAAGAAAAATATAAGAACTATACTGCCGTGCTAAGCCAGAAAGTCGTAACGTGAAAATTTGACCAAACTGAGTTATCGGTACCGGGGGTTTTTGGGGGTCGATTTCTATAGATTTTCGAAGTTTCAGAGTCGTATCTCGACTAGAAATGCCTCAAATAAGCCTCCCGACTTTCGCGTTAAGGCGTGTTAACTTGATTATGCTAAGCAACTAGTCGTATCAGAGCGATTCAGAAGGAGAAAACTCGTATCTTGACACAGTTACGAGAATCGGCATTAGTATTTCGACGATACGACTTCTTGCATTCTGATTCGGCATGATACGACTTTTTGCCTCTGAAAACTCAGCATTTAGCGGTGACTTCAGGAAGAACCTTCTTACTGTTACCTACCCGAATACCCCGGACTCTTGCCTTGAGATTCCTCAAGCCGGAGCTACAAAAACTAGGTAAGTACATGAAGATTGATATTATATAATTTAGAAATGTTTCATAATGATTTAGATAGACGTGTCTTTTACTTTTTTTTCGTTTGAAGGACTCAATTTGATTTACAACCATCTGAAATAGGTTGTACACGGAAATGTAACTATGTACGAATTGTGGATCTCAAAGAATGTTTTTAAAAAATGTACTTACCCCTAATAATGAAATAAAATAATTTTTCATTTTGGTTTATTATTTTCAATAATGCTTTTTTGAATCGGTTTACTGACTTTTTTAATCGATTTTTTCGTTATATTTTTAAATTAATCTACACATTGTACTGAATCCAGGAATTATATAAAAAGGACATTGGGAAGTATAAGTATGACTAAAGGTTACATGATAATACTAATAACAACCCCTAAAAATTTCAAATTGATATCTTCAGTAGATTCTGAAAAAAAAGTATTTGAATATGGCCACTTTCTAGACGTTTTTCGATATGAAAAAAAAATTGCCTTCTATCCTCAAGCCTTATGTTTAATCATTCATGACGTTAAATGACTCATTGAAGTACTGGAATAAACGTTTATTTATTGATTCAGCTGCTTTTTCTTACACTCTGAACACAGATATGAAAAACGATAGACTTTGAGCCCAGAAAGATGACAAAATAATTACCATTGAAATTGTTTTTTGATTTAAAGATATTTATAAAGTTTCAGGGATTAAAATTTGCTAAGCATTCCTAAGTCTCATGGTTGCGCATTAAGAACAGAATAGTCGTAACTTAGGGTTTACGACAGCGTAAACTCGTATCAATCATAGAAACGACTTTTAGTGCTAGCAAAATCGAGATACGACTTCAAGGCTTAGTATATCTGGCTTAAATGTAAGTAAAATAAGAAAGGATTAATGTTATACAGTTTTTTGACAAAATACACTAAAAAATGTTTAATTTTGACCTCAGAAATCGATTCAGCAACTAATTTCCTATAAGAAAAACTTTTAGTTGTGGTGAAGGGAGGAAAAATAATCCTGTTTTCACAGTTATTTCACCAAGAAACCTGTTAGGTCGTTTTCCCGAAAGTTGGGTGAAGCCAAGTTACGACTTTATGGCTTAGCACGGCAGTATAAAGGAATACCTCATGAGAATCTAAGAACTATCATACCTGCTAAATACGAGGAAAAATTAAGAACTAGGTATATGAGAGTAGTGTGCCAAGAGGGCGTGGCACATAGCTTATAGCTTGCTCATAACGCACAGATACATGAAAGAACAAGGATTAGGTTACCTTTGACGAGCATCATGATTTTTCTAGGAGATTTCAACTTCTCGACGAGCTCTTTGAGAGACTTGGCGCCCACCACTTTGGTTCCACGAGCCTCGTTTTGAAGGAATGCATCCACTTTTTCAACCGTTCTGTAGAGATAATCACCTATTATTATATGAATAACCAAAAATCAATTCACCTGTTATATACGGAGTAGGTAACTCACGAGCAATTTAATCCTTGGAAAATATGTCATTCAGATGTCAAACAGATTAATTCAAGTTAAACATTAATTGCAACATAGGATTATAAAAATGATTTAAAAAATTAATATACGTGCCTGTTATAAGCGCAGACAACGAATCCGTGATCGTTCATGTTCAGGATGAGGTTTTGGCCCATCACAGCCAACCCGATCATACCAATATCTGCCCTGTGGAAATCAAATTTTGTTCCTATGTCAAAACTGTTTATTTCCATTGTAATAATTTAGTATTGAACAACGGTAGCAAATTTTATTATTGATAACTTCATCATTTTTCAATCATATTCGACATTTTGTGAAAACTCCACCGATAAGAAATGTTCTTCAAGGAACTCTCACAGATAAGAAATAATGTAAATCAGTTCAAACCAATATACAATATTACACGAACAGCAGGCTTGAAATTGACATAACAAAGAAAGAAATCTTTTAGCACGGAACATGCTTTAGCCATCAACAAGCAGGGGAAAAACGTGACGAAACGGTGGAACGAAAGAAGCGCGGGATTTTGTAATGATTTTTACATACAACAAACCCGTTTCTAGAGAAATGTATCGACGTTAGTTTTCATCTCACGAAAATCGTTCGCCACTCGTTGAAAAGCCCTCAATTTATGTGTAAATTATATACAGCCAAAACAGCTGTAAATATGGAAGAAGCTGAGGCCGAGGGGGCTTGCCCCCTGGCGAGGCCCCGAAGGGCCGAGTTTTACTTCTTCCTCTGTTGTTTCTACCAAAATTCTGTTCTACCTGAACTTATTAATGTACCTACTATTACAAATTATAATATTTTGAACCCTGCCGAATTGTGGGATTGAAATAACATAAAACGGAAAGAATTATTTTTTCTGGTAGGTACCTCCTACCATCAAGTAGGAATCTACATTCCTTATCTATTATCAAAATATCTACCAAATTTTCACCACTTAAAAATGATATTCGTTATTTCATTATGATAATATTCAGGTTTGTTGAACAATAACATTATAATATTGTATTTTAAATCATGTAATATTCCGTAAATTGTGCTTGGTTGGAACAAACCGACAATTAGCGTTCATTGTGCAATGTTTCATCGTGATAATTATCAAAAGTTCGTATTTATGAAGGATTTTCAAGTGTTCCTCTCGGATATGCCTAAATTGATATCACGTGAGTACAATCGGACGTCTCGAGTACAATCCTGACATTGAACTAATCAACAGTCAGACCTTACTCATGTGGAAACGCCGATAAGAAACGGTTGTACTTACGAAATAGAATATCAGAACTACTAAAACAAGTGGGTGTGGCACATAGCTTATTCGTGTCCATAACCCTATTGTATAGGTAGATGATCCAATGCATAGTAATTAATCTCGAAACATCAATCTCTGAGTACCTTCCACTACCCATAGGGGACTCTACTCGTTAACCCGCACAATCTCTGGATATTGTTGTAAAATGTTATGGCTGCTACAAGTATTTCACGTTTATGCATGCGCAGCGGCTACTATGAGTCCGAGGGTGATGATTTTCATAGGGGACTATCTACACGCCAACCAGCACAATCCCTGACAATTTCATCGAAATCGGATGAGAAATGTAGAAGTTATGGCTGTGGCAAGGATTTCATGACAAACACACAGACAGTCCAAAATTGTTAAGAAAGGCCTCAAACGTAAAACGCGAGTGGAAATTTTGATTTTTATTATTTGAAAACAAAGCTTCCGCTACCTTGGTAGACTCGGAAGCAAAATAGAATGAGTAAGTTAATTGGTAAGTACGGGGAAAGCAAACAGAAGACCTAAAACGAATCATTAAATTCTACCATAAAGGAGGTCTCAGTCGGCACTTGCGTCTCGGTGCACCGCCCCGAGGGATTCCGAATGCACTCTGACGGGAGTTTTGTGAATCGGGACTTTGATAACAGTGATAACTGTTTGATTATTAATTTTTGTTGTGTCGTCCGTTTTTGATTTGTGTTGTCCCGTTTCAAATAATTGTGCCTTCCCATTGCTTTATTTCATCCGGCTCGTTCTTTGATTTCTTTCTGGCTCGCTGTTCTGTGCAAGTGAAATAAGGGTCACTTATTGCTCGGCATGTCAGAGACACTTTTAGCTCGGCATGAGTCGTAGAATCTCAACTTCAGTCGTAAAATCTCAGTGTCAAGTTACGTGAGTTTAACACCCCGTATAGAAGAGAAAATAGTCAATCGTGCGATAATGTTCACCCTTCTTACATCATGAGTCTACAGTCGAAATTTACTGAATTGATCGAATTTTTAATCAACTAATTTAAATTTTGTGATATTATACTTTGGAGACTACCTAGTAAAATCACTAAAAATAAAGACACTTTTTTTTATATTGCTTGTGTGTTTTTATTATTCGTTTTCGTATTCCTACATTCTTCTAACTGTCGCTTTGCAATAATGTTATTGAGGCGCGGGAGCAAATAAGGTTTGGTGTCGATATTTATATTATCTTGTATCCTATAATACAAGACAGTGAATTGGATATTTTTATCTTTAATAATTAGGTCTCTTCTAGCAGTAGCTCAGTAAGGAAGAGCTCTCTGAATACATTCTATTGATCTGAATCGGTAATATGAAGTGATAATTAGGCTATTACATCTATTTTAGAACAAGGGAAATAAAGAGACGTTGGGGTTACAGAGAAGAAATTTAGACAAACTTGCAGAAATTTCAAAACATTTTGAAAAGAAGGAAATTAATATTTATGTCGTTTTTGCCGTTACTTTCCACCTACTCTCTTTTTGACATCTATTTGAGCCAGAATGAATCTTCGTGATCAAATATTAGGACCGGTATTTGAGACCTTGAGTTGGGCTTTTTTTTCTCTACCATTGATAAAATAATGATTGGACTAGGAAATAATCCATTCTTTCGGTGCCTCATGGGAAAAATTTATTCACCTTATTGTAATCACTGCCACAATATTCAAGGGGTAGATGATGTGAACGAAACATTCCCCACAACGGAGAGTATTGCTTGTAGATGATAGAAACCATCCTGAGCCATCTCAAAATCAATTTCGATTGTACCGTAATGGAAAAGCTATATCAGTTTGCTAAGGATTACCAATTGTCATTCCGACCCCTATCACTCTCAAACCCCTTAAACATTTACACACATCTCATTCCTTTACTCACACCTAGTAATTCCCGCAAATCACAAAAGATTATGATTGATTTTTCTATCACATCGTAAATAATACAGAAGTTATAACTTCTGTATTATTTACGATGTGATAGAAAAATCAATCATAATCAATCATAGTTGATAAATCAACTTTGACTTTCGCAACATCATCCACTACTTCACCAAAGTAATCATTGAATGTCTGGAATGGCTCCTCCAAAGATATTAAAATTAGAAGAGTTTGAGTTGAGGAAAACTTCCTCGCAGTCCCGCAAGAGTGCATTCAGAATCCCTCAGGGCGGTGCACCGAGACGCAAGTTCAGTCGGCAGCCGTTCAATCCTCATTCCGGGTCAGTATTTCGCGAAATTGAAGGGGCAAAATTTAAAACTTTGTACTTAAATATGAAACTGAAGGATTTTTTTAATTCATTAGTGCATGGCACCAACTTGTTTCCAGTAGGTAATCTGTGGTGCATGGATATAGGGAATTGAAAAACTGAAATATTGCCGCTGAAATCATCAAAAGAAAACAATAATTGCCAGAGAAATATGGGAAAAATCAAACTGAATTAACGGTTTTTCCCATAATTCTCTGGCAATGGGGTATTTCGGTGGGTCGGAAATTCAGGTTTTTGGCCTCAAATTTGGATTCAGCACCATTAAAACCTACAAACTCCAACTTTTTGCCCATTGATACTATGACATGTGGTAGAAAAATTAAATAAAGAGATCACACGTTTGAAAAAAAGGCGGGCCTCCATGAATGCACGCGCACTACGCCGCCCAGTTCTGCAGAGGGAACAGTTTGCCCCATAAAGGCACCGAACCTCTATCTCCCCTTCAGGGACCTCAGAAGTACTAGGTAAATGCTCCGCATCCCGCCAGTCGGTCTGGGTCCAGACGCAGAGGTTTGCAGATAGAGAATTTCAAGCACTTCTCCGAATGGTAGGCCGAGAGGCGCCGCAAATCTAGTGCCAAAGCTGTAGGCTTAGGGATCAATCTCTCTGTTGAGTAGGGTTCAGGCTAGTTCACAAATTAGCGCAGTGAGAGGACCATCACCCTCACTCGAATACACGCAAACACAACAATTGTAAATGCACTATTTTCGTGTCTGCGCACATTTTGTGTGTGCATGCGATGAGAACCAGGTATGATAAAAGAATAAATTACAAAGAAAATACAGCCAATAGGAACTTTGATGATTACGAGTAAAAAGTTAAATAGACATGAAATACATGAGGAAATGCAATGTTCAATGGAACTGAAGATTAAAATTGTTAAATTGAATAAATACAAATTTGACGTTAAATGACTGTGAGTTGTTCTTATTAAAACTTTTACACCTCCTTCCAACTTCACAAACAAATAATAGGAGTTTTCAGAGTAAACAGGAGGGAATGCGTATGTTGTACCAGTTTGAATATTAAATAGTGGTTTAGCATGAAAATTAACGTTGACAAGGTTCTTTACTACTACACTCCTAAGTACTTTTACCATTGGCCAATGTGTAGGAAATTAGTTTGTAACTCACGCTTGCCCCTGCAAGCTTGCCACGCTTGCTCATGCTCCCCCCCCCCCCCACCTCCAAGGAAATCCGTTCGCTGAGGAGAAGTTGTAGTTGTCCACGCTCGGTTACTGGCCAGTTTTTGGGGGTGGCAGATCAGAATCCGAGGGCAGCTGGGCTCTTGGCACATCGTAACTGGGGGGCGGCTCTAACACTCACACACTTGCAAAGGGGGGTCAACAAAGGGTCTCGTCTTTCAAAGTGTGAGGGCTAACTAGTCGAGCTCTCAGGGGGTTATGGCCGCCACTAGACGTTATTGGGATTACTTTCCTGTCTTCGGCTTTCGACGAACAAGGCCAAACATTGCCGAGTCAAGCTGGGTTCACATGAGTGTGGTCAACGCGGTTGTGCGACGAGGCGGATACGCGTGGCTCTTTTTCCATTATCATGACGGTTTCCTGTAATCTTACATTTGCTTACTTACATTTGCCGGATGTATTTTGTAGTCAAGCTTAACTGGGGTTTCTTCAAAGTGATTGGAGCAGATGGTTATATCTTTGCATATAATACCTATATTTGGTACCTTTTGAGATCTACCATACAAGTATTCAGCTAATAGTGGATTTCTTGCAAGATTGTATGTGAACCTAAACAGGACTAAGGAAATCGTTAGAATTTGGAGGACGGATCTTTTCTTGGTCTTTCCACTTTCGAGTCCTGTTGCACTCACCACAACACTCACTCACTCACTTTGTTGTCCTGTTGCACAGTTATGGGATTGTGGAACTGTTCTAGTACTTGGAGGAATAGGACCAATATACGACTTAATTACGACTTCTGTTGAGAGCAAGCACTTTGTCACAGCGAGGTTATATGCGGAGTACCCATCGTCCAGATACACTATCATCGCACTGGGGCACAGAGTAATGGAGACAAGATTTGCGAAATCAGGCAAAACATACGCAAACAATCAGCTACGCAAAAAACTACTAGAAGTCTACGTAAAATGTGTCAACGACGTTGCCGCGTTGAAGAAGAAGAATTTATGCGCCGGCCTCGACGCATTAGCGCCTTGATAACAGGAAAACAACGAGGGGGGCCTTCGGCAATGTTCGGCCTTGTTCGTCGAAAGCCGAAGCCAGGATAGTAATCCCAATAACGTCTAGTATGGCCGCCAGGCGTTGCACTGCTAACTTTGGCGTTGCTTCCCCCACCCCTCCTCGAGGGCGATGGGAGAGGGTGCCTCTTGGGGGTTGGTGGCGATAGTTCGAAGGAGAACCCCTGGTGGTAGGCGCCAGAGGTTGAATTTGGTCGTCCTGGAGTGGAGATAGTTCTGAGCCCACTCCTGTCAGCCCTGGTAACCTCAGGATCAACAATTCTGGTATTAGGGGACTATGTTGAACTTGTGTTGGAAGGGAGCAAAGATGGAGGCTGCTCAGCCCCATCACTGTTGTGGAGTGTCGGAGAGCTGGGGCTCACACAAGTTCACAACGTTGTTGTAGGTACTACCTAATGTTGCAGTCTAGCTTGGAATAATGATCAGAAACACGCATGACAAATCCTTCCAATCTCCAAAAGCAACGTTGGAATACTAAACTTTAATAATTTATTTAAAGAATTCATAATTCTCATTACAACATTCAATGATCATCAATTTTCCATTCTTTCCCCATAAAATTAGAAGAAGACAAAAACTCAAAATTGAAATAATTTAATAACAAACAAATTGTTTTGTTAAAAGATCCACAGATGGAGGTAATTATTCAATTTCCTACAAAATGAATGAATTTGATGAATTTTATTCCGGCATCCATGGATCTACCAGCTCAAATGGCGGGACGGGTTGGTTAGCGTATGCACCACGTAGGCGTACCACCACCTATACGTCACAGGTGGGCCACCAAATATAATAACATCTACCTTTAAAAACGAAACCGAAAGGTAATCTGATATTTCATAACAACAAATGAATGCCATCAACTGGGGGGAGCTGGGGCTCACACAAGTTCACAACGTTGTTGTAGGTACTACCTAATGTTGCAGTCTAGCTTGGAATAATGATCAGAAACACGCATGACAAATCCTTCCAATCTCCAAAAGCAACGTTGGAATACTAAACTTTAATAATTTATTTAAAGAATTCATAATTCTCATTACAACATTCAATGATCATCAATTTTCCATTCTTTCCCCATAAAATTAGAAGAAGACGAAAACTCAAAATTGAAATAATTTAATAACAAACAAATTGTTTTGTTAAAAGATCCACAGATGTAGGTAATTATTCAATTTCCTACAAAATGAATGAATTTGATGAATTTTATTCCGGCATCCATGGATCTACCAGCTCAAATGGCGGGACGGGTTGGTTAGCGTATGCACCACGTAGGCGTACCACCACCTATACGTCACAGGTGGGCCACCAAATATAATAACATCTACCTTTAAAAACGAAACCGAAAGGTAATCTGATATTTCATAACAACAAATGAATGCCATCAACTGGGGGGAGCTGGGGCTCACACAAGTTCACAACGTTGTTGTAGGTACTACCTAATGTTGCAGTCTAGCTTGGAATAATGATCAGAAACACGCATGACAAATCCTTCCAATCTCCAAAAGCAACGTTGGAATACTAAACTTTAATAATTTATTTAAAGAATTCATAATTCTCATTACAACATTCAATGATCATCAATTTTCCATTCTTTCCCCATAAAATTAGAAGAAGACGAAAACTCAAAATTGAAATAATTTAATAACAAACAAATTGTTTTGTTAAAAGATCCACAGATGTAGGTAATTATTCAATTTCCTACAAAATGAATGAATTTGATGAATTTTATTCCGGCATCCATGGATCTACCAGCTCAAATGGCGGGACGGGTTGGTTAGCGTATGCACCACGTAGGCGTACCACCACCTATACGTCACAGGTGGGCCACCAAATATAATAACATCTACCTTTAAAAACGAAACCGAAAGGTAATCTGATATTTCATAACAACAAATGAATGCCATCAACATTTATGTATCATTTCGATTTAAAATTTAGGAACAATTTCAATTTGTTGAAAATGTCAATAGGTCCCCTCTTTAGAGGTTATTAATAGGTATTTCCAGAAATTAAGTTTTTCTTTTTTGTTTCAATAAGAGTGAAACATAAGGTAGTTATGATAGATAACATACCTACGCCCTGACCCAGTTAGAGAAGCATCTCTCTGGGAAGAAAGATTTATAGTGGAATACAAGGCAGGTTAACTAGGTTCCCAAAGGGGTGACACAAAAAGAGGACCAGAGTAACTGAGGAACCAGACTTCTTCTTCGACTTCACGAAACATTAATGGATAAAGTGACCATAAAAATAGCTTTGATAGAACTTATATCAAGGTACTTCATTACGAAGAAGTGCCGCTAGAGTGCAGCGCTGGCAGTCCTCAAATGAGGAATTTCACCGAATTCTGTTTGCTTTTTTCCTGAATAGTTAGGTAATGGTGTGGGATAGATGAAAATCGGGCTGATTTCAGAAAATAAGTCTCCTGTTATTTTTGGGAGACAATCAAAATTTTTGATTTCAAAACTAACCGGGAAAACGGACGTTAAGCGGGAACGCTCGCTGATTGGGCTGTTCAGATCGCCGTCTCCTCCCAGTGTTGCCCATTGGGACAACGAAATCGTGTTTTCTAAGAGAAAAGTTATCAAACAAAAACAGGAAAACCTAATTTTCCCCATCTTGCTTTTTCTATTTTTTTTTTCTTCAGTTTTCGATTTTGAACTTTACTGTTTCGTAAAATTTTGCATCTGGGGACTATAGATTTCTCGATCTCAGCGCTTCAAGCGGCCATAAATGAACTATTCCAGGATGACGTCATTTTCCCGGTTTTTTTAAACATTCGTATTTTCTACACTGTTTTGTTTATTCGTAAATTAGGAAGTTCGGGCTGAAAGTTTGCCTTAGGAGGTTTTTCGAGGTGCTGAATCCAATTTTGGGGTCAAAAATAGGAAATTCCGACATGGTGAAATTCCTCATTGTGGAAAAGAGGGACTGGCTGTTTCAAAGCCTATAGTAGTTTATATTTGGTATTTTACCTTCTAATTAGCATTGTAAAATTTTATTACATCATCTGGAAAGGTTAAATGCCGCAGATAGCGAGGAAATATTGTATTCAAGCTGGTCCCTTATTTCACCTATGAGAGGTTTACTATCACCGAATAGCAGATGGTTTATACAAGGGCATAAAAAGGGCCTAGAAAGGGCTTCGGGCTAGGTTGGTAAGTAGATTCCTAGGAACATCTGAAAAGTTCTTGGATTAAATGAGACACGTCGGCTGAGAAAATTTGCTGACTGGACAGTCAAGAATCTCAGGATTGTAGCCTAACTGTGGATTATATTGCCTGTAATGATGAATGCCAACCCATAAAACTAGGCATGAGTCGGCACATAACTTTAATATGGTGCACTCCACTTATCAAGTACCTAGGTAGGACCTCCTTGATATGTAGGTACTAAAGGAGTATAATCTTAGGAAGTAGGTAGGTACTACAGAGGTGAAAAAAAATCACCTATTTTTCAATGACTCGACAAATCAACAGGTAGCACCGGCATCGAGTAGGTAGTAAGTGATAAGGTTTATTTTACCCACAAACCTCCACTTCCTAAGTAGCAGGCTTCATTGTGAAGTCCCCTTAGTTTCGAATTTATATACCTATCACGACTTGAAAAATTATTTCTACAAAAACACCCAAACCCAGTTATATGCGTTATCGAAACCAACTCACTATCACTCCTTATCAACTAAAATGGCAAGAATGTACTTACACTGCAGTCATTTTGACGTTTGTAAGGCACTTAGTCCAGATTCGACGAAGCACTTTCACTAATGACGGTCACCGGTCAAGGTTTGGAGATGAAATGCTGTTTCACTCGCGGTGTTCCTCGCACGAAAAAAACCCGATTAGGTTTTTTCCCGTCTAGCAAGAAGGTTGATAACATTCGATGTATCGAAAGACAGAATCGATGTAAAGAATGATCGATAACTACCGTTGTTGATTCGAAAACACTTTGATTCTCTGAAAATACGTTAAAAGGAAACAGATAATATCTATTATCAAATTTAATAATATTTGATGATAAATTCGACACCTGAGATAATATCTATTATCAAATTTAATAATATTTGATGATAAATTCGACACCTGAGCGCCCAAAGGGCCAAACTGCTTTTTCTTGTACAAAAGGCCAAACTGAAATCGGTTTCAATTTCTGAAGTCCGAAGGGCCATGATTCAAAAACGGTTTGGAATTCAATGTTACATAGATTTTCGGACCAATTGCAAAAAAAAAAACCTAGTTGATTCATATACACTGGCCTCGTTACAATTGCTTGCGTTTCAGAAATAGTAGTTTGGAAAGCAGTTTGGCCCTTTGGGCGCTCAGGTGTTTAAATATTTGATGATAAATTTATAATATCTATTATTTACAAAATATTATTTTGTAAACATTAGCACACATTTATTTGAATGGTATAATTATTATCGGAGTTTTGAATAATATGTCTCTAATCACCGTGAATGTCGTGAGTAGGTACTTCAAAATAACTAGGTACTAGAACTAGTTAAGTAAAGAAGGTACACAAGAAGGTACCAAAAATGTACTAAAAAAATCTCTTAAAACATATTTCAATCATATTGGTCTAAAGTCGGTTAGGAAAACGTCTGCTAAAGGTATGGCATGTACACAGACGGACATACACAAACATAAGGAGGGACCTAAAAGTCCTATGCAAGCTTTTTATATCAATAAACTTTTATTATTATTATTATTATTATATATTTCGTTCAGAAAACTCTCGCTGGTCGTGAAATCTTGGAGGCAAAACAACTGAGGTGGGCTCCACACTGGCTTTTTCATCCTCAAACACCAAAACAATGATTTTTTTGTTATTAAAAAGTATTTATGGTTTGAGAAGAAATAATGATGAGGAAGAAGAAATTTTGAGATTTATCGAAATCATAAGAGAACAATATTTTAAGGGGAATTGCTGGGAAAATTACGCTTTTCCAAAAGTTGCAGAATTTTCCTAAAGAGTAGGTAAATCCCTGAGAAACAATAATTCAGGGACGTACTCGATTATCGTTTTTGCCTTCATAATCGATAGGACTGCATCGATACCCACGAATTGGAGGGGGATCGGAACACAGGTATTTCATAACACAGCCTTCGGTGCGGTGTGGACGGAGCATGATGGGAAGTGGTGAGGGGATCCCCGAACAGCTTATCTAGGTCTGTCAAGGTTGTTGGAACTGGAAAGTGAATATTGAGCCTTATTACATTTAAAAAAAAGTTATTTCCTCAGCTGACCACAAGGGATTGTAAATTCCATTTATAGATACCTACATAAATAAAAATAGTAGCAACAACAAATTTTCCCACTTAGGTATTTTAATAATAAAGATACTTGGAATTGGCCACTCCTAAGAAATGTTTTGAAAAACCCAAACTACTGAGAATTTGTACGTGATTTTTATTTTTTTTAATGACTGACTGTTGGAGAAATCCCAATTTCCTAGACCTATTAGCTAATATCTTTCTTTCCAAATAACGTCTTTTGATTCACTAGAAACCCGATCAACCACTTAACAATGATTATTATTGGGAATTTTGAGATGATTACGAGAAAGTACCCTTAAACTAGGTACCTACCGAAGTAAGGAAATAGGGCATTTACAGTATGTACCTGAGGAAGTAGGGGTTTATAGTACCTAGGTACATATCAGAGGAAGTAGGGGTTTTTATAGTAAATACCTAAGGAAATAAGGGTTTTATGTAGGTACCTACCTGAGGAAGTAGGGATTTTATGTAGCTACCTAGCTTTATTTAAAACCTAACTTTTGGTTTATTATTTTCAATAGTAATGAACCTTTGGAATCGACCAAGAAAAAAAATTTTTTAACACCCCCTCAAAATTTGATGGTTTACGTTTCAAGGTACGTAGAATCCAAAAATCGAATAAAACGCTGCAAATTATTTCACAAAGGTTTATTATTTTCCTGTATAGATCCCTCCCTGCCAACCATAGGTACCTACCTACTACCTACTAAGGCATTTTTGAAAATTTCAACCCCAACCAGCAACCAAAGAGAAATGAAGGGTTGAAAAAATGCCCTAGTAGGAAGTAGGTAGGTACCTATGGTTGGCAGGGAGGGATCTATACCTACAGGAAAATAATAAACCTTTGTGAAATAATTTGCAGCATTTTTCTATTTATAGAAAATGTTATAACATTTATATTATGAAAAATTTGAGAATGAAACACACCTTTTCTCCACATCTCAAAATAGCAAGAGATTTCTCTTTTTTCTCAAATTTTCATTCATTTTCTCTTTCAGAATATTTCAAGCATAATATATTAATTTCAAAACATTTATTTTATCGAGTATAATATATTATCCAGAGTAAAAATCGAGTTTTGGATTTGATATAAGAACATTTATGTGATATAATTCTGGTATAGCTTCTAGCTATGGCATAGCTTCTAATTAGAAAACATTATTTTATACACTCAACTTACATATATAAATACTAAGAAGAATGAGTTAATGTTCGTTTTTGGTTGAATGAATGAAAAATATATGACCATTTTGTGTTGGAAATATTTTATCAGTTTCACACGTCATTTTTACGTAGGTAGTCTACTAGTAACTGTTTGTCAGGGAAGTCTACTACTCTAGGGCTAGGGTGGGGGTGAGCTAGAGGAGGGGGGGAGGATTTCCTCTTTTTTCGGTTTTTTGCCTATAACTCGAAAAGTGAAAAGTTCTAGCGACTTGTTCACTATTACCAGAATTCAAGTACCTACATCAAGTTCTCTACAATTTGCACTACTGACTCAAGCCTCTACGTTAAAAGGCAGTTTTCGTTTTAAAACGCCGAAAATTATTACACAATGGTTTATTATTTTTATATAGATCACTCGTCTGCAAAGCAACCAACCATCCAACATGGAGAAAAACATCGATCTCATTTCGGCCAGCTTTAATTTGAACGGAGATCAGGCCTCTTCTGCGATTCACACTCGTGTTTCTGATTTATCGTACGTCCAAAACTTAAATTCTCGTAGTGAGCGAACGGTTTGTCCTACAGAGCTCCGCGTAGTCTCAAAAAATTCTAAAAATTCTATAGAATCTTAAATTTAAGGATAAACAATACGTTTATATCAAACTTTTTTGAGTTAGGGCGTTTTCAAAATTTCAAAATTGATTTTGGAACCCTTAGAAGTGACCTACGTCAACCAAAATCTTCGGGGCACAACTAGATCCCAAATGGAGCCTACATACCAAATTTCATCAAAATCGGTCAATGCTAAGTGGCAAAAGTGCCGCGTGTGGCGGACGGACGGCCAAATTTTTATTCGATTTTTGGATTCTACGTACCTTGAAACGTAAACCATCAAATTTTGAGGGGGTGTTAAAAAAAAATTTTCTTGGTCGATTCCAAAGGTTCATTATTGAAAATAATAAACCAAAAATGGGGGTTCCCATTCGAAAAAAAAAACAAAGTTAGTGTCAATTGCGCACTTTTCCGCGCAATGTTTTTGCGCAAAAGTATTTTCCTGAATTCTTTACAAAAAAAATATGAAAAATGGCGTTGGGCCCATTTTATTACGTAATTAAATACAGAAATGCTGGAGGGTGGACCATAACTTCTGGGACACCCTGTATTGCATCTATCTCCAAGGGGATACATTGAAATTAATTAGGTCAATTGAATTTGGGTGACAACATCGGTGCGACCAACCCACGATAACAAGCTGCCTTCTTGTTCGTAATAGAAAGGAAGCTATCTGACTCAGCTGTCGTGATCAACCACTAGAAAGGGTTAGGTTCGGCAAATAACTGGTTTTAATAGACCGCGAGCCCACCTCTGGCGAAGGTGAAATATAATTCGTGGGACCCCTTCAGGAACACAGGCACATACAGACACACCGCGGTGATCGTCATTATGCAAGGGCGCTCCTCCACCGACTGACTCGACAAGGTTGATTCATGACGTTGATCGAGCGAATTCGCCGGTTGGTTCTAGTTATTTCGAATTAACTTGAATAACCTACCTACATGATTGACGATTTAGGTAGGAACCTACTCAAAATCAACTCCAAAATCGATTCAATTTTTAGGAGCCTTCATTACTTGGTTCGACCAGACGTCGAAAGAAAACATTCAGTTGAAATGAGCAATGTAAAAGAGTGGTTCAATACCAATCAGTCAGTTTAAAATCCCCAAAAGTCCAAGCACTTGCTCATCAGCGTAAGAAACAATCCAGTAAACTATAACTCATCTACCTACGGTAGATTCAGCTAGACTTGTCGGAGTATCGATTGATAGACGCCTCAATTGGAATTACAACGTCGAGTCCCTCATCAGAGTGTAATGGTGTGTTTTCTTAGCGATGGCCGAGAGTTTGATGATTTGAAAACCCACCAATTACAATACCTTGCGCTTACGATCTAGGAGTACTGGAATGCACTTAGGTACCATTGATCATGGGTAGCGAGGAGCAGTCGGTAGAAAATGGCGTCGGTCTTGGTGACTAGACGTCCCTTTTTGGGATTGCCGAAAAAACAATTCCCTCGTTCGGATTTACTACAGTAAGTATACTTTTTCCAAGAATATCATTACTTTCGTAAATTAGAGTAATATTTTGCGTTTCTTTTGAAGTTACCTACTTTTTCTTTGTTTCAGATGTTCCGGAACTCGGCAAGACTCAGGAAAGTGAACAACGTATTACTTTCTCCAAGTGACTCTAGCTTTACTCTGACTATTCGTCCTCAAGGTAAGCAACTTTGGTAAGTAATTATGCTTTGTATTATCTCTGAATCTAATCAGCACCAGGAAATTAATCAGGTGAAAGAACCAGAACACAACAACGGTTATGGAAACGAACGGTAAGTATTCTATTTGCAATAGAAATTCAATAAAAAGGTAAGAATTCAAATAATGGTAATACTTTAGGGAATAAGATACCCTATCATGAACAATGGTAAAATACGAGGTCCCAGAAGGGGAAATAACCTCCAAGTACTGACCACGTGGTGGTTCGGAACAAGTAAAAGGAACAATAAAAGACTTGAGTCCTTCGGGACTTTCAAGAATAATGAACTAAAAAGAAACCTAGGAGGAACTTGTGAAATATATGTACAATACAAGAGATTAAGGTTTACTGGGATAGACGTATGTGAGATGAATGCACCGGGATGGTCCGTGGGATGCGTAGGGATCTTCAGTACGGTCATCCTAGTCGTTGGGAGGGCGAAACGTTTTCCAATGTCTCTAGGGAGTTCGAGGTACCTACTGATCCAATGAGTTCAATCAGGTTTTAACGGTGGGCTCTAACGACACTTGATAACTTCACTAAACAATTACAACTGTTCTCTCTGTTCCGTAACACTGTTCCTTCAACCCGGAACGTTACTATCGGTGTGGGCTCTAAGCAAAAAGGTTTTGTGGGTGGTGAGTGGCTCAATCAAGACACGGCTGAGGCTTCAACGATGGCACTGCCCCAGCCGTGCCCTTCCCACGTGACTTCCCCCCACTCCCCTACTTTCCAACGCCTGCCCATAGGGTGCTGCTTTCTGGTGGCCGGTCCAGGCCCTCTACTTCCATCCGCCTGTCTTCGCATGGAAGGCCCCTCTTGATTTGAAGTTTTGGGATGGATGCCTGAGACTCCTGTGACAGCTTGTCACAAAAGAGCTTCGTGGTGCAGTTTATGCTGTAAGACAAGCTTCGAAAATTTTACCAGAAGAATCCATGCGTGAAGTGTACTTTGGAATCTTCCATGCAAAATGTAAATATGCCTTGCATACATGGGGAAATTCTCACTGAATTGAAAGAGTACTGCGTATGCAGAAAAAATGCACTTCGGGTATTGCGTAGATCTGGTCACCTAGATCACTGCAAACCTTTATTTAAGATAATGAAAATCATGACCATTATAAACGCTTACATTAAATGTAACGTTAATGATAAATTTTATCATGCAAGTTGCTACATGGAAGGAACATATTATCAGTCCGAGGAGAGGTACACAATCACCGTACAAGAAGGAGAAACGACTTCGATTTACTGTTCCATAGACCATGTGCGACAAAAAAGCAATACCACTACACATCGATAAAAAAAATTTAACACGATTCCAAGCTCAATACGAAAATTACCAAAGAAGCAAATTGAGAAGATTATGAAGACTGTTTTAACGGAAACTCCATTTTACAGCCTGAGGGAACACTTCGACCAAAAATTTTGATTCGACTCATGTACAATGACATACTCGTTTATGTATTATATCTTTTTTACTCAATAAGCTTTTATAGCGCAGGTGAATTTCAGTTAGAAGTACTCTTGCTTGAATAGGACTTTTACATATTTATTTTAAATGTGTAGTTTAGTTTTATTAATCTGTGATATAATATGTGATAGTTGATCGTGATATTCGTGTTAGTTAATTATACTGTTTATTTATTAATTGTTTTCAAATACAAGTGAAACCAGTCCCTGGTTGGGGAGGAGTGGGTAGTCTGGTCTGATCGGTCTGGGGGCGGCTCCCCTGGTACGCTCTGCAACGTTAGAAAACGTTAGGGCTGTCTACCTAATATTAGGAGGCAGCCTCGGGAGCCGCCATGGTGGGTGGGTCCAGGCTGCCCTGCTGGACTCGAGCTTTTAGCGCACCCACATGACAATATCAACACCTCGCCATCACAGATAAATAATGAATTCATCAAAAACCACCTACTATACCTTCCCAATAACATGATATACATATATCCACTGACGCATTCATGTACACTTTTGTACAACGAATAATATTGAATTCAATTGAATTGAATTGATAACTAATAGAAGAAAAATGAAATTTATTGCTTCATTGCTTAACACAAGAATGAAGGGTTGATGGGTGAATGGAGTGACCGTGTTGTTGATTGAGAGTTTGAGTCTATTTTTAATTTTTTTATTTGTTGGTACACGTTTCGCCAAAATGTTTGCCTTCCTCACCCTTTGAAAACTGGCTGGGGACCACCCCATGGGCTGTTGCATTTACTTAATTATTAGTGCCAGTCATGGAGCAGACCATTATTTGTTCTCCAACCTTGACTGGCACTAATAATGAAGTAAAATTTAGTTCATTTTAAAATGAAGTAAAATTTACTTCATTTTAAAATGAAGTAAAAAAAATGTGTTGCATTTAATGCAACAGCCCTTGGGATTAACCCCAGGCCAGATTTTAAAGGCTGAGGAAGGCAACGAAGTTTTACCGAAACATGTACCTACCTACCAAGACGAATAAAATCACTCGCGATGAGATTGTGGAAAACCATTTTAATAAAAACGGGGTTGAGTAGAACGTTTCCATTTCCAAGAAAATAATGAGTTACAAGTTAAATCGATTGCGACGGTTAGGTCATCATCAGTATCAAACAATAACTAAGTATTGTTTGTAACTGACGATGACCTAACCGTCAAAATCGATTTAACTTGTAACTCATTTTCGTGGAAATAGACAACGTTCTACTCAACTCCAATATTATTACCTACCAACAAATAAAAATTTGAAAAATAGACTCTAACTCTCAATCAAGAATAAAGAAGGAACTTCGCAAATTTCAAAGACGGTATCAGGTAGACTGAAGGCATCAAGTAATCGTTTGACAGCTTGTCTATTTTAACACTTCCAGTGCGGGCGTCTACCCGGGTAGACGGAGAGTCTTCCCCAGCCCACTGCCGTCTACTCGGGTAGACTGAGCCCGTTGCATTGACTCATCGCATTCCAAGGTTAGTAAGTTACCGAAATAACCGTTACAAGCGCCAGTTGGGCGGAAAATTCCTTCAATACCTTCCTGGCTTCATGCTAGATAGCGTCAGAAGCAGATTGGAAGGTTTGAACACAAGTTTCAGTCGTACCTTCGAGGCAACCCTTGTACGTTGACGCTAGGTCGGGCAGGTAGCGTGCAGTGGGTGGCGTTGGGCGGCTAGAGGCTCCCGCATTGAAAGTGTTAATCTACTGTAATCGCATCATGTAACGAGAAAAGTAACCATTCTTATACACAAGACTTGTCATGAAAATCAGGAGAGTCTAGCCCCCAGAAAGTATTGTCGGGTCTCAGCGCTACCTACCGCCACTTCAACGAACTACCATTTCTGATATCTTATCAGGTGATCACGCTCGCGACCGCATTACCGTCGCTCCTCTAACTTGCAGCTATCCTAAGATTACAATGTAGCGAGAACATTTATTTTTGAGTTTCACAATTGATGCAACAACAAGTTCCTGTTGTTGTACATGGATGCAATAACAAGTTCCTTTTCCTCGCAATTTAAAAAGGCAGGGAAGTAAAGCCGCCAAACTTAGAAATAAGAGTGGTAAAAACGAGGTAAGCCTACTTTTCAGAAATGGAGCTGAAAATGATGGTAGTTCGCTGAAGTGGCGGTAGGTAGCGCTGAAACACGACAATACTTTCTGGGGGCTAGACTCTCCTATGAAAATCAACCCACTTCATTTCATCAATTCTTTCTAGACAAAATCTCGCGGTAGGAGTTACTTCTCTATTCCATTCTAAATATTCTATTTTAAATCAATCATTTTATTTAAGCAGCAGAGGAATTTAAATATAAGTACTCTAGCTTGCAATTTTTTGTTTTGGTTCCTATATTAAATTAGTTTAATGTGATTGTTAATAAAGTTTTATTATGGAGTGTGAATGTAAATTATTATGTAAGCTGCCCAGCCCTGAAGGGGGTTTGGCATATAACGTTGTGCTGTAAGGGACAAAATGCAAATAACAAGTAAACAAGGATTGCAACTTAAAGTTAGGTAATATGAGGTAATAACTTAACTCTGTGGTGCAATGGTAGCGGCTGATGACGTAGGCAACTGCGTGGAACCTGAAATGGAGTACTTCCCTGAAGGGGCTTCACCTCGTACTCGAAAGACAAAGAGAGATAAAATTGCTGTGCAACGTTGCGCAAGGTAACTACCTATGAATTTTCCTAGGGTGCAGTGTTTGAATTGTATGATCAATTTGACTTTAATTTTACCACTTTGATGTTTCAGGTGTAGCTGTTAAGAAGAACTCAAGAGATAAAGTAAACTGCATGTAATCGACGTTAAGATGCAACAAGAAATATGTACATATGTAAAATATTTAGTACAAATAAAGATATTATGAAATTGCAGCAAGTTGTTGTTTGTTGGACTCTTCCTTAAATTTATCGTTATAGTGTAAGAGGTAAGTATTCTGGTTAACAAGGTCGAAAGGCCTATTTTACTATTTATCACAATCAAATTGGATTTTATGAAGAGAGCTGCTTGAGGACAACTCTGTATGGTTAACACCGTAACGTTAAGACTAGTCTCTGTCTCAATCCCCCTTAAGTTATTATTATTGGCCAATAATACTTTATAACTCACAATGCGGACGATTTTGAAGCATAGTCCGGTGCGGCGAAGGGGTGGTCCGTTATCCAGCGTCGTCAGATGGAAGGCGAGGGTCGGTCGAACAGAAAGCGGGAATTTACTACTTAAACTGTTAACTTTACGAGCGAATTTAGTTAAAGAGAGCGATTTGAATTTTATAATTGCGCAATGCAATGAAAACTTGGGAAAAGTCAATATGCGTCTTATAGCGAGCGAACTTGGGGTAGTAGCAAGTAGGATCTGAGGGTGGGGGGACGGCGCTCTGCCTTATATACCCATCACCTCCACAGGCGGTGGTTCGCTGGGCGCCCCCGGTGGGAGGGTCTGACCGGCGCCCCCTTCCCTCCAATGTGATGTGTGTGATGCTTGGCCTATAGTCCGTGTGATTCCCGTTCCTCGACTTCCCTTTTATGTTTCTTCTGGTCCCGAAACGGGAGGAGGTACACTTGTGAGCTGTGGCTCACAATTATGAATGAATGTTATTGTATCGTTTCGTCCCTTAGTGTTTTGGCCGGGTGATGCTGGTCCAGCTGGCCTCGGGCGGCGGCCCCCATTGGCGCGTTTGGATCGGGCTCGGTGTCCGTTTTGATGGGGGGTGTCTTTGACACATCTTTCCCTTCTAGGTTGCTGGTCTTGGGACGCCGCCATGGTGGGTGGGGCCCGGGGCTGGTCGGGTGGCGCCCACACTCCAGCAATTTGTTAATTTTTTGATATATATTATGAGGATATAATTATGTAATTGACTATTGTTATTGCAATTCATTGTCACGACAAATTGAAATTAAATTGAAATAGTAAATCTACTCATTTCTTACCTATGGAGTAGTAAAGAATTGCCCTATAAAAAAAGCGCTGAATTTGATAATAATAACTAGTTAAATATAGTTTAATTATTATTACTAATGAAGGTAGTACAGTTTGGAAAACAGGAACGAAATTTGACCATTGTAAACGTTGAAAGAAATGGCTAGGAGGCAAGCCCCCGGGAACCCCGGATGAGCCTTCGGCTAAAATTCAAGAAACATGGAACATGCTTTAGCCGTGTTTTGTTTGTTTGCTGTTTCCTTTCACTAGGAATTTGTTGCCTGTTGTATTAATTTAGCTCTTTATGGGCCTGCTTTTAAATCGCTCGACATTTCATTCACCTCTTGATGTCCCAAAGGTATTCTCATTAAGAAATTGGTAACATGTAAAGCGTCGAAGAACACATCACAACTAAAAGCCCTCGTTCATAACGAAATCTCGCCTAGGTTTCAAGATCCTTTGATTACATTCGTAAAAACCAAGCCAACCAACAACATCAATACAATCCACTAAATCGATGTTGGTTTTTTACCGCCAACGTTGTTTACACTAGCTGTTCTTTTAAATCAGAGATATATCACAGCTTCGTCCATAATTACAGCTGTTTTGACAGTACATAATTTACGCATAAATTGAGGGTTTTTCAACGAGTGGCGAACGATTTTCGTGGGAAGAAAACTAACGGCGATACATTTCCCTAGAAACGGGTTGGAAATAAGTGAAAACATTACAAATTCTGCGCTACTTTCGTTCCACGGTTTCGTCACGTTTTTGCCCAGTTAGGTGATGACTAAAGCATGTTCCATGCTAATAAAAGCATGTTGCACTGAAACCAGTTTTTATGAAAGCTCGAAAGGGTTCCTTATCAAGTTGTGTTGAGAAATGCATAGTGACGATTCGATACTTATTGATATCGATATTTCCGATATTTGTATCGATATTTTTCTTGCGATATTATCGAATATTGAAAGGAAAATATTGATATCGAAAGAAAAAAATTATCAGTTGTGATGGTTATATTCCTTCTCACTGTAATTAATTAATTTCTCCTAATCGATAAAAAACGATGCAAAAACATATTCGATATCGGTGAAATCAATATTCTTCTTTTGATAATTTGTAGTAATCACTGATATTGATTAAAAAAAAAAAACATTCAATATCAGTGAAATCAGTATTTTTCTTCCAATATCACTGATATTGATGAAAAAAAGATGCAAAACATATTCGATATCAGTGGGTCTGTTTGGAGAGCAAGTCCTGAACGATTCTGAGAGGTTTTTGAGGAGCTTCCAAGGAAGAGCCTCCATCTAGAGGGTTCATTCGCCTCTATCCCCTCCCCTTTTCAGCTCTGGTTTGGTTCTGAACTGATTCCGGACTGCCTCTCCGAACAGACCCAGTGAAATCAGTATTTTTCTTTCGATATCACTGATATTGATGAAAAAAAAAATATTAAAAAAAAAATTCAGTGACATTGTCACATCAATATTTTTGTTTCAATATTCTATCGATATTAGTGATATCGATATTTTTCTTCCGATATTATATCGATATCGATATTGTCTTCCGATATTATTTCGATGTTGAATATCGCATCGAAAGGTAAATCGAATCGTCACTAGAAATGCAACCCTTCATCAGCTACCTACCGAACTTCTAAGTACCTTCGTACAGACAACTCTCCTATCCTCGGTCTTCAGCATTCTTGGATGTGTGTTAAGCCTACAAATGGCCTCACTTCCATAGAACAAAATGGACCCACAATGGCCTCTTACTTTGCTTCACTGTCAACTCAATTCCATGGATCCTTCATCCCTCTCCATTAGATGACTTCAACCAAACTACTGAGCTCAATGGTAGAGAAGTACTGTAACAGTACTTCTAAAAGTAAATGCTTGATAAAGATATTCAATGACTTATCAGAGGTATGTAGAATGTAATTCATTTTGGGATATTGCTTTTTAAGAAATTGCGCTTTTGTGATATAAAATCAAACATAGCAGCAATACATTTAAATATTGTAGTCTAAGGCTCAAATGGCTATACTGCACTAGGTATACTTATTGATGAAAAATGGCCATTTATGGCACACAAAAAAAAACTGGATTAACTTTCAATCTATTTATTTTTTGTTCTTAACATCGGGTAGGTAGTTTTTTTTCCTTAGTTACAGACTATCTACACACCTTCACTTTTTTGTTTTTATTAAAAAAAGATAAACAAAGTAAATGCTCGGACAAGAAGGGCACTAGGGAGGTTCGAAAATTGTCGTTGAACGAACCGAGAAGAATATTCTTGATCACTGAAAATAGATCTTGAATATAGAAGATCAGAGCGGCACACGTGCCGAAATGATCTGAACATAATAAAACGGGGTTTCAGAGTCAAATCCCGACCGAGTGCGCATGCGCGGTCCAAAAGGTGTACTAACTCAAAAGGGTAACTGCCTGTACGAGTGGACTTAGAACAACGTTAAAGCTGTAGGTCAGGCGATGCGGACCTTTCTGTACTACGATAGCTTCATTTTCCCTCCTCTTCTCAGCTTTACAACCTGCAAACACAAAATAAATTTGAAATTGACTCACTCGGTGATGTATTGAGTGACAACTTAAACGTCTCAAAAATGAGGTGCGCGTTATTTTTTGAATTTCGATACTTTTATTTGTCATCAATGACTTCCACTTCCACATGGGTGAGGGATAGAACGGGTACATAATGGGGTATTTCAGTCACACTGAATGGGGTGTGCGCAACATGTTTTCCCTTGAATCACCAGCACCCCTTTTTCTCAAGCCTTACCAAAATAGGTAACTAAGCTTATCTCGTATGATTCAAAGTGAAAACGCTTTATTATCCCTAGGGGAAGACACATGAACTAATGCTATAGGTGTGGTTTAGGCACTCGTGTGCGCATGGGCCAGAAAAACTGTTTTTTGTTATTTTTAGTATAAACTAGAGTTCATCCTGAGAATTTTGACACCAACCGCGTCCTTCTATCGTGAGAAGATCTTTTTCTATGATTTTTCAAAGTTTCGAATGTTAATGACGTCTCAGAGGGATCCCCCAGGGGTCCCACCCAGGCGGGAGGGGCGCGTGACATCATAAACATTCGAAACTTTGAAAAATCATAGAAGCAGATCTACTCATCCAAAAAGAGAACGGCTGGTGTCAAAATTCTCAAAATGAGGTCTACTTTCGATTTAAAATTTAAAAAATCAGGCCCCATTGTAGATTTTACACGTCAATTTGTAGGTTTTACTCATCAAGTTGGAGGTTTTTCATTTCAAATTTGACGTTTTACACATCAAATTGGGGTTGACAGAAATACATGATTTAATTCTGGGAAAACAGAAACACAATTTAACGCGTGAAATCGGCACCTTCAAAAGAATGTTAGTGGGAAGGGACGGATACACGAAATGAATGTGTTCGTCATGCTGCACGGAGTAGGTATTAGAGTATTTTTGTACTTCCCATGTTGCCAAAACGCGAAACGTGAAAATGAGCAGCTAGCGCGAGCACTCGTAGATGCTAACTTTCCACGTTTTTTTTTTTTCAGATCTCCTCTGTGAAATCGTGAAAAATGAACTCCTGTGGTGACGTTAACGTGGCGCTTATTTATCAAGTTGGCAAGGTTACTTTGTTGGGGTTTTACTCCTTGTCTATTTCAAATTTTGTTCCCCTTTTAGATAGGATATTTTTTGTTTTTGATGTTCCTAGTATCATGATGGAAGTTGTGGATGAATGGATGGAGCTTATGGCAGAGTGCATTGTACTGAGTACTGAGGAGGAACTTGAGCAAATATTCAATGTTTATTTTAGGTCTCTGCTAGAGAAAAATTTCAGAAATTCTACGTTCGGGCGTTTCCAACTGAGGACCATGGCAAAAGAGGAAGTTTCAACTTTCGGTTCAAACACTAGGATGCACCAAAACTGACTTGAGGATTCAACATAACCACTTGGACAATCTAATGCTCCCTTACAGATCAAATTATCCGAAGTTTTTATCATTCAATTCAATCAATATTTTTTGATTTCTTATAAATATCATAAGAAATCCATTATATATTATAGACAATATTTTTCTTTTTTAAACATTTATTAATTATTTTTATTATTAGTCATATTACATTATAGATATTTATCAATATTCAACTGCATATCAGTAATACCAGTTAAATATAGATAACAAAAACTAGATATGTACCAGTAAAATAAAGAATTATAGCTGTACCTACAAACTGACATAAAAACTATAGGAGAAAAATTGGAATCCACAGTAAATGAAACAAAATGAGAATTGAATTGAAATAATTTCAAAATTAATGACAAAGTGGGTAGTCATACAAAACAAATCTTTTCAGTTCAATCTTCAATATTACGTTGTGATATGATTGCTGTTTTCTGCCTTGAGTAATCCATGGAAGAAGAAAAATAATTCCATCTACTCTGAGGTTATCCTCACGTAGCACACCCTCGCGTAGACAACCGATTTTTTCAAACGCCAAAAGTTGGCTTTTGGCGTCAAGGAACTTTTCGCGTGAGGGAGTAGATACGTGTGAAACGCAAGTACAAAAATACTCTATTTCCACACGCACAAACGGGGCAGAGTTTAAAATTGATGTGAAACGAACCATTTCCGTCATCCTTCAATTTGAAATGTAAATCCCCCACATTGATGTGTAAAAACTCCAATTTGGTGTGTAAAACACTCTGATTTTACGTGTAAATGCCGTGTAAGTGTAGTCATAATTTAATTATTAATCCTTAATCTCCCACTTGTAAAAAAAAAATTGTTTTTTGCGGACTTTTCATTTAAATTTAGGTACATTTTGAAAAATGTATAGAACATTTGAACAGTACCTCAAAGGCCCTATTACAGTCTGTCAGCTTAAGAACGATCTTTCAAGGGTCACACTAGTCCTAACTGCGTCAGCAGAATCTGTCTATAAGACCAGTCTTGTTGGAGTAGAAGAAGAAAACTTGGAAATATATTTGGTGGGATGTCAGTTTATTTCTCATAAAGTACGGAACCAAGGAATGAGGTGGAGAAGGTTCACTTCAATGAGGAATCTATGCTGCTTAGACAGTGGCGTCATCTCTGACGAGGAAATTCTACTAATAGCCTACAAGATAAGGAATGAGGGTAGAAGGTACCTTGAAGGCCCTAATAAAGTCTGTCAAATCGAGAATTCTTTAGTTTTTATTATAACGTTTTCTTACTCAATCGATATAACCTCAACGGCTATCCGTTTTGTTTTAATAGTGCATAAACTATAGCAGGTAAAAATCGGACTTCCTGAAAGATACCTCAGGATATTAAGAGTTAATTGGTTTGACTTCTTTGTGAAAAGGTAGCTACTCATCTTACTGTCAACAAAATATCCTAAAATATTTCATTAGGAGAATCTAATCGCTCACCTCAGACAAAGTTATCTTCTAATATAAGGGGGCGTCTTCTTTCCAAGCGAGGGACTCGTCGGGGGCTCAATGGCAGGTGATTGCGACGATTTGGGAAGAGCGTACGTCGTCTCTTTATTTGAGTATGTCAGCGATTTTGATTCCCTCCTCTCTGCTTCGCTTTGCCATTCAACCTGTAGAGGAAAAGTAAATATCTGAACGATCTGGGATACAAGCTAAGATTGCCGGGGAAAAAATCAGTAATTCATTCAGTGAATGGCGATTGTAGTCATCATTTCGATGTGGATATCAAATGGAGACGAAGCTGGCTAGTAATCCTATTTGCTGCTTTAGAACAGTATGTGTCACAAAAGAAGAAGGCACAATGATATTTCAACCTAAGTTAAGGGAAGGGAATATAATTAGGAAAGGACCTTCCTAATATAATTTAATCTAGGAAGGACCTTTCTAATATTGGACCTTGTAATATAATCTAGGAAGGAAAGACCTTCCTAATGATGGGAAGGAAGGACCTTCTAATATAATCTAGGAAGGAAAGACCTTCCTAATGATGGGAAGGAAGGACCTTCTAATATAATCTAGGAAGGAAAGACCTTCCTAATGATGGGAAGGATGGACCTTATAATGGACCTTATAATATAATATAATGGACCCAATAATTCAGGTTCTCACCGATAGCCGAACTGTAGGAATATTGTGACAATGTTGGCAGCATTTGCCCTTCCTATCTGTCCTAACTGTCTTCTCCTATTATACCGTTTGTAGCCCGACTCGACTCGTGAATCTTTTCTTAATTTTCCTCTATCCCAACACGAACTAAGAGGTAATAGGGAACTATAGTTGTAGGACTTCGATTTCACTTTATCCACTTTGAAATTCCCTGCACCCTTGTTTCCATAGTGTTGTCATGGATGGACGTATTGTTAGGATTTTTTTTTTTTTAGAACTCCCCTCAAAGACAAATTGTCTTTCTGACGGAGGGGGCACGCCATAAATGAATTTAAAAAAATAAATCAAATATAATGGGGAGGACGCCCAGGACTCACCCGACGCCGGCCCTAGGGATGAGTGAAGATGAAGATGGGGGTGGGAGAGAAGGATGAAGGGAAGTGCCTCTATAAAACGACCACCAGTTCAAATATGAGCCGAGCAGGACACGGGTGGTGATACCACGGAGTACGCCTACCGAGATGCCCAACTCGCGCAACTCCGTGGCACTTTTCCCGCACCACACACCGCGCCACGACAAGGTTGCAGCCATCACCCTGATGTTGTTGGGTGCCACTCCTTTTAGCTCCGACACTGCTTGCCGTAAATCATTTGTGTCATATTTCCTTATCTTGCCCCACCAAGTCTGCTCCATGTCTAAGCTGCCATTGACAACTTGGACATCCAGGATAATGCAAGACTGGTCGGGCTTGACGGCAACAATGTCGGGCTTCTTACCCTGGTCACTTGGCATGTGGTATAATCTCTCCCTTTCAACATCCCAGCCGCTGGATGACAAGGCACCTGCTATCTGCTTGGCGACCGCATCATGACGTAGGATGCGGCCCCCATGAGTTCAAGGACACTGCTGCACTACATGATACAGGTGTTCATTTCCACTCCGACAGGCACGGCAAAGGGGTAGGATTGTCCCGCGACTACCTCTCGAACACCGCACTGCAGTAGGCAAACATGCCACGCGGATGGCGTGAAAGTGTCGGTAGTCGCGGGCCCCAATGCCCTCCGAAGCCCAATCTACCCATTGGGATGAGATAAGGCTTTCGGAGCACTGTCAGAGTTCTTTACCATCTACTGACTCATGCTGCGCAGCAGCGAACTCAGCAGACGAACTGGGTTTTGGAGCAGATGGTGTTGCTAGGTCGCACCATGCTAACTGCTGCCTGACAAAATCAAGATCAGCAGCCGCACGGGCGACCTCCCAGCTCGACCCTTGAAGGGCTAGCAGGCGCTGGCGGCGCAGTGAAGGGATACATGCCGAGAGAGACACAATGCCAAGCCCACCGGATATGACCGGTGCATGGATATAGGCACTTAGGACACCAGGTGGGAACCACAGCCAAGTGAGCACAGCATAGCGAACTTCTCGATCTAATTCTTGCAGCCTCCCCGCCGTAAGCCTGTCAAAGACTAACCCATAGGTTAGCTTTGGCAGTAACTACTGCAAGAATCTACCTCTTTACAAGCTCTACCCTTTTGCTCAGAACTTGAGCATGAGGTTTCTTTGTCTTAAAGTGATTCGAAGCAGTGCAACTAGTGTTCTGCGTAGGCAATCCATGAAAAGCAAAATTGAAAATATTTATTGCGTACCTTTTGCGAATGTTGGACGAGCGCTTGCCGAACCTTGTCTTCAGCCATTTGCTTGGTAAGGACGCCGTCGGCCGAACTGTATGCTGCAGCTTGCCAGGCGACCCCCAACTTGGCGATCTCTCGGCCTGACATGCCTTCAGTCAGAGTAGCCATTTCTGTACAGAACTGACCGAAGTCGAACTGCTCTACTTTTAGTCGCCTGAAAGAAGATATTTCTATAGATATATTGACCAGGAAACCCAACCGAGAACTAGATAACGTTTTTCGAGTATTGACAAAAATATGACAATGAGGGCACATGTTTGAACTGTATCAATCTTTGTAAACATTAATGTGATTATTACTTAGTAGTAGGTTGAATACTCACCTATGACCTTGAGACGCCGGTTCAAGAACGAACTTGTCAAAATACAGGCGAAGAAGTCTCTCTCTCTCATCCTTGCCAGGCAATGTGAACTCCACCATTTCATCAAGTCTGTCGTTAACAGCCCAATCGAACTGTTCCGGAGTGTTTGAGGCCAACACTAACATGAATCTGCAGCAAAATGAAGGACGTTAACCATAATCGTAACAAATTTTAAAAATTATGTCGAACTTTGGTCAAGTTTTGCTCTTTCGTGAAAGTATATTTGATCTCAGCTACGGCAGTTGGTTCATCGCGCATTATCTCCACACCTCTAGGTTAGAAAACGCTGCAAATTATTACACAACGGTTTATTTTTCTGTATAGATCACTCGTCAGCAAAGAACACGGCTTAACCATTGTCACCTGTACCAGCCATAGTTACCACCTACCTAACACACACCTACTTCACAATCAAGTTTATTTAGGAGAAATAAACGCTTCACTCTCAATTCGAAGAAACAGGGAGTTGAGGTTGCCCTAATTATTAGGAAATTCGATTACTGGTTGCCAAGGACTGAGAATAACTCGAAGAAACGAACAGCGATCGCATTTCAGTCAACTAAAATTTGAACGAAGATTAGACCTCTTTTGCGATTCACACGCGTGATTCTAATTTATCAATAAGTTCAACCCTTAAGTTCTCGTAGGGAGCGAACGGATTGTCCTAGAGAGCTCCGCGTGGTCTCAAAAAATTTTCTTTGCATACAATTGATCTATATTGAAAAATAATAACCTTTGTGTTATAATTAGCAGCGCTTTTTATTCGATTTTCGGATTCTACGTACCTGGATACCTAAACCATCAAATTTCAAAACCTAAACCATCAATTTTGGTCGATTCTAATGGTTCATTATTGAAAATAACCAACCAAAAAGGCCGAAGCGAAGGATTTTGGGTAGTACTCACTTGTTGCTCTGCTCTCCTGTACGGTACAGAAATGCGTTCAACGTTGCTCGCAAGCTTTCTGATATCGTCTCTGAAGACCTCTTGCGAAGGAAAGCGTCAGCTTCATCTATGAAGAGGAGGAGACCTTTACGAGAAGTCTCTGCCCAGTCGAAGACTTTGTGCATGGCTGTGACAGCATCTCCACCAAGAGGTGAAATGTCACCGCCCGTCAGTATGGCGTAGTCAAGACCAGAATGCGTTGCTAGTTTCTGGAACCAACGCAGTTAAGTAATAGTGTGTTTATAGTTTAATGTCATTACTGATACAGACTGATTACAGTCACAAAACTGAACAATTTTTCTCGCGTTATAAGAGGTGTCTACGATGAATGTGACCTTTCACCCACTGGTAGGGATGGTAACGATATATCGATTTATATGAAATATATCAATATATTTATTTTGATATATCGATATATAGAACCGATACCTACTATTGGTAAATATACAGGGTGTCCCACGAAACGAAGACCCCCCCTCTAAAACCGTTATTTCAGTGGTAAAATTAAATTTTTCTTTTTGAATCCGCATGTTTTTTTCCAAGGACCTCAAATATGACCACGTTGCGCATTGCGCATTGCGCAAATCGTGCGCAATGCACACCAACTTCGTTTTTTCAAATGAGACCCCCCATTTTTTATTGCAGATTTCGATTCTACGCAAAATTTCATGAATTTTTCACTCCTCAAACGATTTTTTGTTTCAGACCCAGCCGGCACAGGAGGCGTCCAAAGTTGCGCAATCGTGAATTTGCGCAATTTGGAATATTTTTGGTTAGGCCAAGTGTGGCACATGACTTAGCACTATTTTTCAACGCTGATTCACGTGGTGACGTCTGTTTTTCGATTGGTTAAGGTTCTAGTGCAATTCTTGGAGAAAATTAGGTTGAAATTCCCGTTTATGCTGTACGGAAACAGATTATTTCCTTCCCCTCCTCCTTTCTCAACCGGGCTAGGGACCGGCAATGGCGGAGTTAAAAGAAATTTAAAAAAAAATTGCCTTCTTAAAATACTGTGAAAATTAAAAATAGAAAAATAAATATTCTACAGAGAGAAAGGGTTTCTTCTCTTTTCAAAGCATTTGTTCAAAATGTCCACCATCTTGCTGCAAACAAAATTGCGCCCGGGACAACCAGTGCTCAGTTAGTGCACGCGCAATGGATTGCCGATCGATGGTTCGAGCTGCCTCAACAATTCTTCCTCGAAGGTCTTCCACTGTCCCGATAGGAGTAAGATCCATGTAAACCTTATCCTTTAGTGCACCCCAAAGAAAATAATCAAGAGGCGTGATGTCAGGTGAACGAGGAGGCCACGGGACAGGAGCGTTGCGACCAATCCACCGGTTTCTGAACTGGCGGTTGAGGTAGCGCCTCACGTCAGTGGCGTAGTGCGCGGGAGCACCATCCAACTGGATCCACATCCTGAGCCGAGTGGCTAGCGGCACATCTTCCAACAAACCAGTCAAATCTTCCCTGAGGAACTGCAGGAATCGGTCACCAGTCAGTGTGCCATCGTAAAAGTAAGGCCCGATCAGTTGATTTCCGATGAGACCGCACCAAACATTCGTCGAAATTATAACTTGATGACGAGTTTGATACGTAATATGTGGATTTTCGATCGCCCAGATTCGAAAATTCCACCTGTTCAAAACACCGTTGTTTGTGAATTTGGCCTCATCTGTCCAAAGGCATATGGATAGGAAATCGGGGATTTCCTGAAGAAGAAGATCCATGTAGGCAAGGAAATCCAAGCGGTGGGCTTCATCTCCATCCCGCAACCCCTGAACAACGTGTGCGCGATATGGATGATAATTGAAGTGCATAAGTATGCGCTGTATGGTACTTTTGGAAATACCCAAGGTGCGGCTCGCCTGACGAAGAGAAATCGACGTATTTTCTTGAAAAAAAACAAGAGTAGGTACATCGAGTTCCACGTCGAACGATCGAATTGATGAACGGCGGGAATACAATCCTGTAGACACGTTTCCAGAATGTTGAAAATCCCTAACAGCCTGACGAATAGCATTTCTGGTGGGTTGGCGCCTACCAGGATACCTCTCGGCGTACACTCGAACGGCACGTCGCAACTGAGAGTTGGTCTGGAAAAAAATCTGGACCATGGTTGTCCTCTCTTCCACGGAATACCGAGTAGTTGGAGCTCGAGGCATGTTGATCACGTGAAGGTGCCAACACAGAAAGAATACGACTGAATGAATCCAGCGGATAAGTGGGCAAGATGTTCTCTTTCCTGTTTTCATGATTGGGCAAAGTTGAAAGGGCTGTTGTTAGATATAAGAAGTGATTTGATAAACACTAGCCGTTATCAACTCTAAAGCTTTGTATTGTCAACTTACTAATCACAACAATGAACTATCGTTCAAAAGGCATTTTTTAGAAGGCGATTTTATTTCTTTTAACTCCACCATATCCAGTTCCCAGAGAGTGGAGGGGAAGGAAATACAGCATAAACGGGAATTTCAACCTAATTTTCTTCAAGAATTGCACTAGAACCTTAACCAATCGAAAAACAGACGTCACCACGTGAATCAGCGTTGAAAAATAGTGCTAAGTCATGTGCCACACTTGGCCTAACCAAAAATATTCCAAATTGCGCAAATTCACGATTGCGCAACTTTGGACGCCTCCTGTGCTGGCTGGGTCTGAAACAAAAAATCGTTTGAGGAGTGAAAAATTCATGAAATTTTGCGTAGAATCCAAATCTGCAATAAAAAATGGGGGGTCTCATTTGAAAAAACGAAGTTGGTGTGCATTGCGCACGATTTGCGCAATGCGCAACGTGGTCATATTTGAGGTCCTTGGAAAAAAACATGCGGATTCAAAAAAAAATTTAATTTTACCACTGAAATAACGGTTTTAGAGGGGGGGTCTTCGTTTCGTGGGACACCCTGTATAATAACCAATATATCACAACTTGTTTTAAACAAGTATTTTTTTTTTCAGTAAAAATTAAATATTGAAATGAATCGGTGTAAAGGGGCGCCTAAAACCTTACCTGTTATACCTGTAAAAACATTTTATCCCAAATTTTGTAGGTATCTACTTCATGGGTTGATTTCAGACTGTTGACTTCAGCTCAGACATGATTGTGTACATTAATGATTAACACCTACAGTGGCTCTCATGGCTCAACTACCTCCGTGGAAAACGTTTTTCACTTTCAGTGAACCATCCGCTTATTCCACACAATAACTGACTAGGATACCCTTCCAAAAATAAAAGACAATCCTCCACTCGAATATGAAACCATTTTATCTACCCTCCAGCGGCCTACAAGGATAATAACGATGTCACCTTTGACTACGTTTGGCAAAATATCGAATCAATAGAGAGTTTGCTGCAAATGATTGGCCGCTAGGTCGTTGACGGGCTAAGGGCTTTGTACGAAGGAACGTGCGCGCAGTTACCTAGGAACAACCTAAAGCTTGTGACCAAACTTTTGCAGAAAACTCTCTAAAGATTTTTGAGTTGGGCATTCTCAACAATCGTGATACATCCATCATAACTAAATACCTAGTGTAGAAATGTGTTCTGATCAAATAACTCACCTTAGCAAACATGGTTTTGCCTGTACCCGGTGGGCCATACATTAATATATTTCTGTACATTCCTCTATTTTGTTTGGTGTTTTTTGTAGCAATCGCAACGTCCCTGTAATAGTACAACAGCCATCATTTATACGTAACTAATGTATTCGAAACAGAAAAATGTTCAGCAAGAATAGTGGATTATCAAGTCAACAATGGAGGTAGGGCTCTAGCGCAGTATGATGAAGACATCACCAACCTCAAACGTTCTTCCAATTTGGGTTCGAGGATGACTCCAGCCAGCGCATCTGAAGGCTTGGTTTGGAATTTCTTCACTGTGACTACGGGATGTTTGAGTGACTCCAGTAGAGAGAACCTTGACGTTTCTCGTACTAACGCAGGCTTACCTAAATATTTTATTTAAAAAAAATTATCTCCAATCAAAAATACTGTAGGTTTATAAAATTGCAGATGATTAACCATCAATATTTGAAAAGTTCATTCATGCAGTATGAATTAATGAGCGAATTTTCAAAGAAATCTTTCAGTTGAAGGTGTGGTTAAGAGAAGGAACAATGGTGCTGAAATTTCTATTAGAAATTTCTTGGTTTTTTTATTTTAGTATACCATACCAGCATACTGTATGCACTGTCGTCAGCATTTCCTTAGTAGAGAAGGAAATCTTTAAGATTGGAATGATGATAAGACCGACAGAAGCTGTCGGTTTTTTAACCCTTAATTTCCCACTTCTTTGAAAAAATTGTTTACGAATTTTTTAAATCAAATTTAGATGTATTTTGACAAATGAGTAGGATATTTGAGCAGATGTTTCCTAAAAGGCTCTATTACAGTGTGTCAGCTCAAGAATGATCTTTCCTAGGCTACACTAGCGCTATCTGCGGCAGCAGAATCTGTCTATAAACCCATTTTTTTGGAGAAGAAAAAGAAGACTTGGAAAAATCCTTGGTGGGATGTTGGGGTCTGTTATTCCTCAAAGCACAGAACCAAGGAATGATGTGAAGAAGGTTCAGTTCATGAATGATGGGATTTGTGCTGCCTCAGACAGTGGCGCCATCTCTGATGAGGAAACCGAACCAATAGCCTACAAGGTGAGAAATGAGGCCCTGTTACAGTCTGTCAACTCGATAGTTATTTAGTTTTTTCTTTGAGTTATTTTGGTTTTACTATTACGTTTTCTTACACAATCAATAGATGGAGGGAGTATCAGGATAGCCAACGGCTACCAGTTTTGGTTTAGAAGTGGATAAACTATTGCAGGTAAAAATTGGACTTCCTAAAAGATACCTCAGGATATTAAGGGTTAACTGTTTGACAGTACACTTGGACTGCATCACGTTTTCAAACAAAATATCAATGTTAGTATCTGTTACCTAAATAAAATTATCACTAGGTGGTACAAACCTAATCTAGCTTCGACGAATCTCGCCCCTAGAGCCGTGGTATTCTTGGCGGAGTAGACGCCCAAAGCTAAAAGCGACAATCCACCAACAGCTGTCAGCGTTTTGTCCCAATCAGTAAGCAGAGAGTGCAAACCCGATCCAATCACTGAACCAGCAGTTCTGAAACGAAAAATAACCGTTTACGAAAGGGATAGACATCCCCCCCCCCCCCCAACGCAGTATCACCAATTAGATCAAATTGAATTCTACATCAAACGCACTTGATGGATTCCAATACTGTCGTTCTGTTCTCAGCGGCTTTGAGCCGCAGTTGTTCCAGGAACAAATCCTGATTTTCTCTGTCTGCCTTCGCTTTGGCCATCATTTCTGCTTCTAGTTTCTTCGCTTCTAACTTCGATCTAACCTCCATCTCGTGTTCGATTGTGGCTGAAAACCAAACGCATGAAACTCTTAGGAAGAGATTTAGTCGAAGTCTAAACCGCACAACCCACGTAGTATTTTGAAGAAAAAAAAGTATGGAAAAGCACTCAAGGTTTTAAACGAAATGCAACCACCAAAGTATATGCTACACACTGGTTAGTTCAATGTAAAATAGATGGTACAACTCAAATTTCATTTCATTTGGATGCAAATTATTCTTACCTTTCCTCATTGCTTCTTGTTTCGCTACAGATTCTTCTTGCTTTCTTAAGTTTTCTTCGTTCATTCTCTGTTGTTGGACCAACTGTTCTTCATACCTACGGGTAAGAATCAAACTCAAATGACTCGATCAGAGGCAATTTCCGGTTAGCATGAGAATTTCTCCATTTAATAGATTTTCAACGTCCGCCCCTGAGTAGCCAAGGAGCCCAGAGAGTATCCTCTACAGAATGGTCGCTTCCAACTTGCACAGTTCCTTGAGGTTAATACTTAGATTCGTACCACCTACCCTACTATCTCCGAGTCTGGGTACCAACCTTTTCCTGGACAGCTGATCTTGGTATTGAGCTCTCTGTTGATGTTGCTTGGTCTCCTCCGCTAGTGTCTTTCGTCGTTCTTCTTCGAAAGCCCTCTTCTGTTCTACTTTGGACGACTCGATGTGCGCCTCGTACTCTTTCACCTTTGCCATCATCTCCGTCTGTTTAGTTTGCTCTTGGAGCTTAGACAGCTCCAGCGCTTCCTTCGCATGTTCTGAAAGGAAAAAAAGATGAGGTAGGTTGGTAGAACACACAGACCTCTTTAAAAGTTTACTAGTCATAGAAAAATAGGGATTGATAATGACGAACAATTGCTTCACTAGCAGGCACGCATGCCAGAAACGCTTCTGACCAATCACAAATTGCAAAACTCTATTAAAAAAACTCCAGAACCTGATTTTTTTAACAAAAATAAAAATCAAATATTGAGGTAATAACGTCTAATTACATAAAACCCCAACCATATGTATGCACGTCGCCGATCGGGAGGAGTTAAGCTGGATTCACATGGGACGAGAAAACTGGTGGAGGGGGTAGCCGGAGTCGGCGGAAGGTTCACATGGAAGATGGATGGAATGACAACTTTCCTCCAGGAAACCTCTGAAATGATAACCTCTCTCTGATCTGTAACCTCTGTTGACTGTGTTTTGAATTTGACGTTCAGTTCCTCATTGGGTGCCCAATTGTCGATTGCAACAATCGATTGTTCTTTCGAGCAATCGATAGTTTCGATGGTTTTTTTTTAAACAAAGGAGTAATATTGCTCTTGGAATTTTCAATTTGCCCACATGCTCATTCATTTTTACGAATGCCAGCTGAACAATGTTTCCAGAAAATTCACAGTTGAGATTCTGGGGGTATACATTATCACAACTCCTCAATCGCTTTGATGGTAACGAAACAATCGATTGTTGGTTACTATCGACAGTAGGCCACTCCTAGTGCAACCTCCACTAGTGGTTATCATTTCTGACCACTGCGCAAGCGGTATAAAAATGTCTTCCACTGATGGGTTCCGTCAAGATGGTGGCCACCATTCTCAACCGGGGAAAATCAGCCAATCAGATTGTAATATTTCTTTCCGTCTATTCCGATTCCGTCCCATGTGAATCCAGCTTTAGAGGGGTTGTGGGAGTGGGGAGAGTCGGAGGAATCATTTTTGCCTGCTTTTAGAAGGCTTTTCAGCTAGTTTTACATAATATGCAAGAGATTTTATCAATTCAATATTTGATTTCGTAATATTATTACATCCTCAGCAAATAATATACATTTTTGTTTTCTGGATTTGATGGAAGAAAATAAATACTTATTATTCAATCAGCTTTGTGCTCTACTTGAAGCACGAGATGATGTAGAAGTCGTAGATTCAGGATGTATTATAGCTAGAGGTGTGTCGGTACAGCTGTACCGGGACTGTGGAACCGAGTATCAGGTTGGAACGGTTCCACGCAGTGACAAAAACTCGACCCTTACCGGTCCAGTTCCACGGACTGATAAGATATCTTGAAATGGCTCTGGACCGGGAAGAGAATCTTTTCCATCGGTCCAGTTCCATCCTCACCAATCAGAATGATCTGATCAATCATCTCATCAATCTGATCATTCTGATTGGTGAGGATGGAACTGGACCGGTAAGGATGGAACCGGACTGATAAGATATCATAGAGACTGGTTCAATGGCTCTGGACCGGGAAGGGTTTTGGACCAGTAAGCATGGATCTTGTTCTCAGTTCTGTTCCATGTTGTACCTGGAAGCGCCCTTACTACTTCCATGGACTGAGAATGGTTCATGGAATGGCTCTTGAGCGGGAAGTTATCTTCTGGACTGGTTAGCATGGAAGTTGTCTCCAGTATTATTAATTTATTATTGTCATGTTAAGTTCTTAAACTGCAACGTCATTATTCTTTCCTTGAATTGTTTGGTAACTATTATTTATAATAAATTGTCTCTTTTGTAACACTTGTTCAAATTCCTTCCTTTTAGCGAATTGTCAAGGAAAATGATGCTATTGTATTGCAAGTTGAGATCATAAGCATGGAAGAAGGACGATAGGGATTTGACTGCCTGCTTCATCCATGCCATGTGAGTGGGATTTGATCGCCTGTACCAGTAATGGAACTGTACCGGTAATTTGGAACGGTTACATCTTTGTCACTGTAACCGTTGGAACCGTTCCAGGGAAATACCTGGACCGACACACCCCTAATTATAGCCCACCCAACATCACAAGTTATCATCGGTTCTGAGAACGAACAGATCTATTCTGAACTCTAGGATTGTTTCTCATTAAGTAGTTACCTCTGGTGATAAGGTTTTTCCGCCTAGCTTGCTATCTTCATCGAATGCAAGTAGTTTTCTGTGTGAATTTTCTTGATAACAAACGTTGGCTATTACTATCATACTTCTGTGCAGCATAGTGTTTCGTAATGCATACTTTATTTCCATTACTTGATTTATGTCCTCTCAATGCTTTATAACCCTCAAATAATGAGGAATTTCACCGAATTCTGTTTGCATTTTTCCTGAATAGCTAATGGTGTGGGATAGATGAAAATCGGGCTGATTTCGGAAAATAAGTCTCCTGTTATTTTTGGGAGACAATCAAAATTTTTGATTTCAAAACTAACCGGGAAAACGGACGTGAAGCGGGAACGCTCGCTGATTGGGCTGTTCGGATCGCCGTCTCCTCCCAGTGTTGCCCATTGGGACGACGAAATCGTGTTTTCTAAGAGAAAAGTTATCAAACAAAAACAGGGGAAACCTAATTTTCCCCATCTTGCTTTTTCAATTTTTTTTTCTTCAGTTTTTCGATTTCGAACTTTACTGTTTCGTGAAATTTTGCATCTGGGGACTATAGATTTCTCGATCTCAGCGCTTCAAGCGGCCATAAATGAACTATTCCAGGATGACGTCATTTTCCCGGTTTTTTTAAACATTCGTATTTTCTACACTGTTTTGTTTATTCGTAAATTAGGAAGTTCAGGCTGAAAGTTTGCCTTAGGATGTTTTTCGAGGTGCTGAATCCGATTTTGGAGTCAAAAATAGGAAATTCCGACATGGTGAAATTCCTCATTACAGGAATGTGTGGTAGGCCTGTTAAGATACGATTAAACTGCGTAGAGGTAGACCAAAAAGTTTTCTTATGACTAACCTGCCATTTCTTATTCAACAGGCTCACAAAAGCAAACACATTCCAAGGCCCCAACGCTGAAGTTGAGAACAGTCATTTGAAACTCACCCAATGACTAAAATTCGGGACATGTTACGTCACTCTGGCCGATCTGATTCAACCTCGTCGATCCAACTTTGTTAATACTTAAATATGTGAAACTTATGAAGACAAAATCTTCTATGAAATTCAAGTACTAACCAGAAATTGTTTTTAATTATGTGCTAATAAAACCCTCGAGGGTCCTTACTGGATTTCTCGAGATCCTTAGCGGCGGCTGCAGCTCTTTCCAAGGCAGAACTGTCGAACCTGTAGGCTTCCATGGCAGTTTTCCTCGCCTTCTCTTCAGCAGCACTTCTGTCTCCTCCTGATGACCCCCCTCCGGACGATCCAGACGGCCCTCCACCGAGAGGATCGCCACCTCCCAGACCACCGAAATCTGGGGGCGGAGGGTCGTTTCGCCTAATCCCGAAAAGCCAAGACATGCTTCTCCCAGAGTCAAAATTAGCTCAAGAATATAACTAAAAATTTCTTTTTTATAAAGAAAAATTCGAAAAGTCACGGCGAAAAACGACGAACACGCTTTCCGGCAAACTGATAAGCGAGAACTAATTCTCAGATAACAACACAATGTGGCCAACAGAACAAACCAACATTTCTGTACATCTTTAATGATTCCAGTGTTACTAATTAACCGAAGATGATTTTATCTATGATATTTGATATCATCATATTATTTTTTATCATAATGGTGAAATTGGTGGGTAAGTTCGAAAAATCATTCTCAATTATAGAAGAAGTATCCATGCTTCACCCGTACTTCCATGCCATTTCCCTCCATGCCATTTCTGTTCTTCTCATGGACCTAGTACCTAGGATACTAGATCCATGGTTCTTCTGTCAACTATCCAACGTCCATAGTTCATTTTCTTGTATGGTCTTGTGTGGTAGCTCTTTTTTTCTTCCCAGATGATTGAGATTGTTTATAATTCTATCTTGGCAGAGCCAAATTGGAAATTGCTATTTTTTCGCTAGACTAATGTTTAGTTCAGTTTCTAGCCAACAGATCTTGATGTCTCTGCGTGAACAAAGTGAGTTATGTCTATGAATTTTGCCCTGCCTTTTGTCTTTTGTGGGCTCATGTCTCGTGGCTGTGTTCCATGATTTACTGTGCTCAGCAACTTCATTTTCATTCAACCTTCATTTCTCTTGTCTTGCCTCTTCCAAGTACCTAGGTACAGATTCTACGCTCAATTTCTTCTTGTACCTACTCGTAGGAAGCCGAGGTATGAGATGATGCTGTAAGTAGATTCTAGAAAGCTAGCCAGTGTCACTGTGATGTTGTGCTGTTCCAGCCTCAGGAGGGAGTGATGAAACGCACAGAATTGATAAATTCTGATCAAAGAGGCAATCATTGCATGTGCCCAGCAACAGTGATAATAATGTTATAATGAGCTAGTTGGAACTGTTCAGTTTCATGAGTTCATAGTTGCAAGGCACCTGAACTGAAAGGTGGAAGTGGAGTTGTTATGTAGATCCTACAGAGGATGTAGATAGGTAGGTCATAACTTACCTAAGGTGACCTTTCAGATGGGCGTAATTTCTTGACTAGATGCGACCTCCAAGAATAAAAAAAATTAAATACTCAATATATTATACTTACTAGATCTTTCTAATTCTTTTGCTGCAGCCGCCGCCCTCTCCAGAGCAGAACTATCGAATTTGTACCCCTCAGACTCAGATTTCATCGGCTTTCTCGGAGTCTGTCTCTCTTGCCCACCCGTTGACTCGCCACCACCAGGAACCACCACGTCGAAGTTCTGATCTTTCATGTCTTTTTTTATCCCGAACAGCCACGACATCGTAAGTATATTAGGTAACTTAAATCGTAATAATATAACAAGAAAAACCTACAAATTTTGATTCGACCCGATGTGAACAACAACAGATATTTGTACTGTGAAGTCAAACCATGTGGTTTCATAACGAACACCATGTGTTCGTGGGATTCAAACTATTACCTACCAATAGTTTTAGAAGTTCACACAATTTATTATTAATATTAGGTACGTTTGGGTTAACTCACATTGAGAAATTTGTTGAGTGTTTGACAGATAATGCTATCATTGATTTCAAATTTGTGATTTTTGTTAATATCTTCTACACCAAAGAATTACTCAAAACACTTATATCGAAATGTTGCAAAATAGGGCTGCATTTTAGTTTAAAAGACAGTAATCAACTGATCTTAGTTTTTAAACCGTTCAATAACTACAACTGTTAGCTGATGGGTTTTGAAAACTGACTGGTTGCATTCAGAGCAGCGAGCTTTGTTACATTCATCAGCTAGTAGCTGATGCTATGGACAACAGAATGAATGTCCAACATCCACCACGCATCATCAAACCTGTGTCTGTGGTTACTCCTTTCCTCCCAGGAAGACTGGAGATTGCCAATATGATGTCATCATAGTAGTTGAGAGCCCAGAACCCCGTTTTTAACTAAAATCCTCCCAAATTTGAACGATAGATGAGTTTTGCACTGCATCTTTTGTTGAAATCATTTCTCGAATCATCGAACGCCTCAAAATCACGTCCAAAACCCTCGAATTGTCCGTTTTCAAAGAGATATCGGAGCCCGTCCCACCTGTTACCTGTGGTTACCGTTATAAGCATGGCGGGAGTGCAATGGCGATCTACCTGACTGCATTCTTTCTTTTATTTACATTTCAACCCCTTCCCCTGACAGGTTCTTGACATGTTTTGATGCCTTTTCCTTCGTAGCTTCTTCCCAATTTTCATTAGCAGATCGAATCAACTTTTTCTACCTCATCAAGCTCGATTTCAGTTCGAATCCGTGAAAATCGTCGCGTTTTATTTCACAGTAGTGTCAGTTTTGTTGTGAGGGACTTCTCGAATTACGTTCACCTGAGGTGCTCTACTTCTGCCAGATTTCACCTCTTCCCCGATGTATGGTAAGTAAGCCAAAACCTCGTAGAATGCTATTTCACTGCAATCTTCGATCGATTTGCACGTCTCTAGTTATACATACTTTTATTTATCGTCATAACTGTAATTCTACACTTTCACTTCCAAGAAGCAGGTATATACTTATTATATTTAGATCCTTTCAACGTGAATCCACGATTTCACTTGTGTTGTACCTCTTTGCCAAATATGACTTCCAATTATGCCTATTTTATGCTTATAGGTACTTAACTAACTATAAAATATTGCATAAAATAAAATGAGCCAACCTTTTCCAGTTCAAAGTTGGAGATTTCTTGAATTATATCGAAATTGATCTGCTATCTTTAGTAAACGTATATTTATAAGGTAGGTGCCATACTCTATTCTACCAGTCAAATATACATTGATTAGGTATCTATCTAGTGAACTATATGTGAGAATTCGGATTATGTTCAACAAAAAAATGTACTTCTTGCACAACAGGGTTTGGCTGTCTCTCATCGTCCCGTTTCTTGACCTGCAAAATTCCATTCTACAGCCATATTCTGTCTATGTTGTGCATTTTAGGTACCTACTTAACTGACTATATTTTGAACCGTTTACCTCGAATAAAAGAAACCAAGCTTTTCCCTTCAAGATAAGATCTAGATTTCTTGATTAATATCGAAATTCAATTCAATTCAATTCAAAAGTTTATTCACTTAAATAATCATATAATGGTGTACATAGAACAATATAAAATTGTCGGAATAAATATTGCCCGTCTAAAGGCTGAAAGCCCGAGGCGACGGGTCAAGAGCAGCTACTCACGACACCATAAATTCAAGGTAAAACTTTAAGAAAAAAATAGAAACTACAATGCAAAATAAAGCAATCGCAAATCAAAATTTAGACAACAAACTAACAAATCTTGAATGAAAAAGATAAACGAGAGAACACTAGCAAACATAAATACTTTTCATAATCAAGTTAGATTTCACCAGATTCAGAGAAATTAAATAGGAAATTACAGAAGACTTAGGTATACTTGATTTTCGGACACGTAGACGGAGACTTGAGTTCCTTACTCAATTTGTTGTGCAACACATGGAGTATATAACTAGGGCTCCTAGAAGTCAAAACTAAACGGTTTAGAGGACTTACAACATTCCCTGCTGCTTTAAAACGAGTATTATGATCATGGACCGACGAAACATTGATCAAAGAAGGAACTTTATGGTAAAAAAACAATAAATTCTTCAAGAATAAATGACGTACAGAAAATAACTTGGACATGCTAAAAACAGATTCGCTATCAAATAGTTTAGGCTTCCTATAAATGATTTTAATAATAGATTTCTGTAAAATTAGTAGTTTTTCCAAATTAGAAGGGTAGGTTCCACCCCAAGCGATTATTCCATATTGGAGAACCGACTGGACGAGACTATGGTATATGAGACGTAATTGAGAGAGACCCAATACAGAACGGATGTTGTAAAAGAGTGATGGAAATTTTTTGAGTTTGTCGTACAAAAAACTAATATGGTCTTTCCAAGACAAGTTGGAGTCAATCAGTATACCCAAATATTTAAATGTTTCTACTCTACCCAGCTCTTCACAGTCACAATTCATCGGATCATTACAGGAATGAATAACAATGCTTCGCAGGAGATCAGATCCGTCAACATTCCCGATGGTCATAAATTTGGTTTTTCCTACATTCAGTGTTAGGTAACTACATCGGAGCCAATCATTCACCATATTAATCCCCAGTTGAGCTCTATCAAAAACAATCCTCCAGTCACTGCCCACAAACAAAATGGCCGCATCGTCAGCAAACAAAAACACCTTTTCATTCCGCAATACACTAGCAATTTCGTTTATGTAAATGAGGAACAGAATAGGCCCCAGAGTACTGCCCTGTATAACGCCATAGGCAACACTCTTAGGGTCACTGAATGGGGAATTTGCCTCAATTTTAGATTCTCGAATTTCAAGTCAAATCCTATTATAGGGCCCTAGAATAACGTTTAACACTAGGAATAACCAAGGGGAAAAAATTACCGTAGGAGAAAATGACTAAACAAGTGAACCTCTGTTACAAAACACCGCGAAAATCGAGGAATATTGTTGACGTCATAAGAAAAAAAGAAAAAAAACGACGCGAAAACAACGACAACAGACAGAGTTCTAGCACCGCCACACAAAACGATCCAGTGAAATGGCTACTCGAATAATGTGATTCAAATCTTGAAACTAAATAAGAGAAGATGAAGACTAATAATGCTTGATAAACTAGTAGGTAGAATCGTATTGTAAAAAAGTGAGTAATATTGTTTCTTTTGGTCACTTTTGTGTCTTGAGTTCTGCGTTCTGCCCTCCTTCCTAGTTCACACACTCTTGTGTTAATCCTTGTAAGCTAAAAGTTCGTGTATGTTCCGCTTCTGTGGTAAGCGCCACAGAACCTCCTTTGAAGTCAGATTGGTAGAATATCCGTTACGTTTCAAACATGGCTGCCTCTTACACATTGCCACCACATTTAAAATTTCCATCTTCCTTAAATTCTCTAAATTTTTTGGATGCGTTTTCGAGCAGCTCACTATGGTTTTATTCCATAAAAATAAACCCTCATTCGAAAAAAAAAAAAAAAATGTGAGGCAAATTCCCCATTATTCGCACGTCGACACCACCTGGATCCGACTGGACAAATAGCTCTTAAACCACATATAGCTCGACCCTCTGATACCAATCTCCTCCATCCGTTTGAGCAAAATACTTCTGTCGATGCTATCAAAAGCTTTAGCTAAGTCCAAGTAAGTGACTATGGCTTTCTGGTTCCTATCCCTAACCCCATGAAGCTCTGATACCAAGGAAAATAAGGCATCGTTCCCCTTATTTTGCCTAAAACCGTACTGTGAATCCAATAATACATTATTTGCCTCCAAAAATTTAGACAGGTTTATCTTTACCCACCTCTCCAGCAGTTTGGAAACCGAACTTAGCATTGAAATTGGTCTATAGTTCGCCAATGTTGACTTATCTCCTCCTTTATGCAATGCAACAACTTTGGCGATCTTGAATATTTCGGGAAATCGATCTACTATCTTAGGAAAACTTATATTAGGTGTCATTCTTTATTCCATCTGTCTATTATACATTAGGTAGGTATCTATTTAACATTTTATAGGTATTCGGGTTACATTATAACAAATTGGCTTTACATTTACGTGCAACGTCCTCTTTCTTTGGCTGCCTCTCATAGTTTCATTTATTGACCTGCAAAATTCCATTCTCTCACACTTTTCCATTCCATTCCATTCCATACGTACACTTACGTGGGGGTTTTATCTTCTTGAATGACTGGTAACTTGGTAAAATATTTCAAGGTAGAATCCAGTGGCGTCGCCTCCAGGCAAACATAGCAAACACTGTTTGCCTTACTAAAAATATGCATAACGAATAAAACAATCCTATATTTTCATTTCTGCAAGTATTGTAAAGCCGATTTTGGAAAAATTTTATAAAATTTAGGGGCTATTTCATTGTTACTGACGAAGTTAGATGAATTAAGAGAATGGAATAAGTACGTATTTTGCCTTGAATACTAGCCCACAATACACCAGAGAGTAAAGGTTGGTAATGTAGATCAATAATTGATCTACGTTATTGAGGATGACAAGCAAACTAGCCAGGGGCTGGCGATGCACGGCAAACAGTTCAAAGAAATGAATTTTGCGGGACTTTTTTGGATGAGAGGCGATGATTGGCAGGTAGGTCAGCGTGGGGTTGAGTATTGCCATACCCCCACTACCTCAGCATCAGCCAAGGCAAACAATCAAGGAGCTATTTCGTGACCTTGAAAGTAGAGGAACTTGGAAGATAGGCTATGGATACTAATTAACCCCGCATGGCAAGGCATGAAGTATCCATCCACCCATATTATCTCACCAAGTTGTATTCAGTTTTGCTGCCTTAGCAACCAGTAATCAAATTTCTTAATGAAGGAATTCTTTATTTCTTCAAATGGAGTGTGAAGTATTTATTTCATGTAAATAAACTCGAGTATAAAGCGAAAACATGGTTGGTAGGTCGTGACAATGGCAAAGCTGTTCTTTGCTGGCGAGTTATCTGTACAGAAAAATAAACCTTTGTGTAATAATTTGCAGCGTTTTTCAATAGTGTTTATTCCTCTATGACTGGCCAAGCTGTTTGCCTGACGAATATTCTCACCTGACGCCCCTGGTAGAATCCCTTATCCCTGTGCCTGTGTCTATAATGAAATAGTAGACTGAAAGGCCCACTCACTGCCTGAGGTTGCCATTGGAAAAAGAGTTTCAGGCACAGATGGCTTATACTCTCCCTCTTTCCAGGCCCCTTTATTTTATAGAGAGGATTCCGCTGGCTACCCCATGTTAGAGTCAGTAAATCTTCCGCTCAGATCTGCAAATTTTTTAATCCTTTTACAGGAAATTTATTTAATGGAAAAACCCGTAATTTCGATACTTACAATTTAAGAGCGATGATCTGATATGGTTATTCATTCAATGATTCCGATAACACATTCAAGGTTCGATTATTTTACATCAGTTTTCGATAAATAGTTGGTAAAATATAAATGGTAGAAATAGTTGGATGGATAGTTGATCTTCGAATTGACCGTAATTAATTTATTACTTTACTTCAAGAACAGATAAATGGAAAAACCTAAATTACGTAATAATAGGGATCTTTTTGTTTTGAAGAGTATGCAATGTAATAGGGAGCGAATCTCTAGTTATTTCAGTACGCAGTGTACTCAAATATCGTAAAAATCCATTTTGGCCCTAAATTTCTAATATAATAGTTTTCGGATTTCTTCTAGGGATAAAATGTCCAAGTTCAATGATCGGTCTCTCAAATCGGTTTTTTGAAAATTCGCTCAACTCACCCTGCATGATTGTCACTTTTTGAAAACCTCAACTTCTCTCGATGAGTCGGCCATTTTCTTTCGTTTATTTCGTCCAACAAAAGTACCATCATTTTCGGTCCACCGCTCGAAGTTTAATGACATTTCAGTACCTGACCTTGGTGCGTTTTTATTAATCGAGCAGGAATTTTTTCAAAAGTCATCCTTTAGCACTCAAATGTCGGTTTAAACACGACTGTTCTTTATTGAAAATGAAAGAGTTCACAGTTGCGTTGAAATTTGATCGTATTACCCGAGTTTTTTGAGTTATTTCTTCCGCAATGATTTCATTTTGGATTGCATATTTATGGTTCTATACTGTATAGTTAATGTAGACTTGATGATAACGTGTATAATTATTTTATTTTTTTTTCAGGATTGTTTGTGTGTTCACCGACTGGTGGATGTTCCATTCCTACAAAAAATGGATCAGAACTTCGCGCGTATGAGTCAATTGATTGTCTAGTTGGTAGAACAGTGTTTGGCTTTGAAAAACTAAGATGAAACCTCGAGGTGATTCAATGGAGAACGTGAGTGGAGCAGTGGATAAGTGGTACGGCGAGAGTGAGGACAGCGATGAAGATATGGTGACAGACTACATGGTAGACGATGAAGGGATAGGGCGACAAATGGCGTCGTCCCAGGTGCCAGTCATTAGGGTGACGCCAGGGTTGGACGGTGGTTCTGGAACAGTCTTGGAGGACAACATCCAACAGCTGCACTACATTCATGAATGCGTGCAGCAAATGAGGGAACTGATGCCTCCTCATAGTCTTCACGAAGTCAGCAGGTTGAGCACGTCCTGTCCATCCCTCGACGACGAAGGCATTTCTGAACCAGACATCATCAACGCTGGTACGCAGTCTTTGCGTGGCAGCAGCAGGAAATCCAGTCAGCACAACCGAACCTCCGGCGACTGGGAGGCTTATAGAACCACAGATACTGTAGATGGAGAGGAAGCCGAACTCGCCAAACACCGTAGCTGCTCTGCCCTGGACGATCTCTGTTTCGGCAAAGAACGATCCAAATCCCGCCTTCAAGAAATCAGCAACCGCTCAGGAAGTATTAGCATGAGCAGCCTCGACTCCGATAGAGAAGACGCTTTATCCGAAAAAGCTAACTACCTTCACGTGGACAGTCAAAATGAAAATGCCGCCAGGTTGTCACTAAATTTAGGAAAACTTTCTGTTGCCAAACCAGAGCCGTCTTCAAGACTCACAGATTCCTTGTCGCTAGCTTCCCGACCAACTGCTTCTTTACAGCGCTCAATCTCAACTCCTTCAAAGATCTCAATTACCAAAAATTTACTCAACAAAACCAAAGCACAGAGCGACGACGAAGTCTTGGCAAACCTCTTGGAACCTAATAAACCCTACGAAGTCATGGTTTTGTCTACAGAAAACGATCTACCCGAAAAACGCCGGAAACGGGGAAGTATGTTTTTTCGAAGAAAAAAAGACAAAGTTAAAAAATTATATTCTCGACGCACCCATCATTACAGAGGATTGCCAACTCTGCAGAATAGCAAATATATTATGGCTGACGGTTGGGGGAAGAGTAGTAAAGTAGTTCCAGAAGCCCATTACGGATATTCAGTAGCTGGACACCATAACCATGGCTACGTGTCAGGATATTCCGAGGGTTCTCCTCTCCTTCAATACGAATTTTTGGACGAGCCTTTAGTTACAGTCGTGGATTTGGACACCGACCCATTTCTTGGACTGCAGGATGATGAACCGGATTCGTGGACGCCAACGGTATCCAAAGACGTTCTGGAGAGATTGTCCAAAAAGGACATAAAACGCCAGGAACACTATTACGAATTCATACTGACGGAAAAACACCATTGCCTAACGTTGCGTGTGATGCAAAAAATTTTCGTCGAAGGCCTTCACAAATATCTACGTTTTGGCGCTAACGTAGAAAGTATGTTTCCCCGTTTGAACGACCTGATGGAAATCCATTTTGAGTTCCTACGTCAACTTAGGAACAAACAAAGGGAAAATCCGGTGATTCAAAGCCTAGGAGATGTACTTTTAGAACAGTTCAGAGGCCTCCCTGCGGAAAGACTGAAATCAGTGTACGGGGAATTCTGTTCCAACCATAGAAACGCCATCAACATGTATAAGTATTTTATGCAAAATGATACTAGATTCTCCGAGTTTGTTAAACATTGTGAGACAAATCCGCTTCTGAAGAAAAAAGGTATACCAGAGTGTGTTCTGTTTGTTACTCAGAGGCTAACGAAGTACCCGCTTTTGATAGAGCCGTTGATTAAAACGTCCAAAGAAAACGATGATGAACACGATAAACTAGTCAAATCCTTGGCGTTGGTCAAAGAAGTTCTTGTCGATGTGAATTCTCAAGTTGCTGATAACGAAAAGGAAGACAGAAAATTTGAAATTCACGATAGGATCGATGCCAAGTCGTTTACCATTTACCGCGGACGCAAGTTCAAAAAGTCGGATCTTCTAGCGCGAAATAGGAGTTTGAAATTCGAAGGAATTGCAACTTTAATGCAAGGTAGAGGCAAAATGCAGGTAGTTTTGGTTCTGGTGTTGTCAGATGTTTTGTGTTTCTTGTCAGAAAGCAACAGCAAATATTCGTTTTTTACTCCAGAAAGCAAAGAAGGAGTTGTCTCATTGCAGAAACTTCTAGTGAGGGAAAAAGCCGGCCAAGAATCTCGAGTTATATACCTCATTTCGACAAACCCCGCTGAAATGTTCGAACTTAAAGTTCACAATCCTAAACATAAACAAGCTTGGATAATCGCGATACGGGAGGCGGTGCAACGGTGCCCTGACGACGAGTCTGACGGTCATTCTCCATTCCCAGACTGTGACGAAAAGCAAAAGCAATTTGAAAATAAGAGGAAACACGCGCAGCAGGTGTCAGAGCTTATGAAGCAGAATGACAAACAGCTTGCGCAGATTCTGGAAGAGAAAATGGTCTTGCAGATGAAACTATTGGCTGGTATGGGAGGCGACAATACGTCTTTCCAACCGAATTATACGGAATTTGTCTCCGAATCGCTCAATAACGACCAAATCCGAAGAACAGTCGACGTCGCCATTAAAAAAGCTAATCAGATCACCAAAAGCTTATACGTGTCAACGGCGAATATATCTAGAAGTGTCAGTTCAGTTGGTGAACATCAAAGCAATGCGTACAAATCTCCAATTTTACCAAAACGAGCGGAAACGTTTAGCGGATTTGACAGTCAACCTGTTAACAGCAGGTTAACCTTGCAGAAGAACGAATTGAGTAAGTCAGCTAATGATGAAAATTGTGAAGGTGGTTCTGGCGTGAAGTCATCTAGTGAAGACATGGCTTGTTTGGATGGTGGTTATAAGGAAGCAGGTTGGTTGGATAGTCAAGATTATCAAAATGCTGTGACTCATCTTTCTCATCACGTTTACACGTTGTCGTGTATAATATCCCAACAGATGACTTCGATTGATTCTTTGGAGTCCGAACTGATAGCTCTGAAGTCTCATCTGGGTGGTGACGGGCGGCCGGAGTACAGGAGGAACCAACAGCTCGAAGAATTGAGGAATCTCCAAGATAAGCTTCAGAGCGAGAAGGAGGTCTGGCAGAGGCAGAGGGACTCTGAGTTGAAAGAATTGGAACAGAAGAAAGAGGAGTTGTCCAAATTGCAAGAGCAAATGAAGGAAAGCCAAGCAGATATCGCTCAACAAAGAGAGCAACTGTATAGGAAACTGGAGGCTTTGAGTAACCAGGGAATTGTTGTAGGTCCAACTATGATCGTCTCTTCACCTGATAGTATGCCTAGTAGTTCATCGACTTTGCCGAGTGATTTGAACAAGAGGAAAGTGGATTCTGCCAAGTGGAAGACAGTACCTGGAAAGGACAATACGTTCCCACGAAATCTGATAAGCGCGACGAATCAGCACAAAGTCCCACCGACGGTTAAGCAGCAGCTGCCTTTGAAGTTGTCTTCGAGGTCTAGTACCGGCGCCGTGTCACCTAATTCACACGCTGACGCCACTTCGCCACATCAAATCCTCCCTTTGAAGCTGCGCGAAGAGGATCTAATGGGCAAGCGAGCTGGTGGTTATCAGCGACTGAGCTCGAATCAGAGTCCACCCCAGATTCCTGGACATTCACGTACAAGCTCCAGCCCTGCGATGATGCAGAACGTGACAGTCCCTCCCAAATCGTCCGGGTCAGTGAGACGGCAGAGCGACAAGAGGGTCAAATCTCCGGAATCCAAAAACGAAAATGATAAATCCAGACATACTGAAGAGGAAATTATATACTGTTAAACCAGTGTTCACCCATTGAAAAGTAGGAAAATCTTCAAAACTCCTCACTTCTACTGCTTGGTACATCATCATCATCCGGTCTCCACTGTTTTCATGGTGTAATCCTAGCAGCAGTAATTCTTATGTACAATTTGTGCTCATAACCGACTTATTATCAGTATTGGTTTTACAAACCCACGCTATTCAGCATTTTCTTGCCACTTACTTGCTCTTGCCCCGCTCCATGAACCACATCATGAGCTACAATGAGAATACGTTTCTTCTGAATCTTGAAGAAAGGTCTTGCGCGGTCATTCCTGACAGCATTATTGGTTTCATCAGAAAAAGTACATCTCGACATCGTCACGGTTGCACCAATTACGAAATCCACCGTTGAAAGAGCTCCTTGATTCTACAGACCTAAGACTTACGATTCCAGCGACCACAAGTTTTATGGGAAATCGTTCACAACTTGGCCCTTCGCTTGACTCCTAAAAGTAAGTTTTTCCTCAATAAGGTCAGTTCGCCGCCTCTTACAAATTAAGCAATATCCCTTTATCGGACGGACCTCAAATTTTGAAAGAATTATTTCTTGTTAGCTCAGATTCTAAAAACGCTGCAAATCATTGCTCAAAGGTTTATTATTTTCTGTATAGATCACCCTTCTGTATAGATCACTGGTTCTCCATCAATAGCACCTACCACCATCTGTATTCTCCCTTGACCTTCCCTCTCAAATTTCAGCTTCCTGCGTTCAATAAGATTGAAAATGACTTCGGAGCTCACTCAGCTGATCAGTGATCTGAAGAGTGAAGAAGATCTCCTCGAATGCTGGAGACGCCTGGAAGAGCACTTCCATTCAATAGGATTGAAAATAGCTTCGGAGCTCACTCAGCTGATCAGTGATCTGAGGAGTGAAGAAGATCTCCTCGAATGCTGGAGACGCCTGGAAGAGCACTTCCATTCAATAGGATTGAAAATGGCTTCGGAGCTCTCTCAGCTGATCAGTGATCTGAAGAGTGAAGAAGCCTTTGAGCAATGATTTGCAGCGTTTTTTACCCACCAACATTTTTTTTTACCTACCAGCTAGGTACTACCTACCACACCATACTGGCTTCACACCTTCACAATCAAATTTATTAGAAAGAACTAAACGCTTCACACTCGATTGGAAAAATAGAAAGATTCATATGGAAATTTGATTACTGGTTACGCAGAAGGCAAAACTGTATACAAATCGAAGAAATGAACAGCGATCGCATTTTAGTCCGATAAAATTTGAATGGAGATTAGACCTCTTTTGCGATTCACACTCATGATTCTGTTTTATCGAAGGAAAACCTTCAAGTACTCGTAGGGACCGAACGGTTTGTCCTACAGAGCTCCGGGTGGTCTCAAAAATTTTTAAAAATTCAATACTATTTAAAATGGTGAAAAAACGATACCTTTATTTCGAGAGTTTTCGAGCTAGGGCACTCTTGAAAATTTCAACCCTTAATTTTCACCCCTTAGAAGTGACCTACATCAACCAAAAGCTTCGCGGCACAACTAGACCCCAAATGGATCCCATATACCAAATTTGAACCAAATCGGTCTAGTGTTGCTAAGAAAAGTGCCACGTACGGCGGACGGACGGAAATTTTTTTATTCGATTTTCGTATTCTACGTACCTTGAAACGTAAAACATCAAATTTTGAGGGGGTTTAAAATTTTTTTTTCTTGCTCGATTCCAAAGGCTTATTATTGAAAATAATAAACCAAAATGTGTAACCTGGAGGTGACGTTGCCTGTTCAGGGGATGAAAACAAAACGCTAAGAAGTACTTATCTCATCAAAAAATCAGATGAGTAGAGAAAATTTAGAACAACGAAAATTTCAATCAAATCAAGATTAGTACAAGAAAACTAATTGAAAATCACAATTGAATAAAAATTGGAAAGTCCCAATTAAAAAATCAGTAGATATAACAATTCAATGTGTGTTCAATTGAGGACTAAGTCTTGCATCAGCCTTATTTTGAAAGGATGAGCCTTATAACAGATTGGGCTCATTTCTTTTGAAAAAAAAAAGCATTGCCAGGTTTTTAGTACAAGGAGTGAGCGAACCCCCCCTGCGGGAATATGTAAAATAATAAATGATTAGGGGGAAATAGAAGTTTGAGTCAGATAACTGGGGGATGGGTGTCTAACGAGTACACCATTTGGGATGGACATCCCGTACAAAAGTATCGATTTTTTAAATCCATTCGGAATCGGCTTCAAAGAATCGATTCTCAAAAAATCGTTTCTCTCAAGCATCGATTTTTGCAAAAATTGGGTTTTAGCGAATTTAAAAAATGAAGCACACACTAATCCTTTTTATACTATTCTGAATCCAAATCAGCGAGAAAAAAAACCATAGGTGAAGTCTGTGTGTGTGTGTGACAAAAACTTGTGTATTCTGCCCAGCCCTTAGTTCTCAACCGATTTTCGTGGTTCTTTTTTGTTCGTCGCGGAAAACTATCTAGTTGTGCACTACGTCGCCGGATTTTCAAATTTTGCTTTTTAAAGGGGGGTTAATTCTCAAAAAAGTGCGTTTTTGAGCACAGTCTTGTGTCGTCTGCCCAGGCCTCAATTTCTCACCGATTTTCGTGGTTCTTTTTTATTCGACGCGGAAACCTATCTTGTTGTGCACTATTTCACCAGAGTATCAAAATTAGCATGGAGAGGGGGGATAATATTGACAAAATATCCAATTTTTTAATATTTCGGTTCCTTCATAGCTAATTAATTGTATACAAGCTTTGAAATTGAGGAAAAATTCTCATTATGCCTCCGGATTTTCATTCATCCTCTGTCCCACCGTGGAACTAATAGTGGTGCCACAACACCGCATATTTCACGGGTTTTTTTCTGTGTTTCACCTTGAAAACGGAAATGAACTTCGATGGACTGACTACTGAAACAAATAGAAGAAAGTTCAACGTTACGAAGTATTTCTGCTTTGGTGCCAGACTGGTGGTAATTGGGGGGGGGGGGGGGGGGGACTCGAATTCAATTTTGATGATTCCAACGGCAATCTTTCAGTTTTTCAATTCCCTAAGCCCATGCACTAATGAATTTCTAAAACCCTAGAAAATTTCAAATTTGGCTTCATTTTTGAAAGTTTTTCCCCTATCAATTTAGGGAAATACTAATCCGGAACGAGGTATGAATGGCGACCGACTGAGATCCTCTTTAAGTCAGTACAACTATTAGAGAGTTGTTGCATGCCACTACCGGGAACCTCTTCACAAAGCTTGGAGTTCGCAGGGGCCCGTGAGTTTTTCCTCCTGCCAACAGCGGGTAACGATAAAAGCGTTCCCCAGACAGTCACCATTTTCTAGACCCCCCCTACCCCTGGCACGAGCCCTCCTCCTTCAACTGCGTAGCATCCTGGTTGCTCCCGGTAGTCTCCTTCTAACAGAGCCCTTCAAATTTTAGCAGCAAAAACTCTCTCAATTCTAGGATTTTTTCTAAAATCGTGTGTCATGGAGGTACCGTTGTCCGTTTTAGGCATATTATCCTACATTAATTAATTGACCGAATCTGTATATCGAACTTCTTTTTTTTTTAGGCGATTATTACTTCGTTTGGATTTCGGACTTCCAATTTTCCGATCTCATTAAAACTAATGAGTGGCAATCGGTCTGAACTCAACCTGAATTCTCGCAGGAACGGGTAAGGTAGAATATTTTGATCAAATCCAACTTTATTATATTTGTTTTGTCTCAATAAATCCACATAGATTGGCTCTAATGGATATTCTAAAATATTGTAAATGTTCAAAAATTCTGTTAAATGACTCGAAAAAATTGTCTTTCAAACGGTGAAAATTGCTGGTTTGACCAGTGCACATTACCCTCTTTCCCTGTCTGGTAGGGATGCATTTCTTATTCTAAAATGAAACCCAGACAATAAAACATTTTGTAAGTAAACATCATAATATATCCGTCCATAAACGCTTTAATGTATGTCTAGCAAAATGATTCTCTTGCCTAATCGTAATGTATTGATTTTGTCGTGTCTTCTCAACTTCTGTTGGACCCTCGTCTCTCTCCACTTGGTTTAGTGACAAAGGTCCAACAGCTTATCATGAAATCTTGAAGATAATCAACCTTGTAGTCTGGATTGACTTTGTTTACGTGTAATGGATCACTTGAGCTAAGATGGATCTTTGCCGTGTAATGGATTTTGTTCACCTTGTGAAAACATTACCCTCGAAGGGATATTTATAATTTTTACAATTATCCAAATTAGCTTCAAATGCTTCTTGAATTCAAGTAAAAACATTGATGACAACTTTTTTAACAATAGTTTTGTTGTTAGTGTATTAGCTATTGTTGTTTACTTGCGTATACTAAACATGTTCTACCCATATTAATTAAATGTTGTTCGGGAATACTTACTTGGTATTATTGAAGAGTGTTCACATTTGGAAGGTACCTACTGTCCAGAAGACCTTGGTTTTTGCACGGGTTGCTTAGATATCAAGGCTACAATATTGTTTCTGCTGTTGGCTGCTTCCATTGACAGTCTACATTTTGGTTAGGTTGTTCCAAGTTCCCTTTAAGTCACTATATTTTAAATTTGAGCAAGTGTACAATTGGCTGGACTCAGGACAGATTTCTTCTCTCTGTTGCACTCTCTTTGGTTGTACTCCTATTTCCCTTTGAGTAGCAATATTCTGGGCTTGAGGCAATGTACAATTGGCTGGACACAAAACTCGACACAGTATACAGTTCAACTTCGATCAATATAGGTAGCCTTTAGTTTGGTTTAACACTGCGTCAGGCACCTTGCACAGCTCCACAGGAAGGAGGCTGTAGAGCCTAGACCGCACTTGTAATGGGCTTTTTGTCAACAATTTGGTCAGACGGACTGCAGGTGGGCACAAATTATTACGTCTTCTGGTGTAGTAAGAGTGGGTGTCTGAGTGCTGCGGAATGTGCTCAATGTTTTCTCAAACGCACAGAGTAACGGAGACAAGTTAACAGAGAAGAGAGCCAACGTTAAAATGGTGTGCAAGCATTTTTGAGGCTGCCTCTGTTGCGCCATCTACTTTCAGCTAGGATTGAGGAACTACTACGGAAGTGGTGGGGAGGGGGAGGCCACACTCTTCATACCGCTTCTTTTCAAATCCTTTCGAATGACCAGAAATTGATAACTTTTCGTTTCATCATCATTTAGATACGCAAAAATTACTTAGAAAATCCAATCGAGTAATCGAGGCGAAAGGTATTTTCCAAGTTGCCCTTACAATTGTTGTTGTCCGTATCGCCAGTTGTTCAAATGTTGAATCGACAACTGCCACCCATAGAAACGTTTGAAACCCAGTGTATTATTGAAAATCGTTTGATTTTTTCGTACATATCGTGAATATAACTAAATGTTATCAAATTAATTACTTAGATGCGGCCGGTAACACACCAAGGAGAAAAATATGTGATAAACAAGGTGACTTGTTGTGATGTGGTTGGGAACAAGTGATCATGAACGCTATCTGTTGCTTTCCGCTATAACTACATCCTGGAGCTCCACCAATCAGAACGCTTCTCGGGCTCCCACATTCAGCTTTCAGCCCTTTGGTCTGAGTGCTGCGTAATGTGCTCAATGTTTTCTCAAACGTAAGTGAGAGCGCTTAATACGAAGAGAGCTGCACAGTCAATGTTCCCAGTTGCCAAAAATAACCACGGCAGCTCTGAGATATCTTCAGGCGAAAAAATTGTACGTACTGCTGACTTCTGTGCTCTGAAGGCTACTATACTATGAGCAGAATAAGTAAGTAAAAAGTAGTAAAGTAAAATAACAACCATTTCAGGTTGGATTTTCGTCCGACTGCCATTCCTTGTGTTGCGGATCTCATCAGCTGTCTTCCAATGAGAAGATCAGAATTTGATCTGATGATTTCGCACATGGCTTCCCATTGCCTCACCACCCTGGGTTTGACGAGGGGGGCTGAGTCCGGCTCGGACGAAAATACGCTCCCGAGGCGAGCCCCGAACTCACAGTCTGCATGGCCGGTCCAAGACTCGACACTAAAAGACGCACGCTGTAACGAGCTCGCCCACAGCTGTCCCCAGTTTCCGCAAATAACCACAGCAGCTCTGAGATGTCTTCAGGCCAAAAATGGTATTACTGCTGACTTCTGTGCTCAGTAGGCTACCTACTACTATACTATGAGGAGAATTTCCCCATATAATAACTCCATAAGAGAGCTTGCTGTGCATGCACGCGAAGTACACTGTTCGAAGCACATGGTATGAAACAACCCCCGACAAATGGCGTAACATTAAATTAGACGATGCCAGTTTAGGGTCCACTGCCTCAATATGCTTGGACCATGACAAACGGGAATCAATGGTGATGCCAAGAAAGATCACTGACAACTAAACGCCCGTTTAGGTTGAACTCTAGGAGTTGAGTTTTCTCTTCATTGAGCAGCAAGGAATTGGCCCTGCACCAGTCCGTCAGGCCCGACAGAAGCACAGTTCGAGATGATCCCGTAACTTGGAGCATAATGTCGTCAGCATAAAGGAAAATATTTGTAGAGATGTCTTCAAGTTGGTCGGCTAGGTCGTTGATAAATATCACAAAATGAGTTGGTCCCAGCTTAGATCCCTGCTTCACTCCATGGGGTATTGGGATGGCGCCAGACAGGTGACCATTAAAATGAACCACCTGGTGCCACCCCTTGAGAAAACTTTCGAAGAGAGACAAGGAAACCGAATCGAAACCATAGTGCCCGAGTTTCGCCCGCAGCACGTCCTGAGGGACAAGGTCAAAAGCCTTGGAGAGGTCGAACAGTTTAATTGACGTCATACATTTTTGTTCTCTTTGGATTCCAGTACATTTAGCACAAGAGTGAGGTCGCTGCTGCCGTTGTACTTGAGCTTTTATGGAATCCAAACTGGCTTGGGTGTTTCAGTGAGGTTCTGTGCAGGAAGTTCTGAAGTTTCTTCAGCATCCATTACTTTAGCAAATACTGGGAGCTTACAAATGGGACGATTTTCAGAGTAGGAGTTGCATCTATCTTTTTTGGGAATGGGAGTGATGACAACAGTCTTGAACCTTTGTGGGAACGTACCCTCCTGAAAACACAAGTTAATTATGTACGTCAGGGGCTCAATTATAAGGTCCGATATAACTTTCAAAACAGCACGAATCGGTACATATTACGTTAATTGCTTCAGCATGTTCCTCATTTACTCTAAATTGAAGGGCCTGCAACAATTGCTTCAAATTCTGCATTGAAACTTGAAGTCAGGGGCGGAAGTTTATAATTTGCTTGAATATTCCGTTTTTCATTCCAAAAGGCGCAGACCGTCCCACCACTTTTGGATCCGTCGGTGAAAGTTAGATCACTGTGAGGCCATTTTGAGCTACCTAATAAATTGTCCGAATTCACGATTCATGACGACTTTAGCATTAATTCTTGGACAATTATATATTATATATCGTCATCCAATATTATTAAATTTGATGGCGATTTCAATACGTCAAATGATGAACTATTAGAACCGTTTACAAAGTTCGAATTTGAAGCATGCCTTTGGCGTCTCTTTGGTTGCTCCCCAGATTTCTTCAGAGTAACAATATTCTGGACTTGAGGCAATGTACTATTGGCAGCACTGATGACTAATTGCCGTGGGTTGATAGAAGATAATAAATTAATGAATAAACACGATTTTCTATTGTCGAAGAGTGTCCTATGAGCAGCAAATGTGTTCTTTCTTATCGATCATTCAATTCTGCATGTGTATAATGACGTAGGAATTTATTGTTGAACTACTATCCATTCCAGCTATGAGATTTGAACCCACCACCCCCGCCGAAGTCTTTACTTTGACATGTAAATGCTATATTCAGGTGAGTCTAGTCTGGACAAGAGAGAGATGGGCGAGACGAAGGGAAGATGGAGCCCACCATCTCGAACATTAGGTACAGACACCTGTCTCTGAGGTAAAATGCTCACCTGTGGCTTATGTAAGTTTGGTTGGAGGAAGTCACGACAATTTCGTTCTCGTTGTTTTCTTCAAGTCAGTTTTCTACTGATCTTTTTTGGAATAATTGGTGAATCGATGACATTACCATCAATTATGTTGGTCGACATCCACCCTACACCCCAGTTCAAGGATTCTTGCCTAGCTTTCATATAGACGAAACAAAATATACCGTTTCTCCTTCAAGTTTTTCCTTTCTATTCCTTCGTCGTTAGTGGTTTTCCTTTGTTGAAAGTCGTTGGAAATTCCACGTGAAAACTAATGTTTTTCTCTCGCTCCTAAATATGTAGGTACCTACCAGATAACTCTCTGATAGCGCCTACCACTACCTAACTTACGAGAGTTTTCATATACCTCCTTTTTTGTAATTACGTAGTACTTCGTTTTCGGAAAACTCAAATGTTGTAATGATTTTTCCTGGTATTAATTTATTGTTCGAAGTCACATTCTCTGTTATAACCTAACTTGAGGCTGTAATTTGTATCAACGAAATAGGTCGTGTATTTTCGTTTTTTGACTTATATTTAAAGAATCACATTTCAAAAATGTACCCGTGCTTCATATTGAACCCTTGGAAATCATTGTAAATAAACTTTCACTCTTATTTATTGTCGCACATCCCACAATTTATATCTTCAGAGATGAACGATTTTAGCAGTGAGCTTGTGTTATTCCAATGCTGCATAAATTAGGTAAATTATTTTGATTTCAAATTTTATTATATTTTTTTCCCACGTTTGTAGGTAATAGGTAATTTCATGGTACCTATTGTATTTCCTCGCAACTATATACCGTCATGGTTCATTTATGTACATAGACATTGATACGTATTCGCCTAAATTTGAATACGAACAGAAATATTTCATCACTTGATTCCAAGATTTGTATCTAATGATTATTAATTTGCTAATAAAACGTATCTGGTTGAATTTTAATTGTATTTCATTCACATTTTCTCCTGTAACCTGATAATTTGTAGGCATTTGGTGTGATGAAGTCGAGCATCTACACCTGTGGTTTACTTCTTATGTATAATTGCTAGTGGTTAATCACAAATCCCTTAAAAGTCGCAAATCAATGCAGTTTTATCTTTTTCGTTGTCGTTATTTTGTTATGACAGAATCATTTTCCTTTCAAGTAATTAAATTATTAGGATCTTCTTAAGTTTTATTTAATGGTGGAAATGTTTCCGCGGGACTCAGCCGCTTTCATCACCCTTAAAAATGTTGTTAACAACAAAAACCATCAGCTAAAAATTTTCAAAAAAACTTCTAATCTTCTAAAGATCCAATTTATGTTATACAAAATACAGAGTGACTACACTTGTTGGGCATAACTTTAGGGTTTGATTCTACAAGGTATTTCCAACAAAAGATGTCTCCTAGCAATTTTGTTTTAACCCCTGTTTTTCAATTGAATTTTTTTCTTCGTGTTTTTCGATTTTACGTCATTACAACTGTCATAACTCTTGTTATTTACCAAGTAAATTCAAATTTGAGGATATCGTTGGACGGAGCGTTAAATTTTCAAGCTACCTGGGGAAAAACAAATTATTTTTTAGCTAAAAACGTTTTTAAACAGTCAAGTAAAAAAGCAAACCGAAGTTTTTTCGACATTTGACTTTTGTGAATCGAAGATTTTACTCTGAACAGAACACCCCCCATTTTGATGGTCGCTCTTCGGAAAAAACATGCTCAAATTTGCAGCATTCCAACGGTCAGTCAAGTTTCCTTTTTAAAATTCAAATTGGAAGAGTAAATCATAAAGTTTAAATGTCAAAAAATGTGTGTTATACAAGAAACTGTTTAACACGGTGTATGGTCACTCACGATCTCAAGATGTATTGACGAGTTGATGTAATTTTTCACGCTGAATCCAAAGGTGATACTTCCGGATAATTCTAACTGCTAGAAAGTAAATTTTTCCTATGATTTTCGATTTAAAAAAAATATGGACTTACCTTCTTTTTGAGTGACCTCAGTAGGTTTCTTACGCTTTTCTATATTCTTTCCTTTCTAAGTGGGTTGTAAAAATAGAAAAAATGCTGCAAATTGTTACACAGCTGTTTATTGTTTTTTGGTGTAGATCACCCAACTAAAAAAAAGCACCTTTTCCATTGATCTTCCTTCTTGATTGATTGACCTAGCAACCATGTTATTGCATAGTCAACTATCTGTTTGACAGAGAGCACCTACAGCTTCATAACGAAATTTAGTTCTAAGTTAACTGAGTTACCTACCTATGTCACAAGAATTGCCACCTCCACCCATCGCGAAGTTGAGGCTCAAAAGGGGCCTTCCATGCGAAACGGAGGGCATGGAAGTGGAGGTCGCAGGCGCCCCGCCAGGAGGCAGCACCGGACGGACTAGCGCTGCAAAATAGGGTAGTGGGGAGGTCATGTAGGGGAGGGGCATGGCTGGGGCAACGCGACTGCGGCGCCTCAGTCGTGTCTTGATCGAGCCGCTCACCACGACTGCGGCGCCTCAGTCGTGTCTTGATCGAGCCGCTCACCACCCAAAGTCTGTGTGACCTCAGTGAATTTGAACATTAACGCCAATCGATTGAACAATTGTTTAAAAGCCCGAAGTTTACCCTTAGAAACTGTCAGACGATTTCGCCCTCCTGAAGCTTCAAGTAACCAACGGCCAACCCTCGACCCTCGCATTCCAAAAGGACCACACCCAACGGATTCTCCCTCAAAAACCCAGTATTGGTAAATTGAATATTTTTGTCAAACTCCTTTCTAAACGTTCCTCCTAGGTATTTTGATTTTTATTGATTTTCTTTCGTCCCTAGGACTTGTTATATTTTCATGTTTTGAAACACCAAGTGTTCAATTTCATGTTTCGAAACACCACGTGCTTATGTTCATGTTCCCCTTCTAAGTTCCGAAACATCACGTGGCTTATGATCTTGGAGGTTATCCCCATCAGGGCCCTCAGTAATTAAAGTCAATACTTAATTATTAGTAAGGGTATCATAGTCCCAAGTCGAATTGTTCCTTTTATTATTTTATGATTGAAATACTTACCTGTGTGAGCCCCGCTCACGAATGACACCAGAGTGACGGGGCTGGGGCAAGACAATAAACCCCCCTTCCTGAACCCCAAGATGCCGCCCCCACAGAGCCACCTGCGGCGAAGGACTGTGGAGGGGTAATCCGGGCCAGCTCTACGGGGGCGTGGTCCGCCCCCCTACGATGAGGACGCCGAACTCCATCTGAGGCGTCCGAGCCCTGAGTCAACCACGAAACCAAAGAAAGACACCAGCTGTTTGTGTCCACAGCAGCAGCAAGGGGCTGCGAAACAGAGCCGGATGGCAGCCTGGGGGGCTACGGGAGGCCGTGGATCACGTGACTGAGAGGAGGGGGAAACGTTCTAGACCGGGCCGGCCACGTCGGCCATCACACCGTCCTGAGAGCTCGAACAAGTAGGTTCCGGCCGAACGTTCTTCCCCCAAAAAGCGCGACGACTAAGTTCCGGCTGAAAGTCACCCCATCCCTTGTCTTTAAACAGTCAGTGGTAGTAAATTCCCTGGACTCTTCGAGACATCAACCCTTCAAACCATCAGCATCAAGACCGTCGAGGTTACCTTCGGGCCCAACACGTGAGTGCACAGACAAATTTAACCTAATATATTTTGGCCAAAATAATTAGGCAGGTGATAAAAGAACAGTGTAGACATTAGTAAACAGATTGAAATTTGGTACAGTAAAGCTTTGTAAAACGGAAAACGAGAAAGGATTCAGATTGTAAAATTGATAAGACACGAAACACGGTAGAGACACGGCTTAGAAACTGTAAAGAGAAAGGACACTGAAGGTATTGCTTGTAAGAAAGATAATTGTTTAAACCATTTCATTTTATTGTAAAATTGTCCGTTTCATTGTTGTAATCTCAGAAACTGCGCCCTTCAGGCCTGTGTAACCTTGTAGAGTCAACCCATAACATTTCATCTTGTATAATAAACTTATTTCCTGGTATTTTACTCCAATTCTGTGGTTATCTTTGAGTTCACCCTGCATCAGATCAGTATCAGCAACTAGGGGTAAAATAACTAAGACAAACTTCGACATTTCTTTATTGTGTTACAGACCCATCAGGTCGTGTCCTTAGGACACAATTTCAGAGAAAAGACACAACCTCGTGGTCAACTGGGTTTCTCGTGTCTCAATTTGAAGACACAAGGGACACAGAGGACACGCAGGACACGCCCTTCTGGCACGGGACACGCTTGGAGGTCCGAGGTAAAATCAAACACCCTTCAGGTTTCAAAGCATCATTTATTATTATTTTTATCAACCCAGGAGTCAACACCTTCGAAGAGCTACCATACTTCACAGGTAATTACCCTATATTATCCTAAAATTAACGTAGATTTAAGTTGTTTCGGTCTTTTTTGACTCCCCCATTTCACAGTCAAACACAAGTTAGATTCCCTTCAGGAATCTACTCAGTGCTACTTGGGCCAGGTAACTAAATTCATTTGTCAACTTTACCTGGACAAGTGGGCTTACAAATTGGTGACAGCGTTGGGACTTGTACTCAATACTGGCATCCCATTTGATAAGCACCTAGAATAAGCACGCAGGCTTACAAATTGGTGGCAGCGGTGGGATTGATCGCGAGTTAGCCTTGCGACGAACTCACACAAATAAAATATTATTCGTGAGCCACGTGTTTACTGTGAAATTAAATTCAACCGAACAACAATTAAATTTCCAAAAGCTGATCAGGTGAACTAATAGGTAGGATGTGCATCCGACTATTGTAAATCTGGGAAAAGCTTCGAGAAATTTCTATATTTTGTTTATATTCCATTTTATTGCATTTTTGACGAAACGTGGGCATTTTATCCCGTTTCACATATTTCTTGTTGAAATCCAAATGTTTACACACAAAGACATGACGAAAACACCGACTAACGTCTTTTCACCAAGGACACGCAAACACGATCATACAATTCCGATCGATGACGTGGATGTCAGCGACACTGATGTTGAGGCACCACAGGCAAAACCTACGGTGGGACTAGAAGTCGTGGAAACTATGACCCAGACCATGAGAGAAATGAATCTTCTCTTACAAAGATTCACGACCACCTCTCACACAAACGAACAAAATGACTTACCGCGAGCTGTTATGGCGGAAATCGAGCCTTGGGACCCAGATGTGGTAGGCGCGTTAAGTGTCGTTTCATTTTTCGCGAATTTCGACCTTATCACAGCAAATCTGACGGAACAGCAGAAATATCGGCTGTTGAGGACCAAGACACGAGGCACGGCCAAGCAGTACTTGATCGATCGCGATGACACGCTAGACGCTGACAATGTCTATACCGTTGTGAAAGCAGACATGATGACCTGGTTTCAAAGAGAAAACCCACAACAAGCCGCAGCTCAACTATGGACAATCAAACGTAATCCGTCCGAAACTTTGAGGCAGTTTGCCGACAGAGCGCGCGGCCTGGCACGTTGTGCGGTACGAGAGGAAGGAGACCGTCTCAGAAGACACGAGAGGAGCGCATGGGTGGAAAGAAAAACGCTCGACGCATTCGTTCGAGGAGTCGGAAAGAACATCAGCGTTCATCTCATCTCCAACCGACCAATGAACATCAACGAAGCACTCCAGAGAGCTGAGGACCTGGAGGAGACACTTGGAGACACGGTGGAAGTAGAAGAAAGATGGGACTTGGCCGCGATTAATAATGGAAATCGCTGTTACAACTGTGGCAGTTTTGAGCATTTTGCGGCGCGGTGTCCCCGAAAGGACAAACCACCAAGGAAGTACGAGAAATACGCAGAAGAGGGACAACGAAACTACCTTCCCGAGGAACGTAGGAGGGAGGAGAAACCAACTCCTCGTTTCCCTTGCATGTTCTGCGCAGACAGAACCCATTTCCCGGTGGATTGCCCAATGAGTCCACAGAAGACAATCTACTGTAATTTTTGCGGAGAGAGAGAACATCTCGAGGTGGACTGCTTCCGTAAGAAAAAACTCTTACCTGTGTCACAACCAACCCAGGAACCGACGCACGTAATGGAGGTCGCGCGGTACAAACAACCACCTGTAGAACCACACATCCCTGCTGTCGAGGCACCCTTGTCAAGAACGATGCGCATCACTGTTAAATTAGGGATGGAAGAGCGCGAGATGGTAGTAGACACCGGAGCAGCCCTTTCAGTTTTGGCTCGACCAGTATCCGGAATACCATTACACCCGACTGATGCCGTAGCATGGGGAGCAGATGGATCGGCCTTGTGCTTCGCGGGTCAACAGAATATCCGAGCACAGATTGACGGACATACGTTCGACCACACGTTCCTTGTTTTCGCAAGAAGAAGTGCTACTCTAGATCTTCTAGGGCTGGATGTCCTACGTAAAATACCGATAACTCTCATGACAGGACCAACCATGGGATTCCAACTTCCGAAAGGTGACAGGACACACGCGAACTCTTCGGAGGCGCGGAAACGACATCACCATGGAGGCATGGTGTTGAGGGCCCAGGGGAGGGAGTTGAGCGAACCTGATGACGATGACCATGAATATGGCACAGGTCCCCTCCTCCCTAGCACCCCTGTGTTATCAACAGCCAGCTTCCCAGCACGTATGTTGGTGAGAAGTATCGAGGACACGCCCAGAAACGTCGTGCCAAAAACACAAGAAGAGGAACACCACGAGGCAAGAGACACGCCCCTTCCAGAACGCCCCCTACTACACCTAACGGAACATCAAATGGAGCGACGGGACACGCCTACGGACGAACTGAGCGCCCCGCCCATTTTGATGAGCGCCGAAGCACTCGAAAACACAGGCACAGCGCGGCGGGAGGACACGCCCCCCAACGCAGAGTGGGCTCCGCCCCGACCGCAAGTAGGAGACCCAGGAGGAGACTACGTCACCTCAAGAAAGGACCATGACAACAATACTCAATGGTGTTGGACCCTTGAAGAATGGACAAAAGCGTTTACCATTGAACCCAATACGGACGACGAATCCGATTCGGAAGGACACGGGTGGAACGTGCCTCAGAGGAGCATGAACGAACCACCACGGACGCAGGAAAATGCAGGATCAGACTTGCCGATGGAGACACACCAAGACACGAGGTCCACTAGAAGCGGAACATTGTATGGGACCCCAGGTAGTACTCCGTGTACGTCGTCGAGTGGCACATCATTTAATACGCCAAACGAAACTTCGGACGACAGTGACGAGGAGGACATGGTGAGGTCAGGCAGTCCTTCCCGAGGAAGTACTTCAGTAACCATCGCACCCGAGGAAACCCGAATCCAAATCGAACCACCCAGACTAGCCGCTGTTTACCAGCGCGAACCCATATTGTCGAAAGTTCGTAAAAACAGGTATCATCGAGAGAAGAAAGCCACTCAGAAATTGCTGCATAAATTTCATACGCAAATTATGCAAATGGAAAAGTTCCTGAGTGATATTGCACGTCCGTCGTCGGAGCCGTTGAAGATCTCACCGTCGACGTCGAAGCTCGTAGAAGCACCTGAAACACAACAACACAAAACTAGTACGAGTAACACGCCAAAGGGAACACGAGACACGTCGTGTCCTCCGTGTTTCGAGGACACGGGAACACGATTGCAGGAAGGAACGAGTCCTGAACACCAAGATACTCCGCTGATCGAAGCGGATAAGAGTAACATCCCAAAAAAGAGTCAAGAGGAGGAGGTCAGAAGTGAACCCTTCCGTCGACTAACTATTGAATCCCCGGAATTGGAGTCACCGGACAGTATCTTGTCGCGGCCGCGCAAGAGACCCACGGCCCGTCTTCCTCAAAGCTCCGTGAAAAAGCGCGCGTCGTGCCCAGCACCTAGGGGATTAACCTTGGGAAAAGACTAACACACGAGACACGCGAGACACACGGTGACACGGGACACGCCTCAGACACACTGGGGATTGGCCTGTGTCATCAGACAAAGACAATTCCGACCCTTCAGGTCAACAAATTTCAGAAGGACTCATCAAGTCACAAAAATTTCAGTTGAACCCCTCAGGTTACCCAATTTTAACTTTGACTATTAATTCGACTTGACATACATTGGTTGGTCAAGCCGAATTGGAGTTTATGATTACCTGCCTGATTGTAAATGGCCCACAAAAATGAAGAAAATGATTCTCGAGCAGTTCCCAGTCAGGATGACACATAGGGTGTTTATGTTTGTTGTAGGATGGCAGATCAGCGGGAGGAATGGAGCAATGGTCCCTTAGCACCGGACCCGTTGAGTAGACGCATAGGAATGACAGCCGAAGCGGAAGTGGAACGTCTCCAGTCATCATCAGAGGGTCGCATTAACACGGCCTTGCCCGCTGGAAACCCGCTGGAAAAATTGGAGGAGGTCGCGAGTCTGTTGAGGTATGCCACGTGTTCGGAAATGATGGCGGTACGAGTGGCAAGCGGAAGAGCGGCAATGGAGGGGCTGTTGGAGCTGGCGAGGTGGATCCCCACCTATCAACGTGTAGCGATGGAACGTGATGCCCTCATTGAGCGCCAGGCCCGCTGGGTCGAGGAACGGGAGTTGCTTCGCCAGGATCGTGAGGCGGCCTGGGATATGCTGGATGAAATCACGGCACGGGGACCGCCGGAGTCACCCGCGGCGCAGACCGTGGACCCCGTGCCCTCGGAGCAGCGTGCCGTGGAGCCAACCGCGGCGAGGACCACTGAGGCAGCTACTCCGGTGATGGAAGTGTCCCCTTCAAGACCGGAGTTTTCACCCATGACTCCATCAAGACAGCGATCTTCACCGCCATCTCCTAGCTCACCGGCCCAAACAGGATCCAAGAGGGCAACCAGAACCTTGTCAGTGACGCCACCAAACCGCTCGAGATCAAATACACCAGATCGCATTGAGTCCCCGGAGTGGTTCCCTGCGGCTCGCCCGGAACCACAACTGTTGCTGAGGGACATTGGCGCCGCCACCGCTCGTCCCAGCCTCCTGATCCGGCTGACCCGAAAGTCTAAGAAGCGGACCCTGGCATGTCTGGTATGCGGGAAGGCCACAGCACGTCTCTTCACCTTCCGCTGCCAGGCATGCAAGGAATTCTGGCAGAGACTGAAAACCCTTCACCGCCAAGGCAAGGAAGTACCCACATGCGACTCCGACCACCGACTGAAGAGGGACCCTGCCAACTGCCGCGGCTGCAGGCGCCACGCCTACGAGCTGGCCTTCAGGAAGGCGCATCCCTCAGACCCACTGCCGGTACCCAGTGTCATCTTTGATGACCCTGGCTCCCGGGGGGGCGAGGGATGTGAGCCCCGCTCACGAATGACACCAGAGTGACGGGGCTGGGGCAAGACAATAAACCCCCCTTCCTGAACCCCAAGATGCCGCCCCCACAGAGCCACCTGCGGCGAAGGACTGTGGAGGGGTAATCCGGGCCAGCTCTACGGGGGCGTGGTCCGCCCCCCTACGATGAGGACGCCGAACTCCATCTGAGGCGTCCGAGCCCTGAGTCAACCACGAAACCAAAGAAAGACACCAGCTGTTTGTGTCCACAGCAGCAGCAAGGGGCTGCGAAACAGAGCCGGATGGCAGCCTGGGGGGCTACGGGAGGCCGTGGATCACGTGACTGAGAGGAGGGGGAAACGTTCTAGACCGGGCCGGCCACGTCGGCCATCACACCGTCCTGAGAGCTCGAACAAGTAGGTTCCGGCCGAACGTTCTTCCCCCAAAAAGCGCGACGACTAAGTTCCGGCTGAAAGTCACCCCATCCCTTGTCTTTAAACAGTCAGTGGTAGTAAATTCCCTGGACTCTTCGAGACATCAACCCTTCAAACCATCAGCATCAAGACCGTCGAGGTTACCTTCGGGCCCAACACGTGAGTGCACAGACAAATTTAACCTAATATATTTTGGCCAAAATAATTAGGCAGGTGATAAAAGAACAGTGTAGACATTAGTAAACAGATTGAAATTTGGTACAGTAAAGCTTTGTAAAACGGAAAACGAGAAAGGATTCAGATTGTAAAATTGATAAGACACGAAACACGGTAGAGACACGGCTTAGAAACTGTAAAGAGAAAGGACACTGAAGGTATTGCTTGTAAGAAAGATAATTGTTTAAACCATTTCATTTTATTGTAAAATTGTCCGTTTCATTGTTGTAATCTCAGAAACTGCGCCCTTCAGGCCTGTGTAACCTTGTAGAGTCAACCCATAACATTTCATCTTGTATAATAAACTTATTTCCTGGTATTTTACTCCAATTCTGTGGTTATCTTTGAGTTCACCCTGCATCAGATCAGTATCAGCAACTAGGGGTAAAATAACTAAGACAAACTTCGACATTTCTTTATTGTGTTACAGACCCATCAGGTCGTGTCCTTAGGACACAATTTCAGAGAAAAGACACAACCTCGTGGTCAACTGGGTTTCTCGTGTCTCAATTTGAAGACACAAGGGACACAGAGGACACGCCCTTCTGGCACGGGACACGCTTGGAGGTCCGAGGTAAAATCAAACACCCTTCAGGTTTCAAAGCATCATTTATTATTATTTTTATCAACCCAGGAGTCAACACCTTCGAAGAGCTACCATACTTCACAGGTAATTACCCTATATTATCCTAAAATTAACGTAGATTTAAGTTGTTTCGGTCTTTTTTGACTCCCCCATTTCACAGTCAAACACAAGTTAGATTCCCTTCAGGAATCTACTCAGTGCTACTTGGGCCAGGTAACTAAATTCATTTGTCAACTTTACCTGGACAAGTGGGCTTACAAATTGGTGACAGCGTTGGGACTTGTACTCAATACTGGCATCCCATTTGATAAGCACCTAGAATAAGCACGCAGGCTTACACCTGGATAATTAAACAGGATTCCTTTTCATTGCATAAACTGTGGTTGTTATTGGTACGCTCCCCGATCAATTTCCTGGTGCAGAATAGAGTAATAGTAAATACTTACCTGAGAATACTTACCTTGAGAATCATAGTGAGAACCAGAGTAGAGTCATTAACGTAGAAACATACTTGGAAGTACTTACCTTAGACTTGCTGAAATCTCGAAGAACCTGAAACAGAAAGAAAAGTTATTAAATACAAAGGTACAAATTATTACACAATAACGGGAAAAGTAAAAGACGTCTTAGAGGAAAAATTCTTACTAAATCTCAAGTTGGACAAAGATAGGCATTTTTCGGTAATCCCCGAAGGGATACCTATTCAACGCCACCCTCGTTGTTACCTGCTGACTCGTTCCACAACAGTTGTTACTAGTTACTAGTAGAAACCACGGTACATAAGTGAAGTTTGGATACTTCTAGTATAAGCGCAAGGGCATTGTAGTGGCGAATTTAAAACTTAGTACTAAACTCTCCCGGCCATCGTAGTGTTGGAAAATTCACCATTACACCCCAAGATCTGTTTCATCATTCTCGTCATCATCATCATCTGTTTCATCATGAATCACCATCCAAAAAAAGAAATGCCTATGTCCGGCATAGCTGCAGCCAGGACATTTAACTTGGAAGTAGAAGAAGAAGAAGAGTTTTCGAGACGAAATAACCCGATCGAATAACCCCGGATGGAATGGAACGAAAAAGATAATGGACAAACAAACAACCTTGAGTTCTGTCTTTTTGTGAATCACGATCACGGATGAATGTTGGGATCGTATTTTTGTATTGATAACTATTTTTATTGTTTATCTAACGTTACTAATCTGTTGTTTAAAGAGACAACCACATGTATTGTGTATTGTCGTCTAGTAATGTGAACTCCTCTCTTCTGTGGCACCTTTGATTCTACTCTATTGTACTTACACTGGGTGAGTTATTACAGTTTTTTATTGTCTTCAATTGCGTAACAGTTGGGAGTGTTAAAATGTCCGTTATAATTTTGACGAAACGAAAAAAGTTCGAAGAATCTTGAACGTTTTATACCTTCTAAGCACCGACCTAACTACGGAGTTTCCTCCTCTCTTTATTGTTTTTCCTGGGTCGGACTAATTTGAAGACCAGAAGACTGGAAGACTGGAAGACCCAAGGTCAAATGACTGATAACACGGACAAAAATAAAAGTCCGTAGACGATTTACAGAAATTCGCAATTTTTGACCCTATTAAATAGACTGATGTACATTTACATGCAGAAATCAATGTAAATAAAGATTTTGTTGAACATACGTATTTTTATCAAATCACTCCTTTAACATAGAAGACCAGTTTTCAAAATCAGGTTTGCAGTATGAGGACAAATTTTGTCCGTAGATTTACTTTTTCCTCTATTTTCTACATATTTAGCTGTGTATCATGAATTAACCTCTTCCAAAACAAAGTACTGACTTCTCTTAATATACCTGATGGTTTAAATTCTCTTTTTCTCATTAGTTGAAGCCGTACTAGGCAAAGAAGACCAGTCTTCTAAATAAAAGTCTGTAGATGACTCATCAACAATTTACCTACTCTTCTTCGGGCATATTGAGCTGTGTAACTTCTTCCAAAACATAGTACTAACTTCTCTTGATATTCCTGATAGTTTAAATTCTCTTTTTCTCATTATTTGAAGCCATAGGAGGCATAGAAGACCAGTTTTCAAAATCAGGTTTGCAGTATGAGGACAAATTTTGTCCGTAGATTTACTTTTTCCTCTATTTTCTACATATTTAGCTGTGTATCATGAATTAACCTCTTCCAAAACAAAGTACTGACTTCTCTTGATATTCCTGCTGGTTTAAATTCTCTTTTTCTCATTATTTGAAGCCATAGGAGGCATAGAAGACCAGTTTTCAAAATCAGGTTTGCAGTATGAGGACAAATTTTGTCCGTAGATTTACTTTTTCCTCTATTTTCTACATATTTAGTTGTGTATCATGAATTAACCTCTTCCAAAACAAAGTACTGACTTCTCTTAATATACCTGATGGTTTAAATTCTCTTTTTCTCATTAGTTGAAGCCGTACTAGGCAAAGAAGACCAGTCTTCTAAATAAAAGTCTGTAGATGACTCATCAACAATTTACCTACTCTTCTTCGGGCATATTTAGCTGTGTAACTTCTTCCAAAACATAGTACTAACTTCTCTTGATATTCCTGCTGGTTTAAATTCTCTTTTTCTCATTATTTGAAGCCATAGGAGGCATAGAAGACCAGTTTTCAAAATCAGGTTTGCAGTATGAGGACAAATTTTGTCCGTAGATTTACTTTTTCCTCTATTTTCTACATATTTAGCTGTGTATCATGAATTAACCTCTTCCAAAACAAAGTACTGACTTCTCTTAATATACCTGATGGTTTAAATTCTCTTTTTCTCATTAGTTGAAGCCGTACTAGGCAAAGAAGACCAGTCTTCTAAATAAAAGTCTGTAGATGACTCATCAACAATTTACCTACTCTTCTTCGGGCATATTTAGCTGTGTAACCTCTTCCAAAACATAGTACTAACTTCTCTTGATATTCCTGATAGTTTAAATTCTCTTTTTCTCATTATTAAAAGCCATAGGAGGCATAGAAGACCAGTTTTCAAAATCAGGTTTGCTGTATGAGGACAAATTTTGTCCGTAGATTTACTTTTTCCTCTATTTTCTACATATTTAGCTGTGTATCATGAATTAACCTCTTCCAAAACAAAGTACTGACTTCTCTTAATATACCTGATGGTTTAAATTCTCTTTTTCTCATTAGTTGAAGCCGTACTAGGCAAAGAAGACCAGTCTTCTAAATAAAAGTCTGTAGATGACTCATCAACAATTTACCTACTCTTCTTCGGGCATATTTAGCTGTGTAACCTCTTCCAAAACATAGTACTAACTGTTTGGACAACGCCTGTGTCCACTCCAGCACGCAGGTCTTATAGAAGATTGTTGGTGTGTTTATATTATGATTACGACTTGGACAGGTTGATCTCCAATGTGAAGTGCTACCGAATAAAGTTTTAACGTTTCGTTCATAATCAATCATTTAATTATAAGCCCCAAACATGGTGGCAGCGGTAAACTAAAGAGTATTGAGTGATCTATAGATTACATCGAAAAGTGAGTGTTTTTACTTTTTATTTCTATTTTGATATCATCATGTTTGCCATTGGACCTAGTAACTCTGCAATCGGCAATCCGCCCGATCAATATGACTTCCAATCTGATTTTTCTCGTTGGTTGACTCGGTTCGATCGATACAGGGTGCTTTCTGATCTCAAGTCAAAGACAGAAGAGGAACAAGTTAATGCACTTGTTTACTTTATGGGTCCGAAAGCGGAGGATATATTCTCGGCATTCAAACTAACTGATGATCAGCTGGTGGATTACAACCTAGTTAGAGAGCGTTTCTCCAATTATTTTGCTCCTAGAGTTAATGTAATCTACGAGCGCGCACGCTTCAATAGACGTACCCAAGGGGAAGGGGAGCCTGTGGAAAATTTTATCACAGATCTCCACACCTTGAGCGATAAATGCAACTATGGACAACTCCGTGAGGATTTAGTCCGAGATCAAATAGTAGTGGGAGTCAGAGACAAAAAGTTAAGTGATAAAATGGTTCAAGATTTTGATCTGACACTGGAAAAGGCTACAACAATGGCTAGACAGTCGGAAGATATGAAAAAACGAAAAGCTCTGATCGAAGACAATGATTCATCACCTTCCAGTCAAGGTAGGATAGAGAAAGTGTCTAAACAATTTCAAAAGCTTCGCAGCTCTGGAAAGCAAGGTTCTTTGACCAACTGTTGTTCTCGATGTGGTAGGTCACCTCATCAGAAATCAGACTGCCCTGCTGCTGAAGCTAGGTGTTCCAAATGTAACTGCATGGGACATTTTGCAGCCCAATGTCGATCAACATTTGTGTACCGTGAGACTAATAAGAAGCATGTAAGAGATATCAATGCCCAATCAGAGGGGTCAGATACTGATGATGGTTTTGTGGGGACTGTTGAGGACCGATCAGATCAGGGTGATCAATGGAGGATCAGGGTCATGGTGAATGGTAACCCCTACAACTTCAAAATTGATTCTGGGGCTGATGTTACAGTGATGCCAGCTGCATGCCTTGCCCCTTCTGACTACTTGCGGGAGTCCAAAAAGAGTCTCACTGCTGCAGGGGAGCGTCATCTTGATGTAAAGGGGGTCCAGACCGTAACAATGTCGTATAAAAACTCAACTATCATTGAGGATGTATATTATGTAGAAGGACTGAAGACTCCCCTATTGGGTCGACCAGCAATCAACAAGCTCCACCTTTTTAGGAGGATCAATGCTGTTGATGCTCAATTTAGTCCCATAGACTGGAAGAGAGAATACAAAGATTTATTTCATGGCCTTGGTAAGATGGAGGGGGAATATACCATCGAGTTAGAACCTAATGCCACACCATTTGCAATCACTGTACCTCGCAAGGTATCAATACCCTTACATGAAGCAACGCGTAAGGAACTACAAAGAATGGTAACAAAGGGAATAATTGAACCAGTCGATAATGCTACTCCCTGGTGTGCGCCAATGGTGGTAGTCCCCAAGAAGAATAACTCCATTAGAATCTGCATTGATTTTTCTAGACTGAACAAGAGCGTGAAACGTCAGATTCATCCTCTACCTAAAGTAGACTATGAGCTAGGCCAAATATCATCAGCAAAATTTTTCTCAAAACTAGACGCCAACAGTGGGTTTTGGCAGGTCCCACTATCCAAAGAGTGTAGGGACCTTACTACATTTCTGTCGCCATTTGGACGGTTTCGTTGTACCAGGTTGCCCTTTGGGGTATCATCAGCACCTGAACACTTTCACAAACGAATCGCTGTGATTCTGGCAGACTTACCAAACGTAATACATCATATGGATGATATACTAATCTGGGGGAAGTCCCGTGAAGAGCACGATGGGCATCTACAGTCAGTTCTAGACCGTCTTCGAAAGGCAAAAGTCACCTTGAATGAGGAAAAATCCGAAATCTGCAAGCCATCCCTGAAATTTCTTGGTCATGTACTGTCAGCCGAGGGAGTGAAACCAGACCCAGAGCGAATACAAGCTATTTTAGCACTGAAAGAGCCTACCAACTTACAAGAACTTCGGCGATTTGTCGGCACAGTTGGATTTGTACTGAAATACATCCCCAATAGTTCGATGATACTTAAACCTTTATATGACTTAATGAGCACCAAGAATGACTTTAATGAAATGTAAAACGTCTGCCAAGTTGGGTGGGCAGTGTACCTTCCTCACTCATTGTAACATGGACGTATAGAATCAGTTGGCGAAAAAATTATGATTCAAAGAGTTATTGAATACCAAAATATTGGCGATAATATGCGGGATAGGGTTGCAGGTATTAATGTTTATAATAGTGTTGTAAATAGTTGTGGTATATAAACCACTGAAATAAAAGAACGAAAGAGTGTAGGTATAAAATAAAACTACGAAGTTATGACGATAATGATTATTATTATTCAATACTAAAACTATAATAGGTGTACGTATTAGGATTATGGGTATTAATTTGTTATATACTCGTAATTTGAGTTTTGTTTAAAATGGTTGTGGTATATAAACCACTGAAATAATTGAACAAAAGTGTGTGGGTATACAACTAAAATCAGAAAATTACAATTTGAATAGTTGGTTGAATAGTTGCGGAGTTTTGGTTGTAACAATAAATTTAAAGTTCGCGCATGCGCAGCGGCTATTGCTTGACCAATTTGATTGAAACTTATAGGGTGTCTCTTAGAAGTTAGTCCCTAACTAACCTCCAAATTTGAGCAAAATCGGTTCATTAGAAACCGAGAAACCGATGTTCCAGGAAATTCACGTTTGCGCATGCGCACTCGCTCCTATTGGTCCGAAGGTGCTGAAATTGATAGGGGACCGTCTAGGACCTAACCCGCACAATCCCTGAAAATTTCATCAAAATCGGACCACAGGTTAGTATAGTTTTGCCCGTTACAAGTATTGACCACAGACAGACGGACACGGAACCAAAATTGTTCGGGAAGCTCTAAAACGCAAAAAGCAAGTGGAAATTTTGATTTTGGAGGACATTTTTTTTTTTTCACTTCTTTCACGAACACAAAGCTTCCCTACCTTCGGTAGTGAGGAAGCAAAAGGTTAAAATGTAAATAATGTAGAAATGAAAAAAATCTAAAATTGTAAATGTAAAAATGTAAATAATGTAAAATATGTAAAACTGTAAATAATGTAAAATATGTAAAAATGTCGAATTGTGAATGAAGAAATGTAGAAAAATGTAAAAAGGTTAAAATGTAAAATATGTAAATAATGTAGAAATGAAAAAAATGTGAAATTGTAAATGTAGAAAATGTAAATAATGTAGAAATGTAAAATTGTATGTAAAATATGTAAAAATGTCGAATTGTAAATGAAGAAATGTAAAAAAATGTAAACAGGGAAATAGTGTAAATATGAAAAAAATGTAAAATTGTAAATGTAAAATATGTAAAAATGTCGAATTGTAAATGAAGAAATGTAGAAAAATTTAAAAAGGTTAAAATGTACAAATTGTAAATAATGTAGAAATGAAGAAAATGTAGAATTGTAAATGTTAAAAATGTAAAATGTGTAAAAATGTCGAATTGTTAATGAAGAAATGTAAAAAAGGTTAAAATGTAAATAATGTAGAAATGAAAAAAATGTAAAATTGTGAATGTAAAAATGTACAGAAGTAATTACTTTGTTTTGGAAGAGGTTACACAGCTAAATATGCCCGAAGAAGAGTAGGTAAATTGTTGATGAGTCATCTACAGACTTTTATTTAGAAGACTGGTCTTCATTGCCTAGTACGGCTTCAAATAATGAGAAAAAGAGAATTTAAACCATCAGGTATATTAAGAGAAGTCAGTACTTTGTTTTGGAAGAGGTTAATTCATGATACACAGCTAAATATGTAGAAAATAGAGGAAAAAGTAAATCTACGGACAAAATTTGTCCTCATACTGCAAACCTGATTTTGAAAACTGGTCTTCTATGCCTCCTATGGCTTCAAATAATGAGAAAAAGAGAATTTAAACCAGCAGGAATATCAAGAGAAGTTAGTACTATGTTTTGGAAGAGGTTACACAGCTAAATATGCCCGAAGAAGAGTAGGTAAATTGTTGATGAGTCATCTACAGACTTTTATTTAGAAGACTGGTCTTCTTTGCCTACTACGGCTTCAACTAATGAGAAAAAGAGAATTTAAACCATCAGGTATATTAAGAGAAGTCAGTACTTTGTTTTTGAAGAGGTTAATTCATGATACACAGCTAAATATGTAGAAAATAGAGGAAAAAGGAAATCTACGGACAAAATTTGTCCTCATACAGCAAACCTGATTTTGAAAACTGGTCTTCTATGCCTCCTATGGCTTTTAATAATGATAAAAAGAGAATTTAAACTATCAGGAATATCAAGAGAAGTTAGTACAATGTTTTGGAAGAAGTTACACAGCTAAATATGCCCGAAGAAGAGTAGGTAAATTGTTGATGAGTCATCTACAGACTTTTATTTAGAAGACTGGTCTTCTTTGCCTAGTACGGCTTCAACTAATGAGAAAAAGAGAATTTAAACCATCAGGTATATTAAGAGAAGTCAGTACTTTGTTTTTGAAGAGGTTAATTCATGATACACAGCTAAATATGTAGAAAATAGAGGAAAAAGGAAATCTACGGACAAAATTTGTCCTCATACAGCAAACCTGATTTTGAAAACTGGTCTTCTATGCCTCCTATGGCTTTTAATAATGAGAAAAAGAGAATTTAAACTATCAGGAATATCAAGAGAAGTTAGTACAATGTTTTGGAAGAAGTTACACAGCTAAATATGCCCGAAGAAGAGTAGGTAAATTGTTGATGAGTCATCTACAGACTTTTATTTAGAAGACTGGTCTTCTTTGCCTAGTACGGCTTCAACTAATGAGAAAAAGAGAATTAAAACCATCAGGTATATTAAGAGAAGTCAGTACTTTGTTTTGGAAGAGGTTAATTCATGATACACAGCTAAATATGTAGAAAATAGAGGAAAAAGTAAATCTACGGACAAAATTTGTCCTCATACTGCAAACCTGATTTTGAAAACTGGTCTTCTATGCCTCCTATGGCTTCAAATAATGAGAAAAAGAGAATTTAAACCAGCAGGAATATCAGGAGAAGTTAGTACTATGTTTTGGAAGAGGTTACACAGCTAAATATGCCCGAAGAAGAGTAGGTAAATTGTTGATGAGTCATCTACAGACTTTTATTTAGAAGACTGGTCTTCTTTGCCTAGTACGGCTTCAACTAATGAGAAAAAGAGAATTTAAACCATCAGGTATATTAAGAGAAGTCAGTACTTTGTTTTTGAAGAGGTTAATTCATGATACACAGCTAAATATGTAGAAAATAGAGGAAAAAGGAAATCTACGGACAAAATTTGTCCTCATACAGCAAACCTGATTTTGAAAACTGGTCTTCTATGCCTCCTATGGCTTTTAATAATGAGAAAAAGAGAATTTAAACTATCAGGAATATCAAGAGAAGTTAGTACAATGTTTTGGAAGAAGTTACACAGCTAAATATGCCCGAAGAAGAGTAGGTAAATTGTTGATGAGTCATCTACAGACTTTTATTTAGAAGACTGGTCTTCTTTGCCTAGTACGGCTTCAACTAATGAGAAAAAGAGAATTTAAACCATCAGGTATATTAAGAGAAGTCAGTACTTTGTTTTTGAAGAGGTTAATTCATGATACACAGCTAAATATGTAGAAAATAGAGGAAAAAGGAAATCTACGGACAAAATTTGTCCTCATACAGCAAACCTGATTTTGAAAACTGGTCTTCTATGCCTCCTATGGCTTTTAATAATGAGAAAAAGAGAATTTAAACTATCAGGAATATCAAGAGAAGTTAGTACTATGTTTTGGAAGAAGTTACACAGCTAAATATGCCCGAAGAAGAGTAGGTAAATTGTTGATGAGTCATCTACAGACTTTTATTTAGAAGACTGGTCTTCTTTGCCTAGTACGGCTTCAACTAATGAGAAAAAGAGAATTTAAACCATCAGGTATATTAAGAGAAGTCAGTACTTTGTTTTTGAAGAGGTTAATTCATGATACACAGCTAAATATGTAGAAAATAGAGGAAAAAGGAAATCTACGGACAAAATTTGTCCTCATACAGCAAACCTGATTTTGAAAACTGGTCTTCTATGCCTCCTATGGCTTCAAATAATGAGAAAAAGAGAATTTAAACTATCAGGAATATCAAGAGAAGTTAGTACTATGTTTTGGAAGAAGTTACACAGCTCAATATGCCCGAAGAAGAGTAGGTAAATTGTTGATGAGTCATCTACAGACTTTTATTTAGAAGACTGGTCTTCTTTGCCTAGTACGGCTTCAACTAATGAGAAAAAGAGAATTTAAACCATCAGGTATATTAAGAGAAGTCAGTACTTTGTTTTGGAAGAGGTTAATTCATGATACACAACTAAATATGTAGAAAATAGAGGAAAAAGTAAATCTACGGACAAAATTTGTCCTCATACTGCAAACCTGATTTTGAAAACTGGTCTTCTATGCCTCCTATGGCTTCAAATAATGAGAAAAAGAGAATTTAAACCAGCAGGAATATCAAGAGAAGTTAGTACTATGTTTTGGAAGAGGTTACACAGCTAAATATGCCCGAAGAAGAGTAGGTAAATTGTTGATGAGTCATCTACAGACTTTTATTTAGAAGACTGGTCTTCTTTGCCTAGTACGGCTTCAACTAATGAGAAAAAGAGAATTTAAACCATCATGTGAGCAACCAAGTTGCTCACTGTTTCCCCTAACAGGCACCTCACAGCCGTAAGTCCTGATTCCCTTCGGGACCAGGCCCCCACCACCTATCACAGGCCACATCACAGGGGCGTGGCCTCAGAACAAAGTATCCGATCAACACCTTAGGATACAACAAAAATCAACTGTCATGGAGGAGCATGGAGGAGGTCAAACAACTAACATGGAGGAAGCAAATCAACTAATTAGTATGGAAGAGCAGGAGTGCCAACTGAAGATGGAGAGGGCAACACTGAGCCCAGAAACCCAATGATATTGTGATGTATCAACGGAAAACCCTCAGTCCTGAAGTTTAGCCTGGCCAGCTCGTCTCGAAGTGATCTCCCCTTGTCTTTGAAGCGCACTCCCCTTTGTTCCGCGTCGACCCGTATCGCGCCGAACCGTATCCTCCTGCCTCCCCCAAGACACGCGGTTTACGAGTTGGGAAAGACTGTAACCGGTGATTCTTGTTTGTCCTGCCTCCCCTGGATCTCGTGGAACCTGCCGGATCGTCGCATCGGAGGAAGATACGAAGAACCAGTCCGTTCCCGGCTATCCCCCTTCAACCTCGCTGCATCGCCTCCGGACTCGCTATGGTAACCCGGAACGTGAGTGCAAACATTCTTACCTACCTTAATATAATTGGCCAATTAAAGGTAGAGGTACCGTGACTCAGTGATATTTCTACTATAACTAAAATAGGAACTAAGAGGAACTTACCTGTAACGTATCTGAAAGATTAAGAAATACTCACCTTGTTGAACTTACCTCTAAGAGTATCGTACCGTAACGTAAGACTACTAGTCGTTATAAGTAAAACTTACCTTGCTTACCTGATCGCATTCCACCGTAACGCCCCTCAGGCGCTCGATCCCTGGGATCGAGATTGCAGAACTTACCGTATCTCAACTGGAACCATTTTGTACTTACCTGTATCGCCCTTTTCTAGTCCTGAGATTAAATCTAAAAGACATTTGGTTAAATAATTCTTCTCATTTCAAAACTTACCCAACATCCCAGGTTCTGAGTAACAAGAGTATTGCAAACCGTATCGATAATAGGAACTTGCTTGAAATAAACAACAAACGTAACGTAACTTCATTTATTTTCAACATATCGATACATAAAACCCTTCCGGTTACAAGACCCTTCAGGTATAACAGTGTTTTAAATATCATATATAACAAAGGTATCTACTGGAACGCTACGCCTCATCTCCAAGCCGCTCGGGAGAACGCCGCTACCAAGAACCAGTTAAGTACCTCTAGATTCAAGTAGTTTAAGATTCCGATATTTTCTTGTTTTTGCCTTTCAGTATCGCGACCCCCTTAGAACCCCCTTTGTCGAAGGAACTGTTAACTGAACCACCACCCCAAAAGCTTACAATCAGGTATATTAAGAGAAGTCAGTACTTTGTTTTGGAAGAGGTTAATTCATGATACACAGCTAAATATGTAGAAAATAGAGGAAAAAGTAAATCTACGGACAAAATTTGTCCTCATACTGCAAACCTGATTTTGAAAACTGGTCTTCTATGCCTCCTATGGCTTCAAATAATGAGAAAAAGAGAATTTAAACTATCAGGAATATCAAGAGAAGTTAGTACTATGTTTTGGAAGAAGTTACACAGCTCAATATGCCCGAAGAAGAGTAGGTAAATTGTTGATGAGTCATCTACAGACTTTTATTTAGAAGACTGGTCTTCTTTGCCTAGTACGGCTTCAACTAATGAGAAAAAGAGAATTTAAACCATCAGGTATATTAAGAGAAGTCAGTACTTTGTTTTTGAAGAGGTTAATTCATGATACACAGCTAAATATGTAGAAAATAGAGGAAAAAGGAAATCTACGGACAAAATTTGTCCTCATACAGCAAACCTGATTTTGAAAACTGGTCTTCTATGCCTCCTATGGCTTTTAATAATGAGAAAAAGAGAATTTAAACTATCAGGAATATCAAGAGAAGTTAGTACTATGTTTTGGAAGAAGTTACACAGCTAAATATGCCCGAAGAAGAGTAGGTAAATTGTTGATGAGTCATCTACAGACTTTTATTTAGAAGACTGGTCTTCTTTGCCTAGTACGGCTTCAACTAATGAGAAAAAGAGAATTTAAACCATCAGGTATATTAAGAGAAGTCAGTACTTTGTTTTTGAAGAGGTTAATTCATGATACACAGCTAAATATGTAGAAAATAGAGGAAAAAGGAAATCTACGGACAAAATTTGTCCTCATACAGCAAACCTGATTTTGAAAACTGGTCTTCTATGCCTCCTATGGCTTCAAATAATGAGAAAAAGAGAATTTAAACTATCAGGAATATCAAGAGAAGTTAGTACTATGTTTTGGAAGAAGTTACACAGCTCAATATGCCCGAAGAAGAGTAGGTAAATTGTTGATGAGTCATCTACAGACTTTTATTTAGAAGACTGGTCTTCTTTGCCTAGTACGGCTTCAACTAATGAGAAAAAGAGAATTTAAACCATCAGGTATATTAAGAGAAGTCAGTACTTTGTTTTGGAAGAGGTTAATTCATGATACACAACTAAATATGTAGAAAATAGAGGAAAAAGTAAATCTACGGACAAAATTTGTCCTCATACTGCAAACCTGATTTTGAAAACTGGTCTTCTATGCCTCCTATGGCTTCAAATAATGAGAAAAAGAGAATTTAAACCAGCAGGAATATCAAGAGAAGTTAGTACTATGTTTTGGAAGAGGTTACACAGCTAAATATGCCCGAAGAAGAGTAGGTAAATTGTTGATGAGTCATCTACAGACTTTTATTTAGAAGACTGGTCTTCTTTGCCTAGTACGGCTTCAACTAATGAGAAAAAGAGAATTTAAACCATCAGGTATATTAAGAGAAGTCAGTACTTTGTTTTGGAAGAGGTTAATTCATGATACACAGCTAAATATGTAGAAAATAGAGGAAAAAGTAAATCTACGGACAAAATTTGTCCTCATACTGCAAACCTGATTTTGAAAACTGGTCTTCTATGCCTCCTATGGCTTCAAATAATGAGAAAAAGAGAATTTAAACCAGCAGGAATATCAAGAGAAGTTAGTAATATGTTTTGGAAGAAGTTACACAGCTAAATATGCCCGAAGAAGAGTAGGTAAATTGTTGATGAGTCATCTACAGACTTTTATTTAGAAGACTGGTCTTCTTTGCCTAGTACGGCTTCAACTAATGAGAAAAAGAGAATTTAAACCATCAGGTATATTAAGAGAAGTCAGTACTTTGTTTTTGAAGAGGTTAATTCATGATACACAGCTAAATATGTAGAAAATAGAGGAAAAAGGAAATCTACGGACAAAATTTGTCCTCATACAGCAAACCTGATTTTGAAAACTGGTCTTCTATGCCTCCTATGGCTTCAAATAATGAGAAAAAGAGAATTTAAACTATCAGGAATATCAAGAGAAGTTAGTACTATGTTTTGGAAGAAGTTACACAGCTCAATATGCCCGAAGAAGAGTAGGTAAATTGTTGATGAGTCATCTACAGACTTTTATTTAGAAGACTGGTCTTCTTTGCCTAGTACGGCTTCAACTAATGAGAAAAAGAGAATTTAAACCATCAGGTATATTAAGAGAAGTCAGTACTTTGTTTTGGAAGAGGTTAATTCATGATACACAACTAAATATGTAGAAAATAGAGGAAAAAGTAAATCTACGGACAAAATTTGTCCTCATACTGCAAACCTGATTTTGAAAACTGGTCTTCTATGCCTCCTATGGCTTCAAATAATGAGAAAAAGAGAATTTAAACCAGCAGGAATATCAGGAGAAGTTAGTACTATGTTTTGGAAGAGGTTACACAGCTCAATATGCCCGAAGAAGAGTAGGTAAATTGTTGATGAGTCATCTACAGACTTTTATTTAGAAGACTGGTCTTCTTTGCCTAGTACGGCTTCAACTAATGAGAAAAAGAGAATTTAAACCATCAGGTATATTAAGAGAAGTCAGTACTTTGTTTTGGAAGAGGTTAATTCATGATACACAACTAAATATGTAGAAAATAGAGGAAAAAGTAAATCTACGGACAAAATTTGTCCTCATACTGCAAACCTGATTTTGAAAACTGGTCTTCTATGCCTCCTATGGCTTCAAATAATGAGAAAAAGAGAATTTAAACCAGCAGGAATATCAGGAGAAGTTAGTACTATGTTTTGGAAGAGGTTACACAGCTAAATATGCCCGAAGAAGAGTAGGTAAATTGTTGATGAGTCATCTACAGACTTTTATTTAGAAGACTGGTCTTCTTTGCCTAGTACGGCTTCAACTAATGAGAAAAAGAGAATTTAAACCATCAGGTATATTAAGAGAAGTCAGTACTTTGTTTTGGAAGAGGTTAATTCATGATACACAGCTAAATATGTAGAAAATAGAGGAAAAAGTAAATCTACGGACAAAATTTGTCCTCATACTGCAAACCTGATTTTGAAAACTGGTCTTCTATGCCTCCTATGGCTTCAAATAATGAGAAAAAGAGAATTTAAACTATCAGGAATATCAAGAGAAGTTAGTACTATGTTTTGGAAGAAGTTACACAGCTCAATATGCCCGAAGAAGAGTAGGTAAATTGTTGATGAGTCATCTACAGACTTTTATTTAGAAGACTGGTCTTCTTTGCCTAGTACGGCTTCAACTAATGAGAAAAAGAGAATTTAAACCATCAGGTATATTAAGAGAAGTCAGTACTTTGTTTTGGAAGAGGTTAATTCATGATACACAGCTAAATATGTAGAAAATAGAGGAAAAAGTAAATCTACGGACAAAATTTGTCCTCATACTGCAAACCTGATTTTGAAAACTGGTCTTCTATGTTAAAGGAGTGATTTGATAAAAATACGTATGTTCAACAAAATCTTTATTTACATTGATTTCTGCATGTAAATGTACATCAGTCTATTTAATAGGGTCAAAAATTGCGAATTTCTGTAAATCGTCTACGGACTTTTATTTTTGTCCGTGTTATCAGTCATTTGACCTTGGGTCTTCCAGTCTTCCAGTCTTCTGGTCTTCAAATTAGTCCGACCCGTTTTTCCTTTTCTGCTGTATTCGAAATGTTCGCTGTATCGTTATCTTCTAACAATGCCTAAGGACGAATAATCACTAATTAAGTTTGGATATCACTAATTAAGTAGGTAGACTGTGACAATATTAGCCATCCAAGGCAATAATGGTAACAACCACCATCTTACCGATGTAACCTGACCGAATATAACCAGATAGTATAAAAGCCCACGTGAAGATCTAATTATTAATAAAACCCTTATAAACCATAAAATAATACATGGTGTCAGTGTTTATACTCGCGAGTGAAAAATTCGAAGGTTTTGTTGAGTTAAAACCGAAACCAGAAGAAGAACCCGCCGGAAAACCCAGCTTGGACAAACCTAGCCATGACCGAAAAAGGTGAGCCCAATTCGTCAAATAGCACGAATTTCCGCCTGATTCCCGTTGTTTTTGACCATTCCATTAGCCAAAGGTGGCCGAAGTGGAGGGAAATGTTCGTTTTAAACATGAAGGCAACCGGGAAATACAAATCGAATGACGAAGAACAAAAAATAGCGATCTTATTAACTCACATGGGGGAAGAAGCTTTAGAGATTTATAACACTTTTCCTACTGCAGAGAAGGCCACACTTGATAAAGTTATTAAACAGTTTGATGCGTATTGCGTACCGAAAGTAAATTATGCCATAGAGACCTTTAAATTTCACCAAATCAAACATGAACCAGGTCAAAGTTTTGATAGCTATCTAACGGCACTAAAAACGCAAGCAGCAAACTGCAACTTCAAGTGTGCGTCCGCAGCATGTAGCGAAACTTCCTATATAGATCGTATGATAGTTGATCACATAGTTGCTCATATAAATGATAGTGAAGTTCAGAAGGAACTACTCAAGCAATCTGACGTCTTGAAATTGGAGACAGTTGTTCAAAAATGTCGAGCTGCGGAAATGGGAAACACATATAAGCGTGAAATTGACAACCCAAACACCGAAAAAAATGTTGATGTCTATTACACTAAAAAATATAGTAAAAATCGCTCTAGAACTGCCTATGATTGTAAAAAATGTCATACGCGACATGAACCACGAAAATGCCCAGCATGGGATAAAATGTGTACAATATGTAACCTAAAAGGACATTTTGCTGTGGGATGTTTCAAACGCGATAAAAATCCGAACGAACGCCGTGATAATCGCAGCTATAAAAATCAGCGTCGAAACCAACGCCGATGTAATGAAATAGAAGATGATTCGTCTGCATCCAGCGACTCTGAAATTTTCAACTGTGCAAGCGTTGAAGTGGAATTTGACTGTAATATGGTCAACACTAAGCAGATTGATTACAATGAATGGAGGGAATATGTCACTATAGAAGAAATGCCTATCTATTTTAAATTGGATACGGCTAGTGACGTAAATATTCTACCTAATTCAATTTTCACTTCGATTGAGACAAAGAAAAAACCAGAAACCACAAAAATGAGAATAAAATCCTATGGAGGGTTCACAACTATACCTCTTGGGATCGTTAACTTAAAATGTGCCTACAAGGGCAAAATCAAAAATCTAGATTTCTTGATTGTTGAGTATGATTCATCACCTATCCTAAGCGCTCGTTCATGCAGTCAGCTAGGACTTCTACAAAGGTTGTATGACATACAGAATAAAACTGATACGGATGAAAACTCAGAACGTGGCACATATAAAGTGAGAACAGCGGACAATAATAATAAAGTGGTTATAAAAAATAAAAAATTTGATCTAAATACAGAAACAGTGAACAACAAATCAACTTCGCCTGGAAACGATGCAATGAAACAGAAATTTGTGTCTAAATATAAAGATTTGTTCACAGGTATTGGTAAACTACCTGTCACAGTAAACATCAAGTTGAGGAAAGATGCTGTTCCTGTTGTTCGTTCAGCTCGTCGGTTACCTGAGGTCCTGAAGGTCAAACTAAAAAAGGAACTCGACCGTCTAGTTAAACTAGACATCATAAGGAAAATAGATGAACCTACTGAATGGGTCCATGACATAGTTCTAGTCGAGAAGAAAGATGGGTCACTTCGTTTATGCTTGAACCCCATTCCTCTAAACAAATACATAATGCGTGAACACTTCAGCATACCAACATCCGAAGAATTAACTTCCAACCTCGCTGGTAAACAGTATTTTACTGTTTTAGATTATAAAGAGGGATTCCATCAGTTTGTGTTGTCAGAAGAATCAAGCAAGTTATGTACCATGAATACACCATTTGGCAGATACTGCTATAAACGAATGCCATATGGTTGTGCCTCTTTTCCCGAAATCTTTCATAGAGAAAACTCGAAGATTTTTGGTGATATTGAGGGGGTACAAGTCTTGTTCGACGACATTATCGTTACAGGATTTAGTGAAGCTGAACATGACAGAAATTTGATGAAAGTAATGGAAAGAGCAAAAATTAACAATGTTAAATTTAATAAGAATAAAATTCAATATAAATTGAAATCAGTTAAATACATGGGACTAATTTTTACAACAGAGGGAGTACAACCAGATCCATGTAAGAAAAAAGCCATAAATCTGATTGATAAACCAACCAACGTGAAACAACTTCAAAGTTTCTTGGGTGCTGTGAATTTCATTAGCAAATTCATTCCTTCCTATTCACAGACCAGTGCACCTTTGAGGGAACTGCTACAAAAAAAGAATCCGTGGGTATGGACAGCACGTCAGCAAGAATCTTTCGAAACTTTGAAAAAGTTGGTGACAAACGCTCCAACATTGAGAATCTTTGACCCTAAACTTGACGTTGTCATTCAATGTGATTCGAGTAAAGAAGGTATGGGCTGTTGTCTTTTACAAAACGGACAACCAGTAGCCTTCGCATCACGTAGCCTTAACACAGCTCAGATCAATTATAGCCAGGTTGAAAAGGAGATGTTGAGCATCTGCTTCAGCCTTAATCGCTATCATTACTACATCTATGGGCACAAGAATTTGACGATTCAAACAGACCATAGACCATTACTGAAAATAGTGAAAAATGATTATCACAAAAACACAGCAAGGATCCAAAACATGCAGCTAAAACTTCTAAAATATGATTTCACTCTTGAATACATTCCTGGTTCTAGGATGTACATCGCAGATCTACTGTCGAGGAAACATCAAATAGAAGATTATCCGGAAGATGTCAATATGTCGCAGATTGTACACGCCATATCCATCGAGGAATACTTACCTATACCTGCAGAACAGATCGTTGCACTGAAGAAGGCCACACTCTCTGATCCTATCTTGACTACGTTAAAGGAGTACATTAATGAAGGATGGGAGAAAGTAAATAGAAAATTATCCCCACCAGAGCTGAAAATCTACTTCAACTTGCGCAATGAGCTATTTGTGAAAGAAGATTTAATATTCTATGATGCTCGCATAGTCGTACCTAAAAGTCTACGTCGCGTAATGATAGAAGATGTTCACAAAATTGCTCATCTTGGGATTAATAAGACGGTGGCTCGAATCAGAACTCTGATGTACTGGCCTGGTATGTCATATGAAATAGCTGATTTCGTAGGAAGATGTTCCGTTTGTCAGATGTTCCAAAACAGAAATGTGAAGGAACCACTCATGTCATCGACTGTTCCTCAGTATCCCTTTCAACGCATTGGAATGGATATAGGTGAATATAAGGGCCATATTTTCCTCGCAGTGGAAGACTACTATTCCAGATGGCTTGAAATTCTCACACTCAAAGGGAAGAGCGCCAATGAGATCATTCAAAAGTTGAAAGTGTTGTTTTCCAATTTTGGTATCCCTGAGGTCATACGGTGTGACAACAATCCATTTTCAAGTACCGAAATGAAAATGTTCGCCACTACAATGGGTTTCAAGATTGTCACATCTAGCCCTCTCTACAGCCAATCAAACGGACTTTCAGAAAAAGGAGTCGGTATTGCAAAAAAATTGATAAAAAAATCTATCCAGTCAAAAAGTGATCTACAGCTAGCTTTACTTGAGTATAGGGTGACGCCTCTTGTAGGAATGGAATATTCTCCTAGCCAGCTACTAATGGGAAGATTGCTTCGCACGAGAGCTCCTGCTAGTCTTGAACTTTTGATACCACGTGCGCCTGATGAAGATATTCGTTTCAAAATGGAAAAGCTGAAAACTCGAAGCAAATTTTATTATGATAAGACCGCGTCAAAAGAAAAGTCTTACAAAGAGAACCAGCCAATCTACATCCAGGGAAAAGAAACATGGAAAGAAGGGTGGATTACCAAAAAACTCGAGGAACCGAGATCATATATTGTTAGAGACCAATGTGGTCAAGAGTACCGACGAAACTCTCTGCACATACGTGATCGGAAACTACCCTACGAATCTCCACCTCAGATAAATGAGCCAATTCAGGTACCATCCGCACCAAAGGAAGATCCAATTCAGCAAACTTCACGGAAATCTTTCGAGCGAACTTCACCCATCATCCTGGAAACCCCTAAGGAGAAAGAAACTGTGGTGGAACATTCTCCCAAATCGAAAGAGAGAAAATCAATGCCAGCAACCACTCCTACTACACCAATCGCCAAAGGAAGACGGTCTATTGTCTCAGAGGCCACATCACCACCCTTTCGAGGCTTTTCACCAGTCACATCCCCACCAAAGATTCCTAGAAGAATAGAGACAGAGAAGAAGTCCTCAACGGAAATGAGAACCTCTCCACAGCCTCCTCGTTCGAGAAGTGGACGCCTTCTCAAGGAACCTGTCCGGTTTGGAAATGTTACTTGAGTAGAAAAATAATCAAAATTATGTAAGATGATGTAAGAAGATGTAAAATTTATTTAATGTAACAATGAACATTTAAATTCATTTATTATTTCAATTGTTAGCCTAGCGCTATGAGTTAAACTTAAATGTTTAATTTTGTTCTAAATGAGTACATTAAGATTTTGTTTATTTTATATTTTGAATTGATTTAATCTCAAGGGGAAGATGTGACAATATTAGCCATCCAAGGCAATAATGGTAACAACCACCATCTTACCGATGTAACCTGACCGAATATAACCAGATAGTATAAAAGCCCACGTGAAGATCTAATTATTAATAAAACCCTTATAAACCATAAAATAATACAGGTAGACCTTCGTTTTCTAATTTTAAACTGGCTCAGTTGTAGAAAAGATATTGCTGTGTTTTCGAGTGAAATGTTCCGTTTCATCCCAAACTTTCGAGTAGATAGGTACATCGTTAATTGATATCAATTGCCACGACTGTTTGGGAAATGGGAATTGGTGATAGTGTAGGGTAGAATCACATCCAAGAAGTTTGAAAGGTGACTGAGATTAGTTGACACGAAAGAACAAAATTGGAAGCTATTCACAATCATGGTTTTATCACTTTCCGATAAGTAATCAGAAACACGATCGTATATCCCTCTTAATTTCCCACTTCTTCAAAAAATGTTTTTTCTTTTTTTTTAAAATTTTGTTGTAGTTTGACAATTCAAATCATTGAATCTGGTTTTGATCGAGAAGTACTGTCCCCCGATCAAAAGAATGAACGCGAGGCCCGACAGGGAGTTGGGTATTCACAACGTAGAACTACACCCTTCTCCACAAATATACATTTACAGGTAGTAACTGATCTCATCCAATACCCCTGACCCTGCTGTGAGTCATATTTTCTTCCTTTCCCCTCCTTAACACCTTTCTTATATTGGAGTTTAAGTCATGCCTCACTTCTGTCCAATGATATCTGGACAAGAAAAATACATACATCACGAACTCGCGATCGAGAATGAATAGTAACCTAACGTAATTACGTAATAAAATAACTCATCTCGACGTTTGTCAGGAGAGACACCACAAAAATTGGTAGTTTCAACGGTCAAGTGCCAATTTGAACAATTTTGGTTTATTATTTTCAATAATGAACCTTCGGAATCGACCACAAAAATTTAAAGATTCTCAAAATTAGTTGATTTACGCGTAAAAGAAAGTAGAATACGAAAATCGAATAAAAACGCTGCAAATTATTTCACAAAGGTAAGGGTTAAGGGCAAGGGGTTTCCTCTATAGAAGTTCTTGAAGGCGTTTAAGTGATAAATCACCACCTGAATTCCTTTCCCTTGTGAATCACTTCATTATCGCTCAAACCTACCTAGTGGAAAGTCAGGTAAAGGATTTGAGAGAAAGTGACCGAAAATGGGATTTCCTTGGACAAGTGACAAGCTTGGAGGAGGTTAAACGGATGTTTTCAGTTTAGGATTCGGTAGGGTTCTCGCGTTCATTCTTTTGATCGGGGGACAGTATGTGATTTTTGTTTATTCGATAGAAAATGGACAATATCTCTTTCGATGCCTCACGGGTCCGTGTGTGAAGTTATTTCAGGAGGAGGTAGCTTTCGGTATTTTTCATAAAGCAACTTGCAAAGAATTTAATCGTGATAATATGAACAAGAAATGTATATTTATTTTAATAAATATGAAATTGTTATTTTACTAAATATGACCAAGACAAAGAGCATAATATCGTCCCTATACCTGGTAAACTATGTAAGTCGAGTTTATCAAATTTTACAGGGGACACTAAAAACTAAATAATTCAGTTTTCATTCCATATGCAATAAGTTTTTTCGTTCCATTCCACAAAATTGGTGGTAACAGTAGTATTTCAAAGAGTCTGAGACTAATTTAATCAAAATTTACTTCAGCGAACAAAAAAATGGACTTACATGCTTTTACCCAGCCTTTGACACCCGACTTACATGCTTTTCAATTTGATTTTTATGAAAATATGGTACGCAGCTTGGGTTATTTAATTGTTAGGAATATTATTCAATTTTTTTCTCCGGGTTTCAAGGTTACACAAAATACCCAAATCGGTGCCCCAAAAAACCCAAAAGGAAAATATTTCAATGCAAAATCATAGGCGTTGACTAATACACAGTCCAACTTTAAGTCTCCTAGAGTCAAAACTTCAGTTTTGATATTACTAAGTCTTCAGTCTTAATATTACTAGAGTTGAGCAATCAATTATTCAATATACTACCAATTCCTCAATTACCATTTCTTAAATTACAACCATTACTTATAGTAACACTTTACCTGTCACAACCGTAACTAGGTAGGTATGCATATAGGGGAGTGGGGGGCACATTTGACACTTTTTCGCATTTTCCATCCTACAAGGTTGAAAGAACGAGAGGTCTTGAATTTCTTTCTTCTATCGTTAAGTACGGTATTTTTGCTACCCACATACATCTCGTTCCTTTTTCAATCTGCTTGCCAAGTTTTTTTTTTTTTTTTTTGTAAATTTTCAAAATGCTTAGGAAGTGACAATTGTGCCCCACCGTTGGGGCACAATTGGCATGAGAAAGGGGCACTTTTGACAGTTCACAGAAAGTACCATAATTCTAAACTAATCTTACCAAAAAACCATGGAACATCCGGCAAATCATTATCTGGCAATAATGTTGAGTCAGACAGAACAACTATAGACCCTGCAGCCTGTAACAATCAACACTACCAACACAATTTCAATTAGATGAGTACCCACTCTTCTTTCTCAAAGGAACACCAAGTTTTATGGATGTAGGGATTGAGGTAACAAAAAATAATGATCAAAACAAAGATGTTTATTGAAAAACGTCAGGTCGAGTAGGTATTCAAAATCCTACATCAACATAGCATTGACAAACTTCATAGGTATATAAAAATATATGTCAAAATATATGTCAAATGTTCCCCTAGCAAAACTGTCAAAACTACCCCGAGGGTAGCCATTACAGTAAAACCAAGCCAACCTCGAACGATGAATTGTTTTGAAGAATCCAAGGAAAACACTTGCATGGAGACATATACGACTGACAAACTGGATGAGCTACATTTGAAAAAAAACTGAATCCACTAGGTAATCAACGAAAAACAAAATGAAAAAAAACTTACTTTTGAGGGGTCCAAACACTCAAACCGCCATGAGCCGACTAGATGATTTGTAACCTGCACGGTTTTCAACTGGAATGGTTCTTCTTCTTCTTCTTCTTCACAATACAAAAACACGAAATCGCGGTAAAATTCAAATCTTGTGTGACAAACAGCCATTGTCAAATGTGCCCCAATGTCAAATGTGCCCCCCACTCCCCTAATGTGAAGTGTTATGCAACTAGGTACTTTTGTTTCAACAAGGAATGGGTTAGGGACGGGTTAGAGATGAACTGGATATGGGTTGAGGATGGGTTAGGGATGGGATAGGGGTTAGGAATAGGTTGGAGATGGGCTAGGGATGGGATAGGTCAAGGCTAGGTTAGGGATGAGCTGGGGATGGGTTATAGATGGACTAGGGGAGGATTGAGGATGGGTTAGGGATTGGTCAGAGCTGGATTTCCTTAATTATTATCTCATTATTATCTCTTGTATCATTAATTTTACAGAGTTTCCTGTAAAACATAAGCAGACCAATAGCACACTACTAATCTCTTTTTGTTCTTTCTAACATCAGCATTACAGCTAGGTCAAATAACCAACAAAATCAATCAATTCATCTGAAATTATCCTACTAAATAATGTAAAAATAATTTAGAAACAATGCGGAAAAACACGTGATCTTAGGTAGGTAAGTAAGAAAAAACACGTAGGTAGGTCGTGATCTTAAGGTTGGCCACAGTATGGAAAATCACGTGTCTGCAGAACACAAGGAGTGGAATTCATTGCTGAAATTGAGACTTATAAAAAGGTCTCTATTTATGATCACTTTCTCCGAACTCCATTTATGAATTTTGTAAACTTTTACATGAAAAAAACTGACTATCTTTGATGGAAACTTGCCACCAGCGTGAGCTGCTCACTTTTACGAAGGCATACACAGGACTTACATGGTTTTCCGGCGAAAAAAGATCTAACCGACTTACAGGTTTTTTTAATGCTTTCTGGGTAAAAAACTATTCATCAGATTGGAAGACGGCTTCACTAAATGAATCAAGCGACCCTAATTTACCCGAAAAGCTCAAAACCTTATTTTCGAAAAAATACCGACTTACATGGTTTACCAGGTATAGGGACGATATGCTCTTAATATAGAAAGGAAGACTTTCCTTTATATTAGGAAAGAGATATATTATATCTCTTTCCTTAATAATTTTGCCAGTACCTAGATTGTTCTCAAATAGGAGTGGCACTTGGCATTGGTTGTTGAAATGTAAAATGTTGTACCTTCAAATATCATGATGGTGAAGAAATCAACGATTAGGTTATCTTATTCATTGAATTGCTGATGTCTACAGACGACTTGAGCTCTCGCGAGACCAAGCATGACAGTCCCTGTGCCATCTACGAGGCCTCCCAAGCCATCTAGTACATCACAAACCGATCAACAGAGTATTCAGAACGATTCGCACCCTCTTCTGTTCGTCGAGCAGCTCGACAAACGCAGGAATCGGAGACTAGCTTGCGGGTTTTTCTTGAAGTTCGTCTGCCCACTACTGGCCCTGTTCATTCTTTGTCTCAACAATATCTATGGTACGTATTCATATTTTGATGGTGTATTTTGATAGGTTTTAAGTACACCTCAATTAGGAGGTTCTCTATTTCAAATTGGAGGATGACGGAAATGGTTTGTTTCACGCCCATTTTAAACGCTGCTAGCCCGGCCTTCCACTACATATTAGAGAGTTCCTAGTGGGTTTGGTTCGGCTTAGATAAGGCGTGACGTACAGGGTGAGCCATAACAAATGGTGCAGTTTCAAAGGGCGATTAAAAAAAACGGTGCAACTTAGAAGATTACGGTTTGTTTTATTGAACGCCATACATCACCCCATTTCAGTAGATTAAGTCCTGAAAAGTACATCAGGAAGGTGGGCGCCCTCAGCAGCGACGCACTGAAGTAGGCGATTCCTGAAATTTTCAGCCGCCCTCTGGCACATTTCGATGGGAATCGCGGCGATTTCTTCCCTGATTCGAGTCTTGAGGTCTTGCAGAGTGTGAGGTCGATGTTTGAAAACCTTTTCCTTCAAGTAGCCCCCACAGGTAAAAATCACACACACTCAAATCTGGCGATCTTGCCGGCCACCCCAAGTCACCCCTGAGAGAGACGAGGCGTGCGGGGAACATCTGCCGCAGTTTCAGCATTGAGATTTGCGCTGTGTGGGCCGTAGCCCCATCTTGTTGAAATCAAATATCCCCCAGATCCTCTTCTTCAGCTAGCTGGTTCAATTCGGGTTCAAAAAATCTTTCCAGCATGAAAAGATAACGCTGAGCATTTACGGTAACAGTTCTTCCATCCTCCTCGAAAAAATAAGGCCCAATCACCCCAAATTTTGAAATGGCACACCAGACAGTGACTTTCGGGGAGTGGAGAGGTCTCTCGTGAATTTCTCTTGGGTTGTGGTCACACCAATAGCGGAAATTTTGTTTATTAACCGCTCCAGAGAGATGGAAGTGGGCTTCGTCCGAACTGAACAAAGTGGACGTTGGTGGGATGCGGTTTATCATCTCTTGGCATCGATTCAAGCGGTTTTGGTAGTCTGGAGGTGACAATTCCTGAACAATCATAATCTTGTACAGATTGAATGACAAGTCCGTGTGCAAAATCCTCCTTACTGAGGTGTTAGAGATGTTCAGTGCTACTGCGTGCTTCCTAGCAGAGCGCCGAGGCGACTGTTCCACTGCTGCTCTCACTCGAGCCACATTTTCAGGTGTTCTTACGTTTCTTGGTCTTCCCGTACCTCTACGCCTTACTGTGGAACCAGTTTCTTCCAATGCTTGAACCCAACGTGCGATAACATTGCGATGAACGAACGGCCACTTTCAAAAAATGTGCGTATGACGAAACCTCGTTGCTCTCCGCTCCAAACCATTGTAACGACTGAAAACGGGACCACTGCCCGGGCACAATGAGACCCCTCCCAGGTCTTTAACCCCACTACAAGGCATGCAGCACCCCTTCGAAACTGCACCATTTGTTATGGCTCACCCTGTATTACACACACACTCTCAATTGTGATAAGAACGCGCCGGGTCCGATCCGGCGCCATAATATTACGGTAGAATATGTCACTAGGAGGCAATCTGGCGCACTGTATTAGATCATGGCAGACGATTCGGTTCTGGCGCACCAGAATCGACCCTACTAGGAACTCTATTAGAGAGTTTTTGCTTCACACAGATCCGAGCTCCTGTGAACATGAATCTACGGAAAACTAAAGTTGGTGCTAACCTCCCCTCTCTTGTTTACCACGGGACTGCGATTGTTACCATGAAAACGGGACGCTCCGTGGATTTTGTTATCATAACCTGACACTGTTACCATTTTGACTGAGAAGTTCGTCACCATTTTCGTTCATGTTGAAGTGGTTGGCACAGAAAGGAACCAACTATAAAAACCTAGTTTTGAGTGATCAAGCATCAAAGTTCGTAAATCAGGTGATAATTTTATTGGAATTTCCTTCTTATCCTCTCAAATTTAAATTAATTCCGCGTCATTTCCTACTTCGAGAAAATGCAATATCTGTAGTAGAACGCCTAAAATGCAAATTATATGTGGTTGGTTTCTTTCTGAGATTTTGGAAAACGCTGTAACCAAATCTGAGTGATGAACCAACTCAGTTGGTTCCATTCTGAAGAATTCTAAACGAATATTCACATTCAACCTTCAGTTGTTTGCAATCCTACGTTCATCATTCTTCTAGTTAAAAGCGATTCCTTACTCATGACCTCACCCTCACAAATCCTCCAAAATATGTTTTTATATAATCCTGTCTCCATTTTTTTTTTCTCGACCAAACAATATTCTGGGTATTATTGGTAGGTGTAGTAGTATGTATGCAGTTTGATGAATAATTATTCATTTTACTATCAAATTGAAATTACTTTTAAATTGTTGGCAAACTTCTCATAAACTCGTGAACACAATTGGCATTTTAGAAATAGCATCGGCGGACGGACGGAAAATTTTGGTGTATTATTTTATTTGATAATCGCACGGACGGCGTAAAACAACATATTTTGAACGGGGGTTAAGAATGTTTTTCTTGCTCGATTCTAATGGTTCATCGTTGAAAATAGCCAAAACGCTGCAAATTATTACACAATGGTTTATTATTTTTCTATATAGATCACGCGTCTACAAAATCGCCAACCATCCAATATAAAAAGGAAAAAAAAAAAAATAAAAAAAAAAACATCTAAAATCAAAAAAAAAACAATCAAAATCACCAACCATCGATCGCATTTCGGTCAGCTCTAATTTGAACGGAGATTAGGCCTCTTTTGCGATTCACACTCGTGTTTTGATTTATTTATATATATATATATTTCAATATAAACCCTTGAATTTTCGTAGGGAGCGAACGGTTTGTCCTACAGAGCTCCGCGTGGTCTCAAAAAATTCTAAAAATTCTATAGAATCTTAAATTGAAGGAAAAACAATACCTTTATATCAAAATTTTTTGAGTTAGGGCGTTTTCAAAATTTCAAAATTGATTTTGGAACCCTCAGAAGTGACCTACATCAACCAAAAGCTTCGGGGCACAACTAGACCCCAAATGGAGCCTGCATACCAAATTTCATCAAAATCGGTCAATGCTAAGTGGCAGAAATGCCGCGTACGGCGTACGGACGGCCAAATTTTTATTCGATTTTTGGATTCTACGTACCTTGAAACATAAACCATCAAATTTTGAGGGGGTGTTAAAATTTTTTTTTCTTGGTCGATTTCAAAGGTTCATTTATGAAAATAATAACCCAAAATTAGTAAAAAGTTGTACGTAAATTTGTATGTTTCAAGGATTTTTGAAATTCATCAGTGCATCTAACTAGGGAATTGAAAAACTGAAAGAAGCCGTAGGAATCATCGAAATCGACCAATAATTGCCCGAGAAAAGCGGGAAACCCCGTTTATTCACTGACTGAGACCCTCAGAATTAGCGTTTCAAAATATATGATGAAAATGACGATTTTCCCCTTGTCGCATCTTTCTGTACTATTTTGTCGCTTGATCGGTCCGTCACTTGTAGTAAACAAAGATGTGTGATTTGATGAATGCTACATTTATTATGTTTAACCACGAAATTAATTTTTTTTAAAAATTATCTAACGTTGACCGCAAAAACGATATTTACTTTGTGGGTTCCTGTCTAGCTAATCCCTGGTCGAAGTTTTCAGTCGAATTCCTTTCTTGGAATGGAGGTTTGGTTTAAGGTTTGGGTTCTGGCTACAATATTCCTTACATGTGTCGCAACTATCTTCATTCTACTATTCGGTAAGATATTGAAAATCGAGGATAATGACTTTGGGGAAATGGGAGGTCAAAGGGAGGAGCGTAATGCGTTTATGGCAAAGAGGAAGCGAGTGTGTCGGCAGTTTATTCAGCAAAGTAGGTATCGGCTAATCTCTGCATTGCCGAACAGCATCAGAATCGACTTTCTGGCCAATACCCATTACAGCGTGTAACCCTTTTTGATCGAGGAGAAGAATTAAGCGAAAACTCCTATGCTAATGAATTGCAGATTTTAACTTACCTTAGCTGTCTTGAAGGTTTGAGTAGTACTGCCACCTCCTACTGTGAAGTAGGACTTAGTTGAGAGACTAAGTTGAAATACTTGATAATAAAAATGAATTTAAGTTAGCTAGCGAAGTTACTTTAAGTTTCTGTATTGCAAAATAAATTAAGTTAATCTGAGCAAAACTATTGAATGAAGTTATCTGTGCTGTTTTACCTGGGTCAGTGGGAGAAGTCAGAAAACTATATCAGTACTTCCGCATTTGAATTATAATAACGAAAACGAAATAAACGTATTTAGAAGAAAATATAGTTACCTATTTTGCAATATCTTTCCTACCTAGGTGTTGACTTTGAAAAAGAAGGAACTTACGTCTCGATCAAGGTAAGTATCGTGGTGGTTACCGATGGTGGGCACTGAAGGTGGGCACCACGTGTTTAGCAAATCACAATTTAAGAGAAATTTACAACCGAATTAGAATCTTGGTATTATGTGGGGTTCAAAGGAAAAGGGTTCTCATTCTCAGTCTCTATCTATTGGAAGGTATTCTATGCGCCTGTTTGTCATGCTTCTTGCCTGTTGAGTTTGCTGTACCACAGGGATCCGTTTTGGGACCAATATTGTTCCTTATTTTTATCAATGACTTACCATTGTGTCTCGAAATCCACTCAATTCTTTTTGCTGACGACATCATTAATTTTAAAAAGCCCATTGCTTTCTTTGCTGTACAACTCCGAAGTGGCTGCTCTTGATGCGGTTTCCAGCTGATTCATAATGAACAGGCTTTCGGTTAATGCTGAAAAGACCAATGTGATGCGATTTTGGTTGAGAGATTCGTCTGGTTTTGACAATAATCTGGAAGATGTCAAATTTCTTGGCGTCGTTCTCGACCCAGAACTCAGCTGGAAGCCTCATTGTGCTCAACTTCGGTCATGTCTCGGCAGCTACATCTTTCTTTTGAGGCTCCTGTCCGAGAGGCTGACAAGGTCAGCCGTTCTGGCAGCTTTTCATGCCTGCTTCCAGAGCAGAGCTGTACAAGTTACAGCTGTACAAATTACAGTATATGCCATCCTCAGTTGGGGGCATTCTGCAGCTTCCTCCACCATTTTTTCTAGCCAAAGGAAGGCTGTGCGAGTCGTAGCTGGTATGAGTTACCAGGATGATTGTAGATCAGCTTATAAAGAACTGGAAATTCTAACTATCCCCGCTGTCTACATCCTTGAAAGCCTATGTTATGTAAGGAAGAATATTGGTTCTTTCCATATTCCAGAGCACGGTTACTCCACTCATAGTAAAAATAATCTTTGTATCCCGTTCCATCGACTTGCTGCTACATGTAATGTTACCAACTGGTGGGGTTTTAAATTTTTCAACGCCCTTCCCATCAATTTGCGAAATGCTCCGATCTGCATTTTTAAGGCACGTATTAGCAAGTACCTCGTCAGTTTGGCTCCTTATAATTTCGACGAATTTCTTGGTGATCTTGAGCACACTGACGCTGTGTTGATATCCTAGGTGTTTTTTCATGTTTTATTGTTATACCTACCTAGTCATTTGATACCATTGTTGTATTTTTTTTTTTTTTTTTTTGTGACCAAATGTTTAATTTTTATTCTTGTAAGAAAGCTGACCATTGCTCACACACTACGTGTTTTTGGCAAATAAAAGATATTGATTGATTGATTGTTTGCCACTTCAAGAGAGAAGAACAACACAACTACATACACTTCCTAGGCTTTTCACAAATAAAGCGTTTATCCTTCCAGTTATAGTCCGTGGGCGAAAGGTGCTGTTGAAGTCGTTGAAGAGTCGGGGGCAGTCAGGGTTGAAACCACCGGGTGGACACAGAATGATCGGGGGGAGGCAAATCTCGGTCACCTTGTTCGCTCGCCACATTAAGCGCCAGCGGGGAAGGAAGAGCTCATGGGCTAGTACTGTCCGTAGATTGAAAGAATGCGGATGGTTTAGTGAGGTGTCCTTGTGTATTACAATCCCAAAAACATCGTCCTTTTTCTACCTGCCACTCAAGCCAAGGAAAATGAGACCGAGATGAAGTGTAAAGATTGATTTATTACAGACAAAACAAATATAGAACACTAATAAAACAGGTGCCTCACCCTTGGGAAAGTCTTATCAATTAAGAGAATTCATTCATTCAAAACTAAAATCTAGCTTCCAGTAGGTACCTAAAGGATGACGCTTCTTTCGTTCTTTCAATTTTTAAAGGCGACTGAAGAATATAAAGATGGGCAAGTGAACTCACAGTCGAGATAAAAATCCTCCCTAACAATTAGCTGAGTGGAGGGGCTCTATTCCTTATTATGACTCGGGTTTCTCGATGCCTGGATTACGATTGCTGAGGCTCGGCCCTTTCTCCGGCCTGACTCACCAGGCTACCTAAGATTTTGGAACAGGTAGTCGTCTATGTTAGCAGGTATACCCTTCGGGAAATTGGCCAACCGCATTCTTTCTATCTGCGAACAGTATGGGAGTCCTTCGAAGTAGAGGGGGTCGAGCAGCGCAAGCGCGCATGTGCTGGGAGTGGGAGTGCTGCTGATGGTGCTGCCAGCGGCGATAGAGGCAACTCAGTGGGTGATCCTGCAGAGCGCGAGGGCGCCTGTTTTGAATGGACACTTGGCCGGGAAATTGAAGTAGTATTCGGCGGAACCCTGGGGTTACTGCAGTAATCGTCACTCACTCTTCCAGTGCCAGCTGAATAGCTTTGACCTCACCATCAACATTTGTGGCAATGACTCCAACAGGCGCACTCATTTGGAAGGGAGTTGCATTGCACGCATTCCAAATGTACAATTCCAATATTCAAGCCCTTTTTTCCAAAATTTTCAAGTAGATTGTATTACACACCACACTTAGTTACTTTACCATCACTTCATAATTTACTGTCAACAGGGCCAGAAGCCTACCATATACGTATCCACATCGCATGGCCATCGTTCTCCTGGTTGTCCATGATGAAGAAATGGGAAGCCATTCACGGGCCTTATGTCCGCGAATATTTCTACGCTGAACAGTACGAAAAGTACCTGTTGCCCGAGGCGTTCCCTTATGACCCTGAAATGACTCAGAGTTTACCAAATCCACCGCCTGCGTCAGCGGAAGCGTGCTCTGCAGTCAAAGACCTTCGATTCGATTGTTTTCCTCAAGGAATCGTTGAGTATTTTTTACCTTTTCTATCGTAGTTATTAGATAAGTATACTTGGATTCAGCTTGAGTGTATGATTGTTAACACACGCTATCGCAATATTATCTAGATCTGTATGTTTTCAGGTTAGCCAAGCTGAGTGTGTGAACAGAGGGTGCTGCTACCAAGCGTCGACAGGTCCAATCCCATCGTGTTTTTACCCAGCAGGCTACGCTTCTTACAACTACTCGAACGTAGTCTTCAGCGACGATAACATCACAGCAGAGCTCACTGCCTCCTTCAAGTCGCCGTATCCCAAACAATACGTCAAAGTTCACCTATCAATCGTTTACCTTCGCCCAAACGTCTTAGGCGTTTTAGTAAGTTGCGATTTTTACTACCTCGTTCACCCAGAGATGAGCTGAAATGTTGATCTACGGGCGGAATTCACAGTCATTCCTCAACGCCGAGGAATCCCCTCAAGGAGGCGATGAGGAACCGTCGCATGCTCTGCGCTATTCACAGTCGTCATGTCGAGGAAATCCATGAGGAGTTCCTCGAGTCGTATGACCATTTCCTCAGCGTCGTATTCACAATCCTAACTCGACGTTGAGGAAATCCTTGAAATCGGCTCAAAACGAGCAGAATATCGAGGCACATGAAAAGGTCCCTCAAGGAGTTCCTCAACACTTTTCTTTGTTAACTATTGGGTTGGGTTTTTTTCCAATTTTCTGTAGTCAGAATCCGTACATAATGCTTCGGTAATCATAATTTAAGTTATGAATGTTTGATCGCATTCTTGTTTCTCGTTTGCTGAGAACTTCGGTGATTTGTTCCGACAGTACTCACATCCGAATTCGCAGTCCAGGAGTATACAATGTAGAGGTCTTCTGGAATCACTAAGATACTTTTCAATATTCAGATTGTCAGCGGTCCGAACAATGAAATTCGTGATATTGCTTGAAGGCACAGCCCATGATTCGGGAATTTTCAAGCGCAATCAGACTCCGCCTTGAGAAAAGCTATCATCAATTAGGCCCTAATCCGTCTCAAATAATCACCAGCAGAAGTCGCACAAACACAAAACCAACTGACTTAAAAAGAAACCACAGAGTACCGGAGACAAGAGAAACAACAATAACAAATCCACATGCCAGTATAACCTCTCAAAACTGCTATAACCTCAGTGATGTTTGGCCGGGGGGTAATTCCTCGTTTTCTTCCCTCCAAACGGGGAAATTCCCCGTTTCCTTCCCCCAAAATAGGGAAAAACAAGCTAACACTGTTGCCAACTGCTGGTTGTGGAACTTCTCAAGGCTCAGATCGAGGAGTTCCTCATGCCGAGGAGATCCTCGAAAGATGAGGAGTTCCTCATCTGAACTATGAATACCAAAATTCGAGGAGTTTCTTATCTCTCTGAGGAGTTCCTCGACGCTTCCTTGAGCAATGACTGTGAATTCCGCCCGTAGGTCGGGTAATGACATCCTTATTCTCCGACTTACTCATCCTACTCCTTACTTCTTGGATTCCTTTTATCTCCACCTTCAGCATTCTTATGGTCACTTTTGCATTCTCCTCGTTCTTTCATTATGTTACTATTCATGGCTAGTTAGTAATCACGCTTCCTTATTTTTTAGTATTCTCCTAAAAAACTGAGTTTTGAAGACATGGAACGTCCCTTCCTTCGTAATCGGAAGCCTATATTCGGTGCCACTGGTAAGCCATTGTCTTACAAAGTGGAACTTTCTGGCAACCAACCCGGCTTCAAGATCATCAGAAAAAGCAATGGGCGAGTTCTGTAAGTACTGTTCTGCGACTACGAGTATTTACTATAAGACGTTTTAGAGTATCTACTTGCAGGGACATAAAAATAATTAATTGAAGGAAAGTATTGATGTTTCAACGTTATATGAGGAATAGAATCGACAAATGTTGATCGTGGGCCCTTCATTTGATGTCAATCACTCCTGAGAGATGACTGGGATGACGATAGCAAGTTGCATCTAGGAGTTCGTGCAAAGACGTGTTGGATAAGCCTATCACCTGTCGCGGTACTTGCTGAGTGGAACGCAGGCAGACCAATATCCGTAGCAAGTTACATTATTATTAATTATTAGTTTTTTTTAGTTCCCAAATAACTCGCAAGGTTGCAGATTGAGGGTCTTCTATATGGACCCTCCACACATTTGATTATTCGTTCTGACGAATCAAAAGCCGTTCCTGGGCTAACCCTACATACTCGTTTTAAACATTCTTACTCACTCTAAGGTTGTTATCAATCTCTCTTTCTTTCCAGTTTCGACACTACTCTAAGTGGAACTCTCTTTTCGGAACAGTTCGCCCAATTGTCCACAGTTCTGCCGTCAAAGTATATCTACGGCCTGGAGTCGCGTGCCAACAGTTTTCCTTTGGATACCAACTGGAACACGATCACTCTGTTCAATCACGACATACCCCCCACCAAGGTGAGATGTGGACAATTTCAATCACATTTAGGAGTCTCAGTCAGTGAATAAACGGGGGTTTCCCCTTTTCTCAGGCAATTATTGTACGAAAAAAGGGAAAAATAATAATCTTAGGGGATTTGACGACACCTATGATTAGGGTAGTTGCTGACATCAGCGTTGAACCATTAACTTTTCTGGTAAACTTGTATTTTGTGGCAGGATGCATTCCTCATTGTTTGAGGGTAGCTTCAGTGACACCCATTCCTAAAAAAGGTAAATACCAAACCTTTGATGACTTTCGACCAATATCCAAGCTCCCTCTGTTGGTTAAGATTGTTGAATTGCCCAAGAGCAGATAAAAAATTACATTGATACCCAATCTATTGTCCATCCTCGACAGTTTGGCTTTCAGCGTGGAAAAAGCACATCGTCTGCAGAATGCTCCCTGGTGGTGGATGTCCTTGAATCCCTTGAGCAGGGCAATCTGACGGCCATAAGATTGTATGATCTGACCAAGGCGTTTAATCTGGTATCTCATGATATTCTTGTTGCTAAGCTTCGTCATTATGGGTTCAGTGACATAGCGGTGGCTTTCTGTGAGTCTTGTCAGAGGCTGGTCCCAATGAGTTTTCTACAACGGGGAGAGATCCGAGGTAGCTCCTGTGCCTTGCGGAGTTATGCAGGGCAGCGTTCTCGGCCCCACTTTCTTTTTATTGTATGTCAATGACCTTTTGTACCAGTTCGACGACGGCTTCTTCCTTTATGCTGATGACATAACTTCCTGCGCTTCGGGTCCTGATGCTCCATCGCTGGCAAGTCACCTGGCTGCCACTGACAGCTTGATAAGTGATTGGTGTTCTGCGAACTCCCTAATCCTAAATAAAGAAAAGACACAAAACCTGCAGTTCAACCTGAGTGGTCCTTTGATGAGTTCGGTAAACTTCCTGGGCATTCAGGTGGATAACCGGTTGTCCTGGCAGGTTCATATTGGCTCCCCAGTTGGGTTTTACGGTTATCAAGAGCTGTCTCGTTCGACATCCTGAGGACCGTTTATTTTGCTTACTCTATGAGCAGAGCATGCTATGGTGTTCCCTTATGGGGAAACTCCGTCCATTGTGCAGCTGTGTTTCGTTTGCAGAAGGCTGCTATTCGAATCATATTCGGCCTGAGTTATAGGCAGTCGTGCCGTGGATATTTTAGGCGTCTGCAGAGTCTTACCATTGCTGGGCTCTATGTATTTCACGTGTTAGTTCTCACGAAGAATAATCTAGAACGCCTACGACGAGGATGCGATCTTCACGACCATGCAACCAGATCGCGTTATGCCATACGACCTCCGCTGGCTCATCTCTCTACCTCCCTTCGTACAAATCCTCTTCAGCAGAGAGTTCGCCTGTATAATAGACTACCTGATCGGATTCGGGCATTACCGGCTGATCGATTTGGAAGGGGGTGAAGAAAGTATTGATCGAGGCTGAGTTGTACACTGTTTTGGATTTTTTTAAGTTGGAATTTTGATTCTACTTATTTGTTTTTGTAATTATTTATATGACATTTGTGTTTTATATTCTTCTTAATTTAGTATTCTGACTATTGTAATGCCATCTAATTTGGTTCTACAATAAAAAACATTTTGACTTTTGACTTTGACTTTGACTTTGAGATGGGAAGGTGGGTAGGTAGGTACGGATTGAAGTAGCCGCCGTACCCATCTGTAGACACAAACATACGCAAGTAGATTCCACTTCCATCTGGTTAGTATTACAACATGGGTCGACAGTGAAATACAAAACATGTAAGTAATCAACCATGTTGAATTTTTATCCAACTGCCTTTACTGGTGTCGCGGACGTCTTCAGCTGTTATCAAAGGGAATATTCTTAAAGAGATTCACACTTATTGTCCCTCTCTCATACGACAGCAGTGACTTACTACTTAATAGTTTTGGAACACATTTATTACCTCAATGATACCCACTTTCATTCCTGTTTTGTATTGCACTATCGACGCATGTTGTAATACTAACCAGATGGAAGTGGAATCTACTTGCCTATGTTTGTGTCTACAGATGGGCACGGCAGCTACTTCAATCCGTACCTTCCCATCTGAATCCCCTAAGATTATTATTTTCGAGGTTTTATCATTTTTGAGGTTGGTCCATTTTTTTGTTAAAAAGGTTTTTATTTTATTATTTTTCCATTTTATAATATTTTTTATTTTTCTCTTTTTAGTGGTCCTCAATTTAAATCTGAAATTAATTTACCCGCAGTTTTTCGATCAGTTTTCGTAATGTAGGTCTATTTCCATACTGTGAATCAGTCGTCACTATGCAGTTCTGACAATCTCTCCTACCCAACTATGTTATGGATGACAAGGAAGCTGTGTGCTACACCCACTTGGTGGAATACCCTCTACATCTAACGGTACTATATCCCTCATATTTTGTAGGAAAACTCACATACTTGAGCATTCATAAACACGTTTAATATGGCTCATGAGGTTCTGAGCGAATAACCCGCTGTTATTTCCCCCTTTCTCCCCCCCCACCCACCCCGCAGCACCTTTTAGTTATCGATACCCCCCTCATACAGCATCTCATTTTAAAGCTTACAATCAGACCTTTAATTTGACTATACACAAATGGTCCTTCATCGACTCAGTCGAAAGTCGCAGGGAAATTTACCTCCTTTTTCGCGCGCCTTTGGCGCGTTAAAGTCGGTCAAAAACGGGAAAAACTGTTGATGGAAATGAATGAATGAAGTTTTTTATTGAACAAAACCAATAGTGGTATTTCAATAGTCACATTTCAGTAAGTGCAATAGGTAAATTTAAGTAATTATGCCACAAGACATGAAGGGGAAAGAACTGACCAGCTATAAAGGGGATGGAGGTGGCACTAGGAGTGGTGGATGGCAATGTTGCTCCTAAAGAATTGTTAGGCACAGTGGTTTTACTTTAATGAATTTATTAAAGGAACAAACAAGGAAGACGGCGTGAGTTTTACGAGAGAACAGAATTATGAGTTGTTATCAATGTTATCTGATAGGCTATTGGTTTACAACTACCAATCACATGAGAGCTTGTGATTTACCCGCCTAACTACAAAATTATCATTCAACAGCTCCTTCAGATGGGGGGGGGGGGGGGCAGCAAGCGCCCGTTCGTAAGAGATTCGATTAACGTGGAACGAGGAAGGAACATCGACCGATTGCAACCCCTTTAAGATCGACCCATTTCGAAATTGGCTTACCTATATTCTACCTTTATACGTTTATAATTTTCAGAAAAACGGTTACGGATCTTACCCATCTTATCTATGCTTGGAGGGAGATGGAAAGGCGCACATGGTCGATTTCATGACTGAAGTAGCAACTGGTGAGGCACCCAAGCTGAGAGATCTTACATTGAAACTTTTTTTTGCCTTTTATTAACCTTTTACGTCAATTTTGCTTCCAGATTTCCGTCTTCAACCTAACGGGTTGACCGTACGCTCCATTGCTGGCCTGTTAGGGTTTACCGTCAGCATTGGCGATTCCCCTGAAGACATGTACAAAGCACGCAAGGACATCTTCGTTCCCCCACAAATTCCCCCTTTTTGGTCTCTTGGATTCCATTTCTCCAGGTGAAGTTTCAATAAATATTTACGTTTAAAATATTTTTGTCAAAATTCTGGAAGTTATTTTTTGTTGTTTCATTGTTGCTGATAGTGCAGAGGAAATGTATGGAGAAAAATTGACTCCTCTGCTAATTAAAAATTATCTTCGTTGGATGCCGGTTTCGGGTCAGAACCCCATCATCAGTCCAGAAAAAAAAGTCTATTAAGGAAAATTCCACGCTCTTTCCAACTGTGCAATCAGATTTGAATTTGCGCAGCCATTTTACTGAGATAAGGTCAAAAATACGAAAAAATCTTGAGCTCCAATAGCTCCAAAACGAAGCCTCTAAAAAATTACTTACTTTTTGCTGGAAATGAGCTCTAGAATCGATTCCTGACCTGTGACCGTCACGAAATGTTACACCCTATACAGGGTGTCCTATATGTTATCCACCAAACTTTGGGAGTCGATTCTACAACTAATTTGCAACAAATAATGTCTCGTAGCAATTTTTTGTAACCCCCTTCAAATCCGACTTTTTTTACTTTTAAGATTTTATTCGTGTTTTCGACCTTACACCTTTAAAATGATCATAACTTCCTTAAATTGCACTCAAAAATTAAAAATGAGGATATCGTTGGAAAGAGCGTGAAATTTCTCAATAGATGAGCCGTTGACAAATTGAGAAACACTGAACGCTAGAGTAGCTTTTCACCTCAAACTTTGAAATTTGTCAATTTTTGTTTTTTTTTTCAAAAATTTTGAAAAAACAAAGGAAATTGACGGTTGGACGGGAGGAATCCGCCGCCCCTCCTCCCAAGCACCACGTCCCCACGTCAAACCGTCGATTTCGTTGAAAAAAATACACGTTTTTTCTCATTGAAACACCATTTTCTCCCTCTAATTCCACAGTGAAACTAAAAATTGGGCGACCGTTGAAAAGCTGATGAAATGGAGCAGTTTTTAAGCTGTTGAGCCCCTCTGGCAAATACCTTGTTTCAATGAGGAAAAATCATCAACATTTTCACCAAAAACAGAAATTGACTATTTTTCAAGTTTGAGGTAAAAATACTACTCTAGCGTTCTGTTTTTCTCGACTGGTCAACGGCTCATGTATTGAGAAATTTCACGCTCTTTCCAACAATATCCTTATTTTTAATTTTTGTGTCTAATTTAAGGGAGTTACGACCGTTTGAACGGTGTAAGGTCGAAAACACGAAAAAATCTTAAAAGTCAAAAAAGTTGGATTTTAAGGGGGTTAAAAGAAAAATGCTAAGAGACACTTTTTGTTGCAAATTAGTTGTAGAAACTACTCCCGAAGTTTGGTGGATAACATATAGGACAACCTGTATATTCACGCAGAACCGTCACGTTCAAAATTTGAACTGCTACTTGAACAAGGCTGTTTTGTTTGAATATACATATTATAGTCTCTGGACTGAAAATGCGGTTCAGACCCAAAACCGGTCTCCAATGAAAAAAAAAAAAATTAAATTAGCAGAGGAGTCACACAACTTTTTTTCCGTGATTCTAGAAGTAATTTTGTTATAAACACATTTCCTAGTTTTGGTTTTGTTTTAATGGAGGGTTTTTATTTTGGATCCATCAGGTTTGGTTATCAAGATACAGAAGACATGAAAAAAACTTGGAACAGATTTAAGAACGCCAAAATTCCTCTGGTAAGCAGAAATTTCATTTTTCGGAATTGAATTGATTTTTATTTATAGATTTAACCCAATGTGAGTACAGGAGAGGAGGTTTGCTCACGCTCCACGGCTGGGACAGACATATGCGATTCATTCCTTACGAGATTCGAATTCATTTTGATTTCTGTCTATTGAAGCATCGAATTATATCTAGTCGTGATTCGTCATAATTTTTCCATGTTTTAGGACACCCTGTGGACGGACATTGACTACATGAACAATAGAAATGATTTCACTCTGAGTCCGTATTTCGAAGATTTGCCAGCTTTCGTCAAGGAGCTGCATGACAAAGTAAGTGCCTCTGCAGTCCTGGGTTTCCTACACTTGAGGTTTTCAAAAATCTGATTTCGGGCGCAATCGTTGGTTGGAGCGCCCAGGGAGGCGGGTAGAACGCAGAAAAAATCAACTGAGGAGTCAAACATTCATGAAATTTTACGTAGAATCCGAATCTGCAATAAAAAATGGGGGTTCCCGATTGAAATAAGAAAGTCGGTGCGCATTGCGCATGCGCACGTGCACAATACCTTCATCGCTGTTCCAAAGAAGCCCAATGCAAGAATGTGCTGCGATTACCGTACAATTAGCCTGATGAGCCATGTACTGAAGTTGTTCCTCAAAGTGATTCATCTTCGTATATATCGAAAATGTGAAGCCCATGTCGGCGATAGCCAGTTCGGCTTCAGAAATGGGTTTGGTACGCGAGAGGCTCTATTTGCGATGCAAGTACTTGTGCAACGATGTAGGGACGTCAATGTGGATGTCTATGCATGTTTCATCGAATATGAGAAGGCTTTTGACATGGTCCGTCATGAGGATCTGTTGGAGGTGCTTAGAAGCTTGGGTTTGGATGGCCGGGACTTGCGTATAATAGGTAATCTGTATTGGCAGCAGACAGCGGATGTGCGAGTTGACGGTTCTTTTACCGAGGAGCTCGCCATACAGAGAGGAGTAAGGCAGGGGTGTGTATTATCTCCCCTCCTTTTTAATCTGTATTCCGAACAGATCTTCCAGAGGGCACTTGAAGAAAGGCCGGAGGGCATCGTGGTGAACGGAATTATAGTTAACAATATCCGAAATGCTGATGACACTGTTCTCCTAGCTGCGAGCCTCTCAGATCTCCAGATTTTGGTGAATGCTGTTGTCGAAGCCAGTGTAGAGAGAGGCCTAAAGTTAAATGTCCGAAAAACGAAATGGATGGTGATCAGCAAGGACAATCGCGTTCCCCAAGAGCCATTGGCAGTAGGAGGTGAAGTGATTGAGAGGGTTGAATCCTTCAAGTACCTGGGTTGCCTTCTTAACGCCAATTGGGATGCTGCACGGGAAGTACGTTGTAGAATAGAGATGGCAAGATCTGCATTCTACAAGATGAGGAAAGTTTTAGTGAGCCGTGACCTTAGCCTTGCCATTGGGGTACGCGTACTGAGATGCTACGTGTTCAGCCTCCTACTATATGGTGTGGAGGCCTGGACGTTAACTGAAACCCTGTGCAGCAAAATCCAAGCATTTGAAATGTGGACGTATCGCCGTATCTTGAAGATTCCCTGGGTGGACAGAGTGACGAATGTCGAGGTGCTCCGCAGAATGAATAAGGATGTAGAGCTTATGGACTCCATCAAAAGGCGGAAGCTTGAGTACCTCGGACACGTCATGAGGAATGACAAGTACCATTTCCTGCAACTTGTCATCCAAGGGAAGATTGCTGGGCAGCGGGGTGTTGGTCGGAGGCGAACTTCGTGGCTTAAGAACCTACGCCAGTGGTTCGGGCTCAGTACACCCTCGCTTTTTAGGGCCGTAGTCGACAAGGACCAGGTCTCGCTACTGATCGCCAACGTCCTTCGAGGGCTGGGCACTTAAAGAAGAGAAGTACGTGCACAAAAATACGATATTTGAAATCCTCACAAAAACAGATTGTTAAGTAATGCATGCATTTCAGGGGACGTCCCATTGGATAACCATTAGGTCAACTTAAACCATTTGATAAGCGATAAAACTGTTTCACTCGATGTAAGTCAAAGTCAAAGTGATTTATTGCATTAAGTTTCCTTATACAATTTGGGAGAGTTCTTACAATAATGAACATAATATATAAGTTAATGAACATGTTTCTTCTAGAAAACGAACAAAAAAAAATAAACAAATAAACAAATTGTTAATTTCTTGGGTTATGATCTTTTCCATTAATTAAGTATATCACCAATTACGACATTACACATAGGTACTCATTAGTAGGTACTAGTTGATTATTCGATATACTTATTCGATTTTTATTATACTTTATTATACTATTATTACATTTATTTCGAGATTACTATACCAAAAACAAATAATAATTTACTTTATATATTTGTTCCCTTTCTTCCATGTTTAATCTTGTAATCCCGCCTCATCCATTAAATTGCTCAAGAAGGTTCTTAATCTTACATAACATAATATAAAGTTTGCAAACATAATGGCTTCTTCTTTGCCCAAGCATTTAACTATATTTATAACCTCATAGGAACATAAAAATCTATTTCCCAAGTACTTGATTCGATGTATTGTTAACAGGGGACATTCTCCTATGATATGTTGGAGTGTTTCTTTTCGATTAGTGCTACATAACATACAGTTCTTACTCTGATCTATTTGCATGTACTTATTTTTATAGGCGCACTGCAGGGTTCCTTGGTTCGACAGTCGAAACTGGGCGATCAATCTTTTATAAAATAATGGCATATCAGTCGCTAGGTATTTTCCCGTATCCATGGTAGTGTGCATCTGTTTGAATAAAGTACTATAAGATGACCTTGTAATTCGTTCTAAATCTTCGTACTCTCTTTTCATTTTATAGCAGTGTACTATCAACGACCGTTTCTCTTTAATTTCCACTGGATCTTGTCTCTTCCAAATTCCCTCCAAACCCAAATCCACCAGAGTTTTCCTAATCTGCATAGCCCAGTTATACTTCTCCGCACTTATCCCTAATTCAATTGTAGCTACCAACTGCTTATAACAAATTATTGGGTATCTTTCCTTGGTCATTCTTAGAACTTTCTCCCACCAAGTTATTACTCGTTCCCACATCATAACACTCAAGTGAAGGCGCCCAGTCTCGGCTCGGATCATGTAACCGGGGGTATATTGGGACAGTTGCAAAATACTTTTAATAAATTTTAGCTGTACACTCTCAAGGTCATCCCAGTATCTTAGACTCCATATTTCAAAAGAGTACATTAGAGTGGTTCCTACAAGCGAATCGAAAATTTTGCAAGATGACTCCCAGCTGTGACACCTACTTGTTTCACTCGATGTAATCTAATTAGTATTTCAGGCGAGAAAAGTCCCCCTCCCCTCCTTATTATCCACCATAACATTTCTAGCGGCATGGGAGCCTCGAATTTGAAGAGCAATTTAAAATCCATGATCTACGACACCCAACATGGGAATTCGAGTTCACCCCCCCCCCCCTACCATGCCTTGGCGCCAGTCTGGCACCATCGCGGAAATACGTCGTAACGTTGAACTTTCATCTATTAGTTTTGGTAAACAGTCCGTCGAAGTTCACATCCGTATTCAAGGTGAAAAAAAAAGAAAAAACCGAAATAGGTGTACGGTTTATGGTGTCCTGGCACCACTATTAGTTCCATGGTGGTACGGAGAATAATTCATGAAAATCCGGAGGTATAAAGGAATCGAAATATTGAAAAATCGGATATTTTGTGAATATTATCCCCTCACTCGCTCCCTCCCCTTGCTAATTTTGATACTCTCTGAAATAATGTGCAATTCGAGAGATTTTGAGTCAAACAAAAAAAGAACCACGCAAATCGGTTGGAAATTAAGGCTTGGGCAGAGTACACAAGACTATGCCCCAAAACGCACGTTTTTCCCTTCCCCCCTTAAAAGGCAAAATTCGAAATTCCGGTGACCTAGTGCACAACTAGATAGTTTTCCGCGACGAACAAAAAAGTACCACGAAAATCGGTTGAGAGCTAAGGCCTGGGCAGACAACACAAGATTTTGTCACACACACTCAGACATTCACCTCAGACATACATCTATGGTTTTTTCGCGGATTTGGATTCAGAATGGTCTAAAACGGATTATTGTGTGGTTATTTTTTTTCTGTTGAGTGTTGTCCAACTTTACCCCAGATCAATCGCATGAGGACGCCCAAGTCTTACTTTGGGGCATCCTAAAAATACATAGATTCCAAAAAGAAGGATTTCTTTCCTTGTCACATAACGATTTTAGCGGGGGGTTATCAATTTTTGAGACACCCTGTATACAGAAAAAAATGAACATTTGTGTAATAATTTGCTGCGTTTTTCATTACTGTTTATTCCTCTGACTGGCTGTTTGCCTGATGAATATTTTCACCTGACGCCCCTCGTAAGGACGTAGTTTTATATTTGAAAAAAAAAAAAAAAAATGAGGGTGGAGAAGTTGATTTTAGAAAAAGTGCTCTTCTTCTCCTCCATCAAGAAAATACGAAGAAAAAATCCCTTATAAAGTCAAAATAACTAGTCTCCTGTTTTTACATCTACTTCTTTGTCATTCTCAGGAAGGGATGCATTATGTTTTGATCGTTGACCCCGGCATAAGTGGAAGTGAACCTGCTGGTACGTACCCACCCTACGACAAAGGTCTGGAGTTGGATATTTTCATCAAAGACAGCACCGGCAAGAAACCTCTAATTGGAAAAGTAACTATTTTTTGGAATGCTCGTGAGATAAGTAGGTTTCAGGATCAATAAGATCAAAGCATTAAAAATAATCAATACGTTGACAATGTTAGATACCTAATCCTTAAACTTTGTACCATAGTCACCCTGTTTTTCGGTTCCTAGATAATAATGGGGTAGTTGCATGATATTTTTTTTGAATTTTTTCTGTGTAGAGAATCTCTATTGAAGTACGTATCTGCAAATAAAACTCCCGGAAACGCTTCCTAAAAAAAGAGATTTTTTCGAAAAACGGGATTTCGGATTTCAGATTCCTACACACGGCTTGGACACTGCGGGGTGGGGGCTACGTCACGGGTGTGAAGGGGGCACAGAGTACCGGCCAAGACACCCCTACACCACTGTTACCCTGACGCAAGGTTAGGGGTACTGTGCCGGGGGTTCCATAGCAACCCTCTGTTTGTTTACTTTCGTTTGTGGCAATAAAATTGGAGAATCACTCACACTTCGTGGTGCTTTCATACTGAATTTTGCTAGCTGCGCAATCGAAACATGTTGCATCAAAGATTTTGTTTCCTACTGGCATTCCCTCCACTGAAACTGAAACCTCATATGGTTGTGAAGAAATGCGGTGTTCTGGTGTTACTCGAGCCACAACCTCGCAAATTTGCTAGATTCTTCTAAGTTGGACATAACCAACATCGTTTTATTTAACAATTTACTAACACTCATTGGTACTGCGTTGTACAGGATAATGACACTACAATGAAACTTCCAATAAATGAGCAACCATTTGGATGAAGAAGTACTACACACAAGAAATCACAATTACAACTGACCTTTTACTATAAAAGTGTCAACTTACCTCACATTATTGGCTCCTTTTATTTCGGCGCTGACGAACTTGTTGTTATTGACGTAAAAATCGTACAACATGCCAATATTTATGAACGGAATATTTTCCAGGGAAGCCACCTCGAAACTCTAGTCGATGGCTCTCCTTTTTGGCATATTGACATTTTATTTCAATACTTTGGCACATAAACGAAAAAAAGTTACGGTTGTTTTTCTGATGATTTCTACTTACAGCCAAGTTGTTCCTATCGAACTTTATCTTCGTCATTCGCGTTTGTAGAAAAATCGTTCACCATTCGTTGGAAAGCCCTACATTTACGCATAAATGATATACTGCCAAAACCGTTGTACTTACGGAAGAAAATGATATATACCCAACATAAATATAAATGAGATATATCAACAACATTCGAAAGCAGATTGGGTAGGTAGCGGGAAAAAGTGAAGACATGTGTTGCAGACTCGTATGCAAGCGTTTATTAAAAGCTTCTTGAAACTTTACAGTGAACATTATCTTTTCCAAACCAATCAACTAATAAATTATGGTAAATACTGGTGTAAACTATAACAACTAACAACTGTAACAACTCGGACCGCACTATGAGAAAGGGCCACCCGTAAAACTGATAACGTGATAACTATGACCGTAAAAGCAACGGGGTTGCTATCGAAGTACCCCGCGCCGATGTACCCCCGGGCATCGGCAAAACAGCCAAAATTATGCTTCAAAATTTTCAATTTAAACGATTAATTCAAACATAAAAAACCTGAAAAATATATTTCAAAGTTTTTTAACACCTTCAGACCGGGGCTCAAAATCCAGATTGTCCCCAGGACCTAGGAAAATTTTGGAACTTCACAGCAAAACAGTCTCACTGATGAGAAGCCGGCATTTTTGCGTGATAACATGCACTGATATCCGAAACCGAAAGGTTGGGCCGGTAAGGTGGGTTCATTCTGAAGCGATTGAGACCAAAAAGAGCCCTGTTGGGGGAAAAATGAACTATCCAGAGCGTTTCGAAAAATGTTCATGGATCCACCGAATCATGAGTTCATGGATCCACCGTGGAAGCAGCCGTACCAAGCGAAGGTTTCGCGTGGATCCAGGGTGGAAGCAGCCGGTCTGAACGTGTTAATCATCACCACCATTTTGCAAGTATATTTCAATGTTTCTGACTCAAATTGTCCTCGATGGCAGTGATCTCAACGCACTCTATCGTGAGATTCTCGTTTAGGGATGACGTAAGAGGAATGGCCCGCCAACACTAAAAGGGACGGTACTTCTTTATTGAAATACGGCTAAACTAAATGGAATTTCGAACTGAAAACTGGTCCATATACGTTTTTAAGTGCGCTAAATTCGAATCTGAAGTCAAAAACACGAAATTCCGACCCATGCAACTACCCCATTATAACATTGTCAACGTATTGATTATTTTTAATGCTTTGATCTTATTGATCTATTATTATTACTTATTATTATTATTATTACTTAAAGTAATAATTATTATTACTTTATAAATTACCTGTTTTTTCTGCTCAGGTGTGGAATTCTAAAAGCACTGTCTTCCCTGATTTTGGTCACCCTAAAACGTTAGAGTACTGGATGAATTTAATCGAAAACTTCCATAATCAACTTCCATTTGATGGGATATGGTTGGTAAGTGTTTTTTATTTATTCATTGTTATTATTTTTGCATTATACTACCGTAAGTGATGTTTATTTCAACAGCTGAAATGTATCACACCTGGAGCCCATTCACTGCTGATATCATTCATTGGTGATGAAACAGTATCAGATACTGGAAATATAATACCGTAATAAATAATAACAGATTCTGCTGGTATGTCTTTCCAGGATATGAACGAACCTTCGAATTTTGTGAATGGAAGCATGACCGGCTGCCCTCAAAATGACCTTGAAAACCCACCGTATTTGCCTGGAGTTGACGGTGGCGCTCTCAACTACCACACTCTATGCATGTCTGCCAAACAATTTCCGAGGCATCACTACTACGAGCACAACTCATATGCGCTCGGGGAAGCTGTAGCAACTTCTTTGTAAGCATATTTTGGTTTAAGTATTCTAGAATTACTCAGTTGCTTGGTTAAGGGGGTCTCAGTCGGTCGCTGTTTGAGCCTTGTTCCGGGTGGGTCATTCCACGAAAGTAAGGAATTTTGGAAGGCCACAACCACCAGTATTCAAAGTATACTTTTGGAATTTTTTCTTTTTTAATTTTCATTTTGGAGGTTGTATAATAGCAACCGTTCCAATATTGCTTCATAAAATTGCGTATTTCAGTGAAAATTTTAAATTTTGTTAAATTGGAGAGTGAGGGAGATAGATGTCTAGTGAGGGAGATAGGAAACGCTGTTTGAGCCTCTTTAGGCTCATTGCCGAGTTCGCCATCGATCTAGAAACATGTTTCAATGTAGGCATTTTGGATGTAGATCATCAATGATGAAGTTTTATCAACGTAGTATAAAATTTTATATAATGTATGTAAAAAAACGAATCTGATCGTTTTGCTTTCAGATCTGCCAAGTTGGGAGCATTATTTTCAATTTACCTACATGTATTTAACAAATCAACAAACAACTATTTAACAATTCTGAGAGTCGGTCTGTGTGTCGAGGTTGTGCGGAGTGGGGTTTAAATGGTCTCCTATGAAAATCATCTATCCCGAATTGATGGTACCTACCCTCTGAGCACATTTTCCATTCAGGTTCAATGAAAATTTCAGGAATTGTTCAGATTTGCGTGTAGATGGTCCCCTATGAAAATCATCATCCCCGGATTTATTGTAGTCGCTGCGCGTAAAATCCTGGAAACAACCATATTTTCTACACGTTTTATCCAAATCGGGAGACATTTTTGGGGATGGTGTTTTTGGGACTATAGACGGTCTTTTATCATCGGTATGGTGATGTGCGCTTGCGGCATCGTGAAATCCTTGATATGCCTAACTTCTATTGTTTTCATTCGATTTCAATTGCATTTCCAGGGGTTTTGTGGTTGAAACTCTGGACTGTCCCTTGTAAGTGTTATTGACCATCAATTCTGGAAGATGGATTGAAATTTTGAGATTATCTACTGTTATACATGTGTTTTATGAAAACAAGTTCCATGGATTATTTTTACAAACCTAATAATTTTTTTAATTCGTTGATAGGATGAGATTTGAATTGATTGTCGAGATGAGATTTCATGTTTAGGTAGCTCGGCATTGAGTCTTTTGAGGCTCATCATAGTTTGACAGGTAACCCGGTTACGAGCCTTTCCAGGCTCATCCATAAAAAATCATAAATAATGACCAGGGCCGTAATGATTTTTTTGGTTATTTTTCCCATCATTCTGAGGATATTTAGTACTAGGAAGAAAATATTAGGATTGATTTAATGACATCTAATTTTGCTTGCGAGTTTGCGGGTAAGTGGTTACATAAATGGGTAGGGGGCTACACCATTTTTTGTGCTAATTAGGGGAGACATATTACGAGTATAAGTAGGTACGTGTATTTAAAGAACCCTGCAGTCTAGATGCTATTCTAGATAGGTACCTACCTACCTAGTTCATGAAAATCTATCCTCCCTCACATCAAATCTATCTCCCTCACCGTAGAAAAAAGTGAGGGAGATAGTATGAGGGAGATAAGATTCTAGTGAAATATCGAATTTAATCGAAGTGGAATACAAAATTTATCAACTCCAAAAAACATTTTTTATCGATGTTGATGGCTACTACATTGTTTGTTAACAACATCAAACATAATCACTTTCCTTGCCAATGTTTTCTCGTAGTGAGGGAGATAGGATCCAAACTGACAAACACCGTTTTTGTAGCTAAAATTCACGCTAAACAAAAATGGACCGAGAATGAGGACTGAAGCGAAAAATTTTTGGTTCAGCTGAACTCCTGGTTCTAACGTACAAAAAAAAAGACGGTCCAATACGATCTCCTTTATCCACGGACTCTAAAGAAAAATTGTGTGAGGGAGATAGGCTCCAGCTGTGGGACAGGCAAATAACCGACCACAGAATAGTCCTAGTATCCACCAGGTGGTCGTTTGTCTTCAAAACGTAAAATAGAGAAAATGCCTAAAATATTTCTGTGGAGAATTAAATTTTTATTGCTTGTGGGTGAAGATTAGTGGTGATGACAGACGCAAACCTATGGTGTGGGACATGGGAGGAAGATAGATTTTAAGCAATTTTATTAATTATTCTGGATAGCTGAAATTTAATGGAAGGAAGCCACTTGATTGAGTAAATGAGACACAGTCTTTTAATGAAGAGGAAAAAAAAACGAAAAATTTATGTCCGTCCAAATCTAAATTACGGAGAGAGGACTGAAAATTCCCTAGTTTCGTGGAATGACCCGGGTAAGTATTTCCTTAATGGGGAATTTGCCTCACATTTTTTTTTTTTTTTTTTCGAATGAGGGTTTATTTTTATGGAATAAAACCATAGTGAGCTGCTCGAAAACGCACCGAAAAAATTTAGAGAATTTAAGGAAGATGGAAATTTTAAATGTGGTGGCAATGTGTAAGAGGCAGCCATGTTTGAAACGTAACTGATATTGTACCAATCTGACTTCAAAGGAGGTTCTGTGGCGCTTACCACAGAAGCGGAACATACACGAACTTTTAGCTTACAAGGAATAACACAAGAGTGTGCCGCGAACTGGCAGGAAGAACCCAGACACAAAAGTGACCAAAAGAAACAATATTACTCACTTTTTTACAATACGATTCTACCTACTAGTTTATCAAGCATTATTATTCTTCATCTTCTCTTATTTAGTTTCAAGATTTGAATCACATTATTCGAGTAGCCATTTCACTGGATCGTTTTGTGTGGCGGTGCTAGAACTCTGTCTGTTGTTGGAGTTGTTTTCGCGTCGTTTTTATTTATGTATGACGTCAACAATATTCCTCGATTTTCGCGGTGTTTTGTAACAGAGGTTCACTTGTTCAGTCATTTTCTCCTACGGTAATTTTTTCCCCTTGGTTATTCCTAGTGTTGAACGTTATTCTAGGGCCCTATTGTAGGATTTGACTTGAAATTCCAGAATCTAAAATTGAGGCAAATTCCCCATTTAGTTTTTTCTAGTCTACACGCATCTTAATAGGTACCTACCAAGGTTGACAATCAATAGACTAAAGTTTAATTTCAAGTTATTAAAAATCCCGTCAGAGGCTTTATTCTTTGACTATGCTGCCGCGCTGAAAGTTTTAAGATAATGCGGATATGACATAGCAGTTCAGACTCGTCCAATGGCGGCTACTCTACTGAAACCCTTTCAAGACCAGTAGGCATATTCAGTGCCCCAGTTCTCTAGGGAGAATCAAAAGCTGTGGCTGATTGCGAAGTTTTTTGTGCTAAATTCTGGCTGTAAATTATATTGTACTTATAAAATAGCATCGTAGCTAATATAAAATTGGAATTTTTGCCAATTTGACGGAAATTACTTTACGAGTTTATCTTTCACCCAATAGGGGCCCTTATTTTTACAGTTTTAAGGTAAATTATGGTAGTTATGGTAATTTATATTTTTTCTGGTAATGGAAAACACACAAAAACCCGTAAACTTGGGAAAACAAGGGGTTTAAAAAAATTGCTTAGAGACTTTTTTCCTTCTTAAATTAGTTGTAGAATCGAATCCCGAAGTTTTCCGGTCTTTGATATTCATGCTGAAGGCTCGTTAAGTCTGTTGCCACTGTTCAGTAAAATATTAGAACGCCTGCTACTTCCTCACTTGATCACTCATTTCGAGCCAATTCTCCCAAAAGCTCAGTTTGGATTTAGAAGCCAGCACTCATGTATACATCAGCTGCATAGAACAGTCGACTTTATATTGAATACCTATGAGGAGAATAGTCTGACTTATGGACTGTTTCTTGACGCCGAAAAAACGTTCGACAGAGTTTGGCACCTAGGTCTGCTCTCAAAAATCAAGAAACTCCTCCCCGACACCTTTTACAGGCTAATACTGTCATACCTCAACAATCGCATATTCTCAGTACGATGCAACGAATCCGTCTCACCAGTTAAACCAATTGAAGCCGGTGTACCGCAGGGTAGCGTATGGGGGCCGCTGCTATACGTTGTATATACATCCGACTATCCGACATCCCCACTTATAAGTATCGCCCACTTTGCTGATGATGTGGCTGCCCTATCTAAAGGAACACCCGAATCGGCAACTATGGAACTGCAATCATTCGCGGATGAGGTGGGTCGCTGGTGTGAACAATGGAAGGTCAAATTGAACCCCAGAAAATCAAAAATTGTGAGATTCACCCAGAAGAGAATTGTTCAACCGCATAACATCACACTGTATGGTGAAACTGTTCCCCAGCAAGACTCTGTTCGTTATTTGGACTTAGAACTTGACAGTAAACTGATCTGGGAGAGACATATCAAAGGTATTGTCCAGAAAGTTAGATTTCGCCTGAAACAGTTGAAGTTTTTGCTTTGCAACAAGTCTCCTCTCCCTCTACATCTCAAGCGAAGAATTTACCTTTCGATAATAAGACCGAATTGGATGTATGGATGCGAGCTCTGGGGATCTGCCTCAAAATCGCAAGTTCAGAAGGTGCAGACAGTCCAAAACCGAGTCTTAAGACTAATTACTAATGCACCGTGGTATGTTAGGAATTCTACGCTCCATGCTGATTTGAATATACCTTACGTAGCAGAAGTTACAACCGAAGCCTACAAACGATTGTTCAGCAAAATGATGGATCATCCAAACCCGCTGGTTTCCACCCGCCACCACCAGCAACTCACCGGAGACTACAGAGAAAACGTCCACCCGACTTAATGCTATAATGAACATAATTAAACACCATGATGCATGCGAGCCAAAACTTGTCATACAAACTTTTTCATTTATTTATATTAATTGTTTAGTACTTCAATATTTATTATTACAAGTAAGGCCTACCGATGGGTAGTAACTTACAACAAGTACCATGTCAATTAAGGTAACTTACTAAGTAAGTTAACCTTACTATATTTCTCTTACATGAGCGAAACAACAATGTAATTAAATTACAATAAAATTTACTTATTTATAAAAAAAAAAGAAGGCTCGTTAACTTGTTTTGCCTCGATTTCCAGTGCTCTGACCCAACTGAGGCAAGAACGCAGTTTCATCATTTCCCGTGCTGGCCAAACGTTCTCCCCACCCTTTTCTGGGATTTGGACCGGGGACGTTTTCTCTACTTGGGACGACATGAAACAATCCGTCAGAGGTGATGTATGATAAAGCATTTAACAAGAGTAGCACAGAGTAGTTCTTGGTAAAACGGTTGTACGTCGAAGCTAGTAATGGTATTGAATGGAACTTCCTCGGGTTGCAAATTCTATGCCAATCTGAAGTACTTGAACTAATTTTTGTGCTTGTGAGCTTTATCTATTACAACTTTAATTGTTCGGATTGGTTCATTAATGTTGCATGCCTTGAACTTAATTTACATTGGTAATCCGGGAAAGAACGAGACTGGGCGCCTCCAGCGGTGGGCGTGTGAACTATTAGGCGCCTATCTTTGAACTGCCAGTCCAGGAACAGGTAGGAGGTTCAGTCAGCTAGAAATTTGGTGTTTTTATTGAGTAGAAAGGTGTTACTTTATGCTCACTACCATATCTACGTACGAAAAACGATGGTTTTCTTCAAAAATTAACTTTCTAGCAGTCGGAATTATTCGGAAGTACCACTATTGGATTCAGCGTAAATAATTACATAGAAAATGATACCAAGAGAGGGGAAACATAAACCGGCTTGAAACACTGGATTTTCTTGTAAAACACACCTTTTTTTGACATTCAAACTTCATTTACTCTTTCTTTTTGAATGTTGATAAGAAAAATTGATAGACCGTTGAAAAGCAGCCACCTGAGCATGTTTTCTCCGAAGAGCGCCCATCGAAATGGGCAGGGATTTAGAGTGCAAACTTTGGTCGAAAAAAGTCAAGTCAAGTCAAGTTTGCTTTTTGACTTGATTTTTTGAAACTGTTTTATTGCTGAAAGATTTTGATTTTGCACTAGGTAGCTTGAGAATTTAACGCTCTTTCTAACGGTGTAGTCAGATTTGAATTTTCAGGAGAAATAAGGGAAGTTATGACCATATCAGTGCCGTAAGGTCGAAAACGCAAAAAAAAACTTTAAAGTGAAAAAAAGGAATTTTGAGTGAGTTAATAGAAAATTGCTATAAGACATTTTTTGTTTGAAATACCTTGTAGAATTGAACCCTGAAGTTATGCCCATCTTGAGTGAAGACACCCTGTATAGAAACATTATAAACCTTTGTGTAATAATTTGCAGCTTTTTTTACCTTCATCTTTGATAGTGAGGAAGCCAAAATGCAAAGTACAACGTTTTCGAACACTACAGCAAAGCCGTTCATTGATTAGAAGAATAGTGCTGCTAATAAATGGGGTTTTCTGTCCAATAGAGTGCTCTGATTAAAATTACCTTGGAGAGATTGCATTAACTTTCTACGAGTGACAACATTTCAATTTTCTTCAGTTGATTGGCGAAATGACTCTGGGTTTTTTTAGGTGTTTTCGTAATCAAAAAGGGATGTTTTCGACATTATCTCATATCAGACAGAAGACATATTGAAAAGACATTCCGACTCAACAACATATTGAATTTTGAAAGTGATCAATTACACTGTAATATTACTACTTGCTGTGGTAAGTCATTTGTCAGAGCACTGTATTGATGTATGAGAAACTATACGTTATCACTAGCGCCCCTAGCGGGAGTTGGCGCCTCCTCGATGGATAACGCCTATTAGTTATCTGCAGTGGCTACTAGTGCTTACATAATTCAGTCCTCTTGCTGTTGGATTGACAATGATAACCAGATGGTTGCCGAAAATTCTACAGAAGAAATACAAGTAATTGGAAGCAACAAAGGATTTTTATTGTCAAGAAACCCCCACTTATTTGAATGAAAGAAAAAATCCACAACCACTTCATATAAGTACTGCTAATATTAACTCAAAATATAATCTTTTCAGACGTCATCACGTTCAATCTCCTCGGTCAGCCGATGGTGGGTGCTGATATTTGTGGATTCAATGGCAACACCTCCAAAACCCTTTGTACGAGGTGGCACCAACTAGGAGCTTTTTACCCTTTCTCTAGAAATCACAACTCGGATGACGCAATTGTAAGTTTTATTAATTTTATCGTCCAACTAAACTTATAGTCTTTGTAATAAACTGAACAGAGAGACTCCTCTTACCTTGCAGTTGGTGAAGACAGACAGAATCGGAACTGTAGTGAATTTGCTAGTAGTTTATCGTAAAATAGTATAAAGTATAATATTGCTTGCAAGAAGCCATGGTTCGAAAAGACATCTGACGGTGAAGTTTTGACGACGCTGCTACTGTTGGATTTCTCGGTCGGTCCGTGGACAGGCCTTTCTGGGACGAGACTGAGCTCCTCCCTGATCAGCTAGGCGAGCTGACGACTACTCGCAGTCGCAGTTGACGACTACTGGGATTACTGAGTATGAATGACTCCTTCCTTATGTTGAGCTCCTTCTTGATCATAAGCAGTGAATGGTAAAATTGCTCATGTCGTTCCCCACTTAGCCGAAATCTCACAAGAAGTTTCTCTGGGACTGCTGAGTATGAACTGGTTGAGATCCTTCCTGATCATCAGCAGGGTGAGGAAAATTCGTGAATTCCATACGAGCCTCTCAGAAATTACTGAGGATGAATGACTAGTTGAGCTCCTTCCTGATCATCAGCAGGGTGAGGTAGATTCGCTCATGTTGGCCCCACTTAGCCGAAATCTCAAAAAGGGACTGCTGAGGACGAATGACTGGTAGGAAAGCTCCTTCCTGATCATCAGCTAGATCAGGTTAATCCACTGTGGTTGGTCCCACAAAGCAGGAATTCCATGCTTCGAAATGTTAGGAATCCATATTCTTATTCTACTCGTCTCGAGGAACTCATAGAGTACCCACTAGGCTACTAAATTTCTGGGTACCTTCAACAAATATGAAGAGTTCAGGGGAAGAATGGTTTTTGTCCACTTTTTACGAAAAATGAGATAAGACCGCCACGGGTTGCCTATTCAACGTAGCTAGCAACTAGTAATATTGTCACAGGGGAAAAGTGTTCTTTTCCAAAGATATTGCACGGAGAAGGTTTGCCGTACTGGGGAAGAATGGTTCCATCTCGCGCGCCAGGGAAAGAATTGTTCTTGTCCTGCGCTCCCTCCCACCACAAGGAGGTGGCGTCTCACGGCTTCTGTGACTTATGTTTCATTTTCTGTTTTTTCCATGAAATTCTCCAACTGGACTGAGCACCTATCAGGGTTTTACATTATGGAATGTCCATTCCCTACTCGGCCTGTTAAGATCATCCATCAAAACAAAGAAATACCAAAAATTTCCGTTAAAAAAACTGATTTTGGAAACTTCAACATTTCATCATTGACATAAGCCGTCTCCAACCAATGAGCCAGCCAAGCCTTCTCAGGGACAAACAGAGAAGAAAACGTCTGCCAAGTGGGTGTGGCACATAGCTTCCTCGTATCCATAACCCGATTATATAGATGATCTGATGCATCGTAGTTAATCTCAAAACACCAATCTTTAAGTACCTTGCACTATCACAACAATCAATCTGCACAAAATCTCTGAATATTGTTGGAAAATATAGAAGTTATGGCTGTGGCAAGGATTTCACGTTTGCGCATGGGTAGCGGCTACTATCAGTCCGGGGGTGATGATTTTCATAGGGGACCATCTACACACCAACCCACACAATTCCTGAAAATTTCAAAGAAATCGGATGAGAAATGTGGAAGTTATGGCTGTGGCAAGGAATTCATGACAGACACAGAACCAAAATTGTTCAGAAAGGTCTAAAACGTAAAACTCGAGGGGAAATTTTGATTTTGAGAACTTTTTTTTTTTCAACCTCGAAAAGCGAAAACAAAGCTTCCGCTACCTTGGTAGACTCGGTAGCAAAAAATCCCCCCAAAACAGCCAATCATCCCCATGAAGAAGATTTACAACACTTAGCTTCCCATACAAGTAGCGAAACACGGAAATTTGCAGTTTCTTGAACATTTTTTTTTAAGAAAACAGCATTCCAACAATTTTTTTCAAACCTTAAGAAATAGAAGAACCAAAAAGGAAAGAGCCGAAGAACAAGAAAAAGAAAAAAAGAGAGTACGACATGGAAAGCGAAGAGGACGTGATCAGTGATTGGTGACAAAATGTGGGAAACAATGGTTGCTGTCCGATCCTTCCGTTCATTTCTTATTTTTTTTAGTTAAACAGATAGTTTTTTTTTGATTTTCCATTCTGTACTACAGTTCAATAAGAGCATTAAATCATGCTCGTATTTTTTATCTTTTGAATTTTGATCATACCCTTGCCTCAAAACGTTTTGAAACCTTAAAAGTGGTTTTTCTCGAAATCAGGTTTTATGGACATGTATCATTCTTCCTCTGTACTCTTCATATACCCACAAATATGAGTTGATGTGAGAGGGGAAAATCCCCTTATCCCCCCCCCCCCCAAATTGGGAAACTTTCCCTCCATTTGACTACCAGGATTGCCAATGTTCGGTAAAAACGAGCCAAGCAATTGCTTGAGCGATAGGTTCCCCTTGAGTAAGCCTTCTTACTTGAGCGGACGTCCATCTTGAACTATGTAATCGGACGACTGGGTATGAGCGATCGCTTGTACTTGAGCGTTGTCTATGAATTCCGCCCTAAACCTCGAAGACAGGCTTTGTCCAGTTGTACTTTCCTACAATTTTACAAACTACCTATTTTCAGACTAAATTTCGCTTTCTTTTTTTTCAGGACCAAGATGCAGTAGCTTTGGGAATCGAAAACCCAGTGAGATCAGTACTCAACATCAGATACTCCCTTTTGCCTTATCTATACTCTTTGTTCTTCGAAAACCAAAAATCGGGGCTCCCCGTGGTCCGTCCAGTTTTCTACCAGTACGTATAAACTAAAATTATCTTTGCCGTATTTTGGACGGGTGCTTCCATGTTCACAAAATGCTTTACCCTTTAAGAAAAAAAGTGTTTTTCTCTTCCTTTTGATTCCCGTGTGACTGCTGATGATCCGTGCAAAGTTTATCTTCCGATGCCCAAATTTGGTTGTTGAAATCATCTCCCTACGCCCACAGCTCATTGCACTAAAAATTAGAAGGATGTCATAATAATGCCCGAATGAAAAATCTGTATAATTTAGTTCACGAGTATACAGGGTGTTTCATGAAAAGGTTACATAGGTTTCATTTCCCCAAAATACAGCGTAAAAAATTGGGACCAACTCTACCAGGTACTTTTTTTTTTTTTTTAGTAAATATAAATCAAAAAAATAAGGAACAAGGAAATAAGTCCATCATTTACTAGTATCACCCGTTGATGGAAGAAAAGCTAACAGAAAAACACTTGAGATTATTTGGAAAAATAAAAAAAATTCACAAAAAGAAGAAATTGGTATCTAAAACCATGTGGTTAACACAAAATTTCACCTGACAAATACAAATAAGTAACTAGGCAGTTCATTTGAAAACTCGTTACCTTAAGAACAGAACACTAACATATGAGACTGCTCAAGGGGTACGAACGAAGGATATCACATCAGGGGCTGCTCAGGGATCTGTACTAGGTCCTCAACTGTGGAATGCATCATACGACGGGGTCCTAAGATTGGAAATGCCTGAGGACTGTTTCCTTGTAGGATATGCTGATGATGTGTCAGCAGTAGTACTCGCAAGGACAATGGATTCAGCCCAAGCCAAGTTGGAGCAGATCATGACACGAGTAACGGAGTGGATGCAAGAACATAGCCTGGCACTAGCTACATCAAAAACAGAGGTAGTCATCTTCACCCGTAAGCGAATACCTACCATCATCCCAATGCGGATCGGAAACACTGAAATAACAACTAAACCAGCAGCCAGATATCTAGGAGTCATGTTGGACACAAAAATCACATTTGGTGAACATTTAAGAAGAACTGCAGACAGGGCTTCACAAAAATCGGCAGCTCTTTGTCACCTTATGAGAAACATAAATGGCCCTAGACCATGCAAGAGACGCTTGATGATGACAGTGGTGGAGTCAATTCTCTTGTATGGAGCGGAGGTGTGGGCGGATGCACTGAGCGTGGCGTATCTCCGACAGAGACTGATAGCTGTGCAGCGAAGAGGAGCTCTACGAATCGCCTGTGCTTACCGAACAGTGTCAGAACCCGCTATCTTTGTGCTTACCAGTGTCATACCGATCCAGCTGATGGCTTCAGGGAGAAAAAGAATTTTCGACAGAAGGGACGAAGGAGACAGGTCCCGCATAGCCAAGGAAGAAAGAGATTGCACGATGGTGAGCTGGCAAGAGATATGGAGAAGAGAATATAGAGGACGGTGGACCGCACGGCTAGTGCCAAACATCCAGAAATGGACGGACAGGAAGCATGGAGAATTGAACTTTTTCCTCACACAATTCTTCACAGGACATGGACTGTTTTATGCCTATCTACATAAAATGGGAAAGGTAACTGTCCCAACATGTCCGCACTGTCAGAAGAGAGATGATGATGCGCTGCACACCTTTTTCAAATGTACCAAATGGGCGGCTGAAAGAAGCCAGCTGCTGGCAGAGCTGGGATTAACTCCCCAAATTCCAACACCAGAAGCTGTCGTCAGCAAGATGCTGGAAGGTGAGAGGAGCTGGAGTCTTGTGGCAGCGTACGCAGAGAGTATCCTGACAAGGAAGACATTGTTAGAACGAGAAAGACAGAGAAGGGAACACCTGGTCCGTCCCGCCATCCAGAACTGATGAAGTGCCCCAGGACTCAGCCTGAAGTAATGTGTTAAACAGTTCCAGGCTGATCATCCAACGTGGGAGAAAAGGAGGTGTTTTTTTAGTGGGTTTGAATCCCACATAACCTAGAAGTCGCGGATCCTTCAAGGTATCTTACGAGATCCAACTCCACCTGTGGATCTTAAAGATTTTCTCACCTACCTGCCGGAAAAAAAAAAAAAAAAAATGCCCGAATGAAAAATCTGTATAATTTAGTTCACGAGTACCTATACAGGGTGTTTCATGAAAAGGTTACACCCCCCTTCATTTCCCCAAAATACAGCGTAAAAAATTGGGACCAACTCTACCAGGTACTTTTTTTTTTTTTTTAGTAAATATAAATCAAAAAAATAAGGAACAAGGAAATAAGTCCATCATTTACTAGTATCACCCATTGATGGAAGAAAAGCTAACAGAAAAACACTTGAGATTATTTGGAAAAATAAAAAAATTAACAAAAAGAAGAAATTGGTATCTAAAACCATGTGGTTAACACAAAATTCCACCTGACAAATACAAATAAGTCACTAGGCAGTTCATTTGAAAACTCGTTTATCTAATTTTAGTCTCCATCCTCACTCCCGATAGCATCTACTTCATTGTGGGACCAGGCGCGTGCTTCACTCAATGCGGCTTTTTGCGACCACTCACTTTCGTTTCTCGACTAGGACTAATAGGAGGTGAAACAATTTATGGCGTTAATGCGCGAGTGCCATCAATACGATGAACTAGGATTACCTGACCTCCACGAGCATTTCGCTCATCGCATTCCCTCTCAAAATTAAAACAACCGCGCTTGTGGGTAAAACAACCCAGCTGGTGGGTTAAAAAAAACCGGGATTATATTTTTTCAAGTATTTTCCCTGAATTACTCACAAAAAATCATGAAGAATAGTGTTGATCCCAATTTTATGCGCTGTATTTTGGAGGAAATGAAGGGGGGTGTAACCTTTTCGTGAAACACCCTGTATAGCGCAGGCGTCGCCCCAATCGCCCAAAACCGCTTGGCCTCCACTGTGAACACCGGGCCATCTCGACCCCTCCCTTACCTTCCGATTTTCCGTTTGTTTGCACCCCCCCCCCCCCCCCCGGAATTCAAATCAACCGCCTAATGGGGTGCGCGCATGGGTCGGAAAAACTGTTTATTGTTATTTTTCATCTAAATTAGACCTCATTCTGAGAAATTTGACACCAACTGCGACCTTCTAGCGAGAGACCTTTTTCTATGATTTTTCAAAGTTTCGAATGTGTTTTGTTTTATGACGTCACAGTGGATGAGGAAAAATTCTCAGGATGAGGTCTATTTTCGATTAAATTTTTTTTTTTAAATTAGGCGCACCCCCCATTGCGGAATCTGGTTCCCCTACAGAGGTCAGCACTACTGCCCCGTTCTCAACCCAATGGGGTAGTTGCATGATATTTTTTTGTATTTTTTCTGTGTAGAGAATCTCTATTGAAGTACGAATCTGCAAATAAAACTCCCGGAAACGCTTCCAAAAAATTTAGAGATTTTTTCGAAAAACGGGATTTTGGATTCAGGCGTAAAACCTACACACGGCTTGGACACTGCGGGGTGGGGGCCACGTCACGGGTGTGAAGGGGGCCAAGAGACCCCTTCCTTTGCCCAGGGGGTCCTTTGATAGCAACCCTCTGTTGGGTTTGTTTACGTTCGTTTGTGGCAATAAAATTGGAGAATCACTCACACTTTGTGGTGCTTTCATACTGAATTTTACTAGCTGTGCAATCGAAACATGTTGCATCAAAGATTTTGTTTCCTACTGGCATTCCCTCCACTGTAACTTAAACCTCATATGGTTGTGAAGAAATGCGGTGTTCTGGTGTTACTCGAGCCACAACCTCGCAAATTTGCTAGATTCTTCTAAGTTGGACATAACCAACATCGTTTTATTTAACAATTTACAACAATCATTGGTACTACGTTGTACAGGATAATGACACTACAATGAAACTTCCAATAAATGAGCAACCATTTGGATGAAGAAGTACTACACACAAGAAATCACAGTTACAACTGACCTTTTACTATAAAAGTGTCAACTTACCTCACATTATTGGCTCCTTTTATTTCGGCGCTGACGAACTTGTTGTTATTGACATAAAAATCGTACAACATGCCAATATTTATGTACGGAATATTTTCCAGGGAAGCTACCTCGAAACTCTAGTAGATGGCTCTCCTTTTTGGCATATTGACATTTTATGTCAATACTTTGGCACATAAACGAAAAAAAGTTACGGTTTTAACATGTTTAATGTTTTTTTCTGATGATTTCTACTTACAGCCAAGTTGTTCCTATCGAACTTTATCTTCGTCATTCGCGTTCGTAGAAAAATCGTTCACCATTCGTTGGAAAGCCCTACATTTACGCATAAATGATATACTGCCAAAACCGTTGTACTTACGGAAGAAAATGATATATACCCAACATAAATATAAATGAGATATATCAACAACATTCGAAAGCAGATTGGGTAGGTAGCGGGAAAAAGTGAAGACATGTGTTGCAGACTCGTATGCAAGCGTTTATTAAAAGCTTCTTGAAACTTTACAGTGAACATTATCTTTTCCAAACCAATCAACTAATAAATTATGGTAAATACTGGTGTAAACTATAACAACTAACAACTGTAACAACTCAGGCCGCACTATGAGAAAGGGCCACTCAAAAAACTGATAACGTGATAACTATGACCGTTTTTTTTTTTTTTTTTTTTTTTTTTTTTTTTTTTTTTTTTTTTATATAGAGGAGGAAACCGTTTATTGGTTGACAGCGGGAGAGGGATGTTCGTCTCACCGCCCTTTATGTGGGGGTCCGGCCGCTATAAGCAACTGGTTACCCACTAAAACCTCCTCTGTTCGTCTGGACTGCCCCGGGACTACAGTTGATGCATTACTTCGGGACAGCCCCTTTTTCAGCCCGGCTGTTGCTGGGCTTCCTCTTCGTGAGGCCTAATGTCTTTAGGCTCCTCCTTGGCTTCGATAGGGGATGGGGCGTTTATGATGTTAGGCCTTCCCAATCCCTATTTCTTTCCTTCTCTTTGAGAACTGCGATGACGTAGGTATTGATGGCATCCCAGTTCTCCTTTGTCTCCATCATCTTATTAACGATGGTCTCTGGCTGAAGTTCACCGACTTCGTCAATCAGGCTACTCCGCATTCTCTCCCATCTAGGACACTGGAAGAATGTGTGGTACACATCGTCTTCCTCGATCTCCAGGCCTTCTGCGACTCCATCTTGATCCTGTTGCTCGTCGTCTGTGATGCGGTCACGCTGCTGCTGGCAGTACAGACACCGCGAATCCGTGGTCCGCCCAATCTTTTTCAGGAAGGACCGAAAATAACCGTGCCCGGTAAGGAATTGTGTAAGATAATAATTCACTTCCCCGTGCACTCTCTCTGTCCATTCCTTGACACCATGAATCAGCCTTGCAGTCCATCGTCCTCGACTCTCAGACCTCCACCTATTTTGCCACCTCCTCATGGTCTCTTCTCGTTCTTCCTTCTTAACCACCATTGGCGCATTCTCCGCTTTCCTCAGGTGGATCCTCCTGCGCTCGTCTGCCAGTAGGTCAAATAACTATGACCGTTAAAGCAACGGGGTTAATCGAAGTACCCCGCGCCGATGTGCCCCCCGGGCATCTGCAAAACAGCCAAAATTACGCTTCAAAATTTTCAATTTAAACGATTAATTCAAACATAAAAAACCTGAAAAATATATTTCAAAGTTTTTTTAATCATCACCATCATTTTGCAAGTACATTTCAATGTTTCTGACTCGAATTGTCCTCGATTGCAGTGATCTCAACGCACTCTATCGTGAGATTCTCGTTTAGGGATGACGTAAGAGGAGTGGCCCGCCAACACTAAAAAGGATGGTACTTCTTTATTGAAATACGGCTAAACTAAATGGAATTTCGAACTGAAAACTGGTCCATATACGTTTTTAAGTGCGCTAAATTTGAATCTGAAGTCAAAAACACGAAATTCCGACCCATGCAACTACCCCATTAAAACCCATATCCCGATAATCCGAAAATCCGTTGGGGAGAGAGGCCCATATTCACTTGACTTCCCCAGTAACTTCCAACTGAGTTTGACGACCAATTAGAAAAGAAGATTTTATATGAGGGGGTTCTGATAACTATAAGGTGCTGAAGGGAAAAGGGATAAATGGAGAAATTACAGCGGGTCATTCAAAAAGACTTTTCCAAAGAAACTTTTCACAAAGAACTTTTCCTACTAGGTAACTTTTCCTACCAAATTTTAGGGATATAATTATGGTATATTTAGGTAATGAGAGGATATTCTACCAAGTGAGTGTAGCACATAGCTTCCTCGACATCCATAACATAGTTGGGTAGGTAATGGTATAGGTCAGAACTGCGCGCTTTAGGTTGACGTTCCTAGGCTCATTGAGCTGACGTCGCAGCAAAATTTCGATACAAATCGCCGTCTGCGTATCATAAAAACGTGACTCTTTTTGCCAGTTAGCTCAAGGCTAAAGCATGTTCCACCCTAAAAGAAACTGGGGTTGAAGTTACGGATCACCCACGGGACCAGAAGGCTGTAATATCATAAGAGACTTCTACTAAGAATTATAAGTTTTCGAAATCAAGTATCGAGAAATGGCTTCCAAATTGCTTTACTACTGAAAAAAAGTCATCCAAGTGTGTTAAGTTCGCATAGATTTTACTGCACCAATGCTCGTAACTGTTTTCTAAAGATTACGTGATTATAATTTAAATCGACCTTTCCATAATTTGGTTAATATTATAGTTAGATTTGTGATTGAGATGTTCTGTAATGGTGCTTTTTATTCTGATTTATTAATTTATTTTTAAATCCTGATTTCAGGTGGCCTGGTAATGTGGAGTCTTATACTGTCGATAATATGTTCTTCTGGGGAGATGCCATCCTCGTCATTCCTAATTTGGAAGAAGTCAGTTCCATTCCGTACTTTTCATTAAATTATGTTGATCAAACCCTTACAAGTCACAAATTCCCAGTGTGAAATTTACGTTTCCAGTCTATCGTTTCTCTCGAATTTTTTATTTCTAAATCGATTGGACGAATCGCAGCTTTAGACAGTACGTTTGGAAATTAGTATAACGAGACCAGTAGCAGTACTCCAAAATATTGATTTTCCTTTCGATAAGATACTGAAGTATCAATACCCGATATATTTTCGAAATCGATACTTCGATATAATTATAACGGCTCAAAGTATCGATACCACCTTCCCACCTACGTTTTAGACCGTGAAACAAAAACCCTAATAATCAAGAAATAAAAAGTTAATATTGTGTGTATTAGTTAATAATTTAAAATGTAATGAAAATGAATCCCTAATCATTTCATTTTATATTTTCACCAATACCTGATTATTGCAAGGAATACATATCAACAATTAACTAATGTTATCCTGTATATATTTTTATTATTATAAAATAATAAGTCTTTCTGCGGATAACCACTAGTGGAGGTTGCACCTAGGGGTGGCTGACTGTCGATAGTAGCCAACAGTTGATTGTTTCGATGCGATAGAGGCGATTGATGTGTTGAGGAGTTGTGATAATGTATTCCCAGAATTTTTGCAGAATCCCAACTGTGATAATTTCTAGAAACATTGTTCATCTGGCATTAATAAAACTAGATGAGCTTGTGGGTAAATTAAAAATTCCAAAAGCAATATTATTCCTTTGTCAAAAAAAAACCATTGAAACTATCGATTGTTGCAATCCACAATCGGCCACCCCAAGGTTCCACACTCGTACTCATTTGTTTGTTAATTTTCTCGCGTTGTCTTTTTTGAATTTTTCTATTTATGAAGTTTAACGAGGAATGATCACCACCCTTTCAAAACACTGTCAACAGAGGTTACAGATCAGAGAGAGGTTATAATTTCAGAGGCTTCCAGGAGGAAGGTTATCATTCTGTCCATTCCATCCATGTGAACCTTCCGCCTACCCCCTCCGCTGGTTTTCTCATCTTTCCGTCATTCCAACCTTTCCATCCCATGTGAATCCAGCTTGACTGCTGTCCAACTACAAACTTGTTGGAACAAAAAAAAATGGACCGACCTCAAAACAGCATTTTACTAAAAAGGAAAACATAATAATAACTACTTATTCAGATAGGTAGGTAGGTACGCATTGAAGTTGCTGCCGTGCCCATCTGCAGAGACAAACATACGTAGGTAGATTCCACTTCCATCTGGTTAGTATTACAACATGCGTCGATAGTGCAATACAAAACATGAATGAGAGTGGGTACAGAGAGAGGCCCTCCAATTGTCAACACTTTTAACAAAGCAAAGTGAAATCCGATTGAAACGGGACCACTATGGATACTTGTAGAACACATTTCAAAAAGAATCAGGCAGATTGGTGCCCGAATAAGAAAATGCTACTGGTACAAACATACAAACAAAAAAGAAAAAAAATCGCCCTCCCATGACACACCAAACTGTTTTTTTTTTCTTTTTTTTCTTCATAAACTCCCCTCAAAGACAAAATGTCTTTGGTGACGGAGGGGGCACGCCATAAATAAAAATAAATAAATAAATCAAATAGAATGGGGAGGACGCCCAGGACTCACCCGACGCCGGCCCTAGGGATGAGGGAAGATAAGGAAGGTGGGGGTGGGAGAGAGGGATGAAGGGATGCCTCTATAAAACGACCACCAGTTCAAATACGAGCGAGCAGGACACGGGTGGTGATACCACAGAGTAAGCCTGCTGAGATGCCCAACTCACGCAACTCCGTGGCACTTTTCCCGCACCACACCCCGCGCCACGACAAGGTTGCAGCCATCACCCTGATGTTGTTGGGTGCCACTCCTTTTAGCTCCGACACCGCTTGCCGTAAATCATCTCTATCATACTTTCTTATCTTAGCCCGCCAAGTCTGCTCCATGTCCATGCTGCCATTGACAACTTGGACATCCAGGATAATGCAAGAGTGAACCAAACTGTATACCTCCTTCCTTCTCATGCCTATCGGCGCGGTTGAAGTCGGTCAAGAACTGAAATTTTCATATTTTAAGCCAGATCTCTTCCCAACCCTAGGAGTCTCCATCATAATCAACGAACGCCATGTAATGAATTCCTCCACTCCAAAGCCTTTCTTGACATGAATAAAGTTAGAAACTAAAGTAACCATTCGGATGTATCTCCTGACTGAATGATTTTTTTTTTTCTTGATTCCAGTCGAGGTCGTATGTGAAAGCATTCATCGGGGATCAAGGGCCTTGGTACAATTTCACGTCATTGGAGCAGTTTCCTGTCACTGGGGACGTTGTTGTCGTTGGCTCAAACATAGATAAAATTGCCATCTTTTTGAGGGGAGGCCACATCGTGCCGCTTTTCAACGTGAATGGCGCTGTCACCACCACACAACTGTAAGTCAACTACCCTTACAACTATCTAGTTGAATAGTATAACATTCTTTTTTTTATTGGCTCAAGTAATAACACTTTTACGCCATAATATGGCGTAAGTTGTTGTTGTTGTTAAAATGGCAGCATGGTTTTCGTCGTGGTAGATCGACGGTTAGTTTGATGGTGTCTTTGATGGAGAGGATTTCAGCCTGCCTGGAGGCGGGTTCTTCACTCAAGGCCTGTATGTGTGACCTTTCCAAGGCATTTGAGTTGGTGCCACATTGTGTCCTTCTTCAGAGTTGAGGTTCAGGGTTCTCAATCAGCGTGCTATAGCACTCCATGTGGGGTTCCGCAAGGTTCGATTTTGGGTCCCTTGCTATTTATAGTATTCCTGAATGATCTGGGCAGGTATGTTGGCGATGGGGCGTTTATGCCGATGATTCCACTTTTGTGAGGTCGGATAGAGACTTCAGCATAATGGAGTCAAAATCCTTGAGCCAGATTGAACAAGTTGAGTACTGGTTTGCAGCAAATCGATTAAAAGTGAACCCCAGCAAGATGCAGTCGATTGTAGTCACCAATAGAAATTATCCTGAGTCAGGTCCCGTCAAGCTTCTGGGATTCCATTTGGACTGCCGCATGCGGTGGGCCATTCACCTAGATCATGTGCAGAGCAAGCTCTGCAGAAACTTGTTCCTTTTACGACAACTCGCACCCTGCTTATCAGAAAGCGTCCTCCTAACTGCTAACCATGGACTGATCATGTCGGTCATCTCTTACGGCCTGGTCTTATGGGGTGGAGCGCCGGGAGTTCAAAGGATTTTCCGTTTGCAGAAGAGGGCCATAAGGATTGTGGCACGTGCACCTTATCGAGCCCACGCCAGACCCTTATTTCGGCAGTTGAATGTTTTAACTATATATGGCCTAAACATACAGGGTGTTTCACGAAAAGGTTACACCCCCTTCATTTCCGCAAAATACTACGTAAAAAATTCCGACCAACGCAATTCTTCATGATTTTTTGTGAGGATCTCAGGAGAAATACTTTTGCGCAAAAAAGTTGCGCGCAATCGTGCGCAATTGACACTAACTTCATTTTTTCAAATGGAACCCCGCTTTTTTATTACAGATTCGGATTCTACGTCAAATTTCATGAGAAATTCATACCCACATCGATTTGTTTTATTGCGCGCAACCTGGCTTTTTGAACGCTCTAAGTTGCGCAACTCCACAATTGCGCAAAAATTAGGTTTTGGAGAACTGTTAGTGTGGCACATGTTTTTTCATCATTTTTTAACGCTGAATCACAGGGTGTCGTCCGTTTTGAGAAAAACCAAGATTTAAGAGGAACAATTAACATTTCTTTCACGAAAACATCAGTTTTGAGGTCGAAATCGGAATTTTTTACGCTGTAATTTGCGGAAATGAAGGGGAGTGTAACCTTTTCGTGAATCACCCTGTATTTAATATCATTAGTATGTATACATTATGTAGGTAGGTCATCCAGTGATGAATAGTTGCAATAAATTAACCTTAAAACCGTTTTTTATCTCAGGCGAAAAGCTGGCTCACTTACCATTGCCGTGCCTCTGGATAGCACTCAAAAAGCTACCGGCATCTTCTACTGGGACGATGGAGTCTCAGTCGAGCCGAAGTTCAGTTTTGGACATTTTGGTGCCTCCAAGGGTTCTCTAGTGAGCCACATGTACGTCACCGACTACAAGGACAACTTGAAGATAGACTTCGTCAAAGTTACGGGTGTTAGTTCTCCTGTTTCTAACGTTACGCTCAACTCAAAACCGCATCCGTTTACATACGATTCAGAGACTAAGGTGAGTCTACAATTGGTTGTTAGCGCTTTGATATTGAATATTGTTGATGTATGAAGAGGTGGATTATTGATGATTTTGACATGGATGTGACTTGTGGGTGGTGGACTTCCCAAAATACCAGAACGAAAATGATACGGTCTTAGCATGAGCGAATTTCAGATAACGAGAGAAGACCCTCCAATGAGGAATTTCACCGATTTCTGTTTGCATTTTTCCTGAATAGTTAATGGTGTGGGGTAGATGAAAATCGGGCTGATCTCGGAAAATAAGTCTCCTGTTATTTTCGGGAGACAGTCAAAATTTTTAATTTCAAAACTAACCGGGAAAACAGACGTGCAGCGGGAACGCTCGCTGATTGGGCTGTTCGGATCGCCGTCTCCTCCCAGTGTTGCCCATTGGGACGACGAAATCGTGTTTTCTAAGAGGAAAGTTATCAAACAAAAACAGAGGAAACCTAATTTTCCCCATCTCGCTTTTTCTATTTTTTTTCTTCAGTTTTTCGATTTCGAACTTTACTGTTTCATGAAATTTTGCATCTGGGGACTATGGATTTCTCGATCTCAGCGCTTCAAGCGGCCATAAATGAACTCTTCCAGCATTACGTCATTTTCCCGGTTTTTTTAAACATTCGTATTTTCTACACTGTTTTGTTTATTCGTAAATTAGGTAGTTAGGGCTGAAAGTTTGCCTTAGGGGGTTTTTCGAGGTGCTGAATCCGATTTTGGGGTCAAAAATAGGAAATTCGGACATGGTGAAATTCCTCATTTACGGGGGACCACTCCCTTCCCACTCATTCAATTCATCGGGGTACACCCTACAATGGGGTATTTCAGTTAATTTTATCCAATTTTTTTTTTTTTTTCAAAAGAGCATGGGTCAGGAATAACGGTAGTTGGGTCTGTTCGTCGAGAAAATGTTTAGAAGAAATTAGGGAAGCTAATGAAAAAAATATGATTTGAATGATGTGACGTAGTAAGTTGTTGTGACGTGGTAAGTTGCTGACCTAGGATCGAGACATTCCACTAATCCTGTGCAGTCTCGAACGCCTCGTGGCCTTTGATACTATAAAATACTACGCACACGCCCATGGGGTAGTGTGTGTGTGCGTTCATGGAGGCCTGCCTTCTTTTCAAACATGTGATCTCTTTAATTTTTCTACCACATGTTATAGTATAAATGGGCCAAAAGTTGGAGTATAGAGGTTTTCAATGGTGCTGAATCCAAATTTGTTGGATTACCATTCCCACCCACCAATTCATAGGGGACACACGCACCCCCAGCCTTCCATTTCATAGAGGATCATCCTGCGATTAATAGGGATGCACACACTCCCCTTCCAATTCATAGGGGATTATCCTTCAATTCATTGGCCTACATCCTCCAGTTCATAGGGACCACCCTTATTTCGATTTCATGGGACATCATCCAATTCATTGAGAACCATCCTCCAATTCATAGGGGACACTCGTTCAATTCATTGGGGTACACCCTACAATTTGTTGGGACCATTCTCACCCTTCAATTCGTAGGGGACACACGCACAAGCTTTACCCCCACCCTTCCATTTTATGAAGGATCATCCTGCAATTCATAGATCCACACTCCCCTTCCAATTTATAGGGTGACATCCTGCAATTCATAGATGCACACACGACCTTTCCAATTTATAGGGGACCATCCTGCAATTCATTGGCCTACATCGTCCGCTTCACTGAGAACCATCCTCCAAATCATAGGAGATACTCTTTTAATTCATTGGGGTACACCCTCCAATTCGTTGTGACTATTCTCACCCTCCTGTAGCCTGGGTCCAAGGGTACTTGCAAGCCGAGGTACTTGCAATCAATGTCTGCGCTGGGGAGAGTCTGCGGAGGGGGCATAAAGGCACAACGCAACAGGGTTTCCCTGGAGTGGGTGGCGGGGCATAGTGGGGTAATGGGAAACGAGAATGCTGATGCGCTGGCCAGAAAAGGCTCACTGACTCCGTTCATTGGTCCGGAGCCGGCCGTCGGCATTCCCAAATCCTCCTTCAGGGCAACCATAAATCGGTGGGTCACAAACCAAACCACAAGAAGATGGTCAAACCTAGGAGGACATGCTCTAAGTAAGCGCATGGTGGCCAAACCTAACGCCAGCGCCTCTGAGGAGCTGCTGCGGCTAAGCCGCAGGGAAGTCAGGCTAGTGATTGGTCTGGTAACAGGCTTCACCCCACTCCGATTCCACCTTAACCGCATTGGGGTGACGCAAGATACAACCCTATGCAGGCTATGTGGTGAGGCTGAAGAAAAGGCCTCCCACATAATTTTTGATTGCCAAGCTCTATCAACCCGCAGGTTCCAACTCTTTGGGTCACCCACACCCATGGAGGCATTCCCCTGCACTAACCTAGCCAAACCACTACTGGCCCTTACTAAAGGGCTGGGACTGTTTGACTAGACAATAGAATCTGCGGAGAAGCACAATAAGCCACCAGGCTTCAGTGCTTTTGGGCTCCCCTCACCCTGATCTGCAGATTCAGGTGCAATCTACAATCTACATCTGGGTCCAAGGGGCAGCCGTAATCTTTTTGATCTATGGGGAGGCAGTTGACGGTCATCCTTGAAAATCATCAGGAATGAGCGTAGGTTCTACCCCCAACCACCTGATGAATCTGTAGTACCTCCTGCTGGCACTGAGCGGCACCACCTTCGCCATCCTGCCCCTGGATACTACATCCCAAACTTGTCACCCATTGCAACGTTATCTTTCTTCTCTTTCAAGTTGTCTCTGATACTCTGTACTTAGTATCCACCGTTTCCAATGCTAATTTACTCTTTTATTCCAGATTCTCATCGTTGAACCCAAAGTCTCCATTTACGAAAACATCACACTTTTGTGGTCCTGAAAAGTTACCCTAGTGGTTCATTGTTATCAATCTATTATTGTAAAAAAATTGAAAATGTATTTTGTTTATTATTAATTCCTTGATATTTTGGGTGTACACATTTTTACAGACCGCTCATGTAGCAATGAACTGTAAAGTCTGATTTTTAAAACTGATGTAAGAGTTATTTTAGTACGTTCGTGATAATAAAACATTGTGATATTTGCGAAGATGTTGTTAAATCCAATCTTCTCGATTTTCTCTTGTTTAACCTTAAACACTCACGGGCTCCTAAGTTGGAAAATGTGAACATAGAATAATTATGGTAGCCTCTGCGCATGCGCAAATGAATAATCCCTCGAAGTGAAGGTTGTGAATGGGGGTTTTGTCAAAGGACAAGCACCCATTCCTTCTCGATCTGTGTTGGAGGGTTCGACTTCATGGGGTGGTCACCATTACTGCCAGCTGTGTCGACCTTGGTAGAGCGCTAGCCTGCGTTACCAAGGCTCCATTGAAGCCACAGCAGAGGCTGTGCCTCCTCCACACGTACTTACTGCCGAAGCTAACCTACGGGTTAGTCTTCAGTAGGCTTACGCTGGGGAGGCTGCAGGAATTAGATCGAGAAGTCAGCCTATAATGCCTATAATCCATGCACCGGTCAAATCTGGTGGTCTTGGCATTGTGTCTCTCTCTGCATGTATCCCTTCTCTGCGCCGCCAGCGCCTGCTAGCCCTTCAGGGGTCGAGCTGGGAGATCGCTGTTGCTGCTGGTCTTGATTTTGTCAGGCAGCAGTTAGCTAGACCTAGCAACACCATCAGCTCCAAAACCCAGTTCGACTGCTGAGTTTGCTGCTGCCCTGCATGAGTCAGTAGATGGTAAAGAACTCTGACAGTGCTCCGAAAGCCTTATCTCATCCCAATGGGTGGATTGGGCTTCGGAGGGCATTGGGGCCCGCGACTACTGGAACTTCCATGCCATCCACGTGGCCACACTACCAACAGCAGTACGGTGTTCAAGGGGTAGTTGTGGGACGACAGATACCCTTTGCTGTGCCTGTCAGAGTTGAAATGAACACCTGTATCTTGAGTGCAGTAGTGTCCACAAACGCATGGGGGCCCCATCCTACGTCATGATGCGGTCGCCAAGCAGATAGCAGGTGCCTTGTCATCCAGCAGCTGGGATTGAGAGGGAGAGATTGTATCACATGCCAAGTGACCAGGGTAAGAAGCCCGACAGACCTGACAAGTCTTGCATTATCCTGGATGTCCAAGTTGTCAATGGCAGCCATGGACATGGAGCAGACCTGGCGGGCTGAGATAAGAAAGTATGATAGAGATGATTTACAGCTAGCAGTGTCAGAGCTTAAAGGACACCTTGTTGTGGCGTGGAGTGTGGTCCGGGATAAGTGCCATGGGGTTGCATGAGTTGGGCATCTCAGTAGGTGTACTCCATGCTCCGTCAGATACGTCCTTCAGTCTTTGAGGGGAGATTTGGGGGAAAAAATAAAATAAAATAACAGCCATAATTTCCACATTTTCCATCCGATTTCGAAGAAATATTCAGATTGTATGGGTTGCCGTGTAGATGGTCCCCTATGATGGTAGTGCTAGGTACTTAGAGATTGATGTTTTGAGATTACCTACTATGCATCGGATCATCCATAAAACCAGATTATGGATACGGGGAAGCTATATGCCACATGTCACCCACTTACTTTTGAAGTAGGTTCCTTCATTTTGGTGATGTGAGTTTTTCAAAATTAATTTTCATATTCGGTAAATTACCTACGCACCCCTCAAGTATGATTTGATTACTTAAATTGTAATGAAAATGTTCTGTCTTTAAAAAAATAAATTTTGATGCTTCATTGTACAGCCTTGTTTTGACCTGAAGCTGTTTTGTGGGAATTTTCGTATTGTTACAAACTGCAATAGTGCTTCATGTTTAGATTTTGACGTGACAACGTCTTATAAATTGGTTTACCGGGAGACACTTCAAGAAACTGCGTTACGCTCCGCTCACGGAGGGGGTGCAGCTCGGCGCTCCCTAAAGGCGGGCGGCCCCTCCCCTTCCCCAGCGCTCACAAAAGCGGGAGCGCCCCGCCCCCCTTCCCTGGCACTCACTCCCCCCCCCCACCCATGGGAAATACCTACTACCTACGGGAAATACCTACTCTGTGCAACTTGACAAAGAATTTTATTTTATCCTTCTTCCTACTATACGAATGAATATTAACATTAAAATTATTTTACCACTCAAAGTCGTTGTCACGTAAAACTTTCGCCCGTATACCGACTTTACAGGCAACAACACAGGGTTTTTTAAAAACTTGTTTTAAAACTATTTTAAAAGAATTTCAATTAGCCTAAAAAACTTTAGTCACGCAGAAGAAAAATACGTTTTAAAGAAGAAAAAAACTTGTTTGTATTTTATTGAAAAAAATTGTTTTTTTCCAACCTTGCTGGGCTTAGTCTGTTAATATTATCTTGTATTTTGGTGATCTTCTACTGCACAAGAACTGAGTGCAGTTTGCTTAGTGCAGTAATGTCCTTTGAGAATTTACCACAAAAAATAACAACTTTCATAGTCCTAAAATCAACAACTCCAAGGGGTTCAAAAACCAACAACACTGGGGAATCCACAAAAAAAACAAAAAAAAAAACAACAACTTTGAATGGACCAAAAATCAACAACTCCACAGGATCCAAAAATATAACAACAACGCTAAGGGGTGCAAAAATCAATAATTCTAAGGTTTTCAAGAATCAACAACACAATTTTGTCTAAAAACAATTTTAAGGAGTTAAAAATTGACAATCTCTAAGGGTCTTAAAATCAAAAGTTCTAAGGGGTTCAAAAATTCAATAACTTGAATGAACTCAGGCTCGCTACCAGTGAGTCAAGGAAGTGAATGGACAGAAATGCGGACAAGTAGCTGATCACAACAAAATTGTGTTGCTACTTGGAAATTTTGTCTCTCTGATACTTCAATATTGTTTATATTTGTTTCTACGTATCTGATCGGTCTGGCGATGGTCCCAACTGATTTGCCGTGACAAAATACGTGGGATAGGAGAGATAATTTCACAGTTAGAGAACAATTTGTATTTAATTCGGAGTCAGATTACCTCACAATAACAATATTAAACCATTTAGGGTTTCTTAGCAGACCTCAAGAATTTTTCGTAGTTTTCCTTCTTCTTAATCATCCCTTTCATTGACAAAGGTCTTCTCCACACGCGTCTCTTTGACGAGGTCGAGCTCCCCTCTTTGTAGTGTTCCCCGCCTTGTGCTTCATTCCCCGTTTCTGTCGTGTTATTCACGACTCTTTTGAAGGTTTCTTCCAAACGACCCGTCTCGTATTGATCAAGTCCCTTCTTGATGTCCCTCAGGCGAAACATGAGCTGTTTCACCCAGAAATCCGTTCCATCCATTGGAATCTGTCTGTCGTTGACCATCCGCGCGAGTCCTCGCATGATTTCGTCGGCCGCTGAAACCAGAAATACTGGTATTACAGTGGTCAGAGAGTTTGGGTAGGTAATGGTATATGAGGTCTCAGAACTGCATAGTGCCCTACCAAATATGAGAGATATAGTATAGTTAGGTGATGAGAGGGTATTCTACCAAGTGGGTGTAGCACATAGCTTCCATGTAGGTACTTTGTGGAAATGGGGTGATTAGGAGACTCACATTTTGGCGGAATTAGGTACGTTTTTACCCCCACCATAACATACAGGACTGGAAACTAAGCTTCTGGAGGCACATCAGTGGAGCATCAGATAAGGCTGCAGATATTGTAAATAAGCTGAGCCGACTGATGGCAAATCTAGGGGGCCCATCACCCGCTAAGAGGACACTCCTTATGCGAACTGCAGAGGCAATTATGCTGTATGGAGCAGAAGTGTGGGCAGACTCACTTAGGTACCAAAAGTACAGGGCACGTATGGAAGCTGTACAGAGGAGAGGAGCTCTGAGAATCAGTAGTGCATTTAGAACTGTCTCAGGTCCAGCATCACAAGTGATAGCGGGAACTATCCCAATATACCACCAGGCACTGGAGCGTAAAAGGATAAGAATGAGGAAGACAGAGACAATTACCATAGTAAAGAGGGAAGGAGCGGGAGGAGACCATCCGTAGGTGGCAAGCAGACCTTGTCTGTGAAACCCGTGGAAGGTGGACAGCCCTAATAATCGACGATCTAAAGGCTTGGTTGGAGAGAAAACATGGAGAGGTGAACTATTACCTGACTCAATTCCTCTCAGGGCATGGATACTTCCGCTCCTTCTTAGTAAAGATCGGTAAAGCCACTGACCCAGAGTGCAGATACTGTGGCATAGGGATGATGTCTGCCACACCTTCTTCAGATGCCCACAATGGGAGTGTATGAGAAGAGGTGCGGAAGGGGTCATCAGAACGTTGCGTCCATACATGAGATGATTAAGAACAAGTCGAGCTGGGACGCAATGGCAGTATTTGTCACATTAGTCCTCAAAGCAAAAAAGCTGGATGGAAGATGGGAGGAAGAAGATGAGGAATAGAATTAAAGGAGAGACCAGAAGTAGGAGCAGCCATTGGGCACAAAAAAGGGCTCACCCTGAAGTAATACTGTACAAGTGGTTCCGGGGTGAGTCCTAAGCAGAGGGAGTGGGGTTTTAGTTGGTAGGCCCAATGCATGGGGAGTTCAACACTGTTGGGGTGACTTCCCCTTCGCTCTTAAAGAGTTTCCCCACTTCCGTAACAAAACAAAAATTAACATACAGTAAGTACTTATGTTAGATCCAAATCCGCATAAAAAATCGTGTACGTACTTTTTGGATACTGGGTGATAAGGAGATTCACATTTTGGTAGAATTAAATGTTTATCCCCACCCTAACATACAGTATGTTAGGTATGCTAGTACCAAATCCTCCACATAAAAAATCGTGTAGTAGGTACTTTTTGGAAACAGGGTGATTAGGAGATTCACATTTTGGCAGAATTACATTTTCACCCCTACCCTAACATACAGTATGTTAGGTATGCTAGTACCAAATCCTCGGTGGGGGTAACTTGACCGATTTGGTATATGGGCTCCATTTGGGGTCTAGTTGTGCCACGAAGCTTTTGGTTAATGTCAGTCAATTCTAAGGGGTGAAAAATAAGGGTTGAAATTTTCAAGAGTGCCCTAGCTTCATAAACGGTCGAAACTTTGAAAAATCATAGAAACAGATGTACTCACGCTAGAAGGTCGCGGTTGGTGCCAAAATTCTCAGAATGTAGTCTACTTTCGATTAAAAATCTAAACAAAATCAAGGCGAACCCCCCATTCCAACTTATTACATTATAAGTTGGAATTTTCGTTGTTTATGGAGGGGGTAACAAATAAACCTAATACGTACATATATTCCCTCCCTCTCCCGTTTCCAAAAAGTGTTAATTTGCCTTAATCGGTAAATTTTAACGGTACTAATCTCTCGGAAACAACATTGAGTTTATAATATCTATGTCGCTTCAGTTAGCAACTCGGTGGTTAAGTTAGCGACTGGAGCTTAAGTTAGCGATTGTAAGTGGGCCCCAGTAATAATTGTAATAGGGCAGATTGTTAATGCAGATGTTAATATTGGGTATAGATCATTCATCATTCTCAGCTGCTGCGGTAGAAATCCCCCTTATCATGCATAAGGAATAGGATATCAAACTCGATAGAGAATAGACAGGCAGGCTGGTCCCAGTCTTGTACAGTGAGCGTAACTTAACGATCTTTATTTTGAAATGGAAAAAAACCTTTATTTTGTTTCGGAAAACCATTGATTGATTTGACGCGGAAAAGCTATATCATAAGACAGGCAAAGCCGAATTCATTGCTTGAAAGTAGTAAATCGTTGTGTAATATTTTGCAGCGTATTTGAATCAAGAGATTGACGGTTCGAATGGTAAATTTCGTATACAAATCGGTAACACCAATAATTTTTGTTCGAAAACACCTGAAATACGATTGTGAATCACTGAGAACTGCAAAAGTAGGTGTTTTCGCTCAAGCGCCTAATTTGGACCAAACCTTAAGATTCAATAATTTTTGTTCGAAAACAACTGAAATACGATTGTGAATCACTGAGAACTGCAAAAGTAGGTGTTTTCGCTCAAGCGCCTAATTTGGACCAAACCTTAAGATTCAATAATTTTTGTTCGAAAACCACTGAAATACGATTGTGAATCACTGAGAACTGCAAAAGTAGGTGTTTTCGCTCAAGCGCCTAATTTGGACCAAACCTTGAGATTCAATAATTTTTGTTCGAAAACAGCTGAAATACGATTGTGAATCACCGAGAACTGCAAAAGTAGGTGTTTTCGCTCAAGCTCCTAATTTGGACCAAACCTTAAGATTCAATAATTTTTGTTCGAAAACAGCTGAAATACGATTGTGAATCACTGAGAACTGCAAAAGTAGGTGTTTTCGCTCAAGCGCCTAATTTGGACCAAACCTTAAGATTCAATAATTTTTGTTCGAAAACAGCTGAAATACGATTGTGAATCACTGAGAACTGCAAAAGTAGGTGTTTTCGCTCAAGCGCCTAATTTGGACCAAACCTTAAGATTCAATAATTTTTGTTCGAAAACAGCTGAAATACGATTGTGAATCACTGAGGACTGCAAAAGTAGGTGTTTTCGCTCAAGCGCCTAATTTGGACCAAACCTTAAGATTGGAATTTTCGCCTCAAATATCTTTACTGTCGTGTTTCAGTTGTTTTTGAACCAACATTTCAAAATAAGACGATAGTGTAAGTAGTACCTGGCGATTCAAGAATTTCCTCGATTTGATCAGTTATTTTCACAGCTTCTTCGTGAGAGATGGATGTCGCCAGCTCTACAAACAACACGAAGAAGAAACAAAGCATTGGTAGGTTACACGTCCCCATGTTTGTTGAAATTTTCCTCGATTTCAGCCGTGTAGACAAGAAACTAAATGAAAGTTTGATCTGCACTGATTACTTAGGCGATTCTCAAATTTCCGTACTTACCTAGAGAGGTCTATCCCTTCTCCATGTGTTGTGATAACGAAAGTGGTGGACCACAAATTTTTGAGTCAACTAAAGTGAATAAGATAGATAGAAGGTGAGAATGGTGCATGCTTATCTCAATGACTTCACGGAATTATCCAGATAAGTACCCGTTACATTAAAGAAGAAATGACGAATGTGTGAGGTACCAAGTATCTGATAAGGACTGCATAACGACCGCCGATAAGGAATTTAACCCTGTACTTCGCAACGTCTAATATACCATACGTGTTTTCTGTTCAAATGTTAACATTTTAGAAGCTTTTTCAGTTTTATTATGTTTTTTAGAGGGGTAAGGGTACACTTTAAAGTAAACATTAAAAACAAATCCCCATTGGAAAAGTTCCAAAATTTTAGATAATAAAATCGTTATTTCTGTAATTGAGACTGCGTATGTATTGGAGTACATGCACGTTTACTACTTTATCTAGTACGTACAGGCAGTGAGAAGGTATAATACCTTGCTAGTAATAATTATTACTAGTGATTCTTCCGTTATTTTATTTTACGGATTCTTTTTCCCCCATTTGTTTTTTATTTTTTTTTTTTAATTTTATTCTGATTGAAATAGAACGAAATACATTTTATTTAATAACTCATTCATCGGTGACTTGGCAGTTTTCAATGATAATAATGTAGGTACTTTACTGTATTACATGTGTTGAAAATCTGTTCAAATTTCAACATTTAAGAAGCTTTTTCAATTTATTCATGTTTTTGGAGGGCCTAAAGTACACTTTAGGGGGGAAAATTTGAAAGAATCGCCATGGAAGTACTTTTGCCAAGTACAGGGTTAATCAATGAATATTCCTGTTAGATTCAAACTTAGTTGAAAAAAAATGCACTTAATTATTCAGTGAACGTTCAGAAATCGGTTACTACCTAAATATCCACCCTTAATTTTTTTAACCCCTGGTGTGTATAAACCCTCTGATGGACTCCAAGTGTATAAAGGGTCTGACAGACACGCAGCAAGTGTAAAGTTGTTTTTGATACAAATGATAGGTTAATTGATACATTTTTCGTCATAGCAACATTTTATTAGTAAAAATTAGTCTAATTTGAACAGAATTTCAAAGCTTTTATCTACGATACCCAACATGCAAATTTGAGTTCACCCCCCCCCCCCCTTTCCCTTACAATACTCCTGCGTTGCTAGTCTAGGTAGGTAATTCGCTAAAGTTCACATCCTTGTTTCTTGGTGATACACAAAAACCCACGAAATATGTGGTTTCTGGTGTCCTGGCGCCATGGTGGCACAAATAATACACAATTCATGAAAATACAGAGCTATGTTGATAATAATGTCCCCTCAATTTCATAGTGTGGGTACAATTAGTAAGCTATAAAGGAGCCGAAATATTGAAAAATCGGATATTTTGTGAATATTATCCTTCCTACTCGTCCCCTCCTCACGCTAATTTCGATTTCTGGTCATTCGAACTCTCCGAACAAAAAAGAATTTCGCAAATTGGTTGGAAATTGAGGCAAAATTATGCCCAAAAATGTACGTTTTTTGGTTGCCTGTGTATAAAGTGTCTGAGGAACACGGTGGTTTTCAGAAACTAGGGAACAAAGTACTTTTCCTGACGGTTAGATCACAGCTGAAGGTTTGAAATGGAACCTTCTATAAAGGGGGGACAGGATCTGAACGCCTGGGATATTCAAGATGCTCACTGCTGTCAAAATATTTCATTGAAATTTCCCTCGTGTCTGTCAGACACTTTATACACACCAGGGGTTAAAATTATTTTTAAAGTTTTAAATAATTATTTAAATTTATAATTTTTTTTCTTTTTGTTGAGATAGAAGACTATCTTACAAATCTATAACGAAAGTATCTTTTCCGAAGGCAACTAAACTGAATACAAGTGACTGATTTATCGTCGGAAATGAGGGAAAGGGACGTATGTATCACGAAAAAATAAAGGTGGATTCGAGCCAAGGTCACAGGGCTCACGCACACGAGTGTGCATCAGCACACACATACTGCAGCACATGTATACAGCAGATCACCTAACAATTGGAGATAGCATAATACCGATTTATCAGTTTTTTAGTGGAAAAAGTTGATTTTCCAGGTGACAGCGAAAATACGTATATTTTTGACCAGCGCTAAACGGTTCGGCTGACAAAAAAAAGTCCATTCATGCAGCATGAATTAATGAGCGAATTTTCAAAGACATCTTTCAGTTGAAGGTGTGGCTAAGAAAAGGAACAAAGGTGTTGCAATTTCTTTTAGAACTTTTTTTTTACACGATTATTGGTTTTTTTCGATTTTCAGTCTACCATACCAACATACTGTATGCACAGGGACCCTGTGATAGGGTATACTTTGAAGATGTTAGAAGTCCATATTCATGTTCTAACCGTCTACACAAACTCATAGAGTGCCCACACGTCTATTCTTGATTTTTTCGATTTTCATTACATCATACCAACATACTGTATGCAGTGGGTATGCTTTTCTGGGTACAACAAATATGTATAACAAATATGTATAACAAATGTATAATGTATAACAAATATGTATAATATGTACACAGGGGCGTCGGGTGAAAATATTCGTCAGGCAAACAGCTAGGCTGCAAATTATTACACAAAGGTTCATTTTTTCTGTAAAATATCATGCGCCAGCAAAGAACTCAGCTTTGCCATTGTCACCACCAACCAACCATGTTTTATCTTCACAATCAAGTTTATTTGGAAGATCTACTCGCTTCACACTCCATTCGAAGAACTAAAGAATTCCTTCGTTCAGAAATTTTATTACTGGTTGCTAAGGAAGCAAAACCGAGTACAACCCAAAAAAACGATCGGTGATCTCATTTTGGTTAGCTAAAATTTGAAAGATAATCAGGCCTCTTTTGCGATTCATAATCGTTTTTCTGATTTATCGTAAGTTCAACCCTCAAGTTCTCGTAGGAAACGAACAGTTTGTCCTCAAAAGCTCTGGGTGGTCTCGTTCGATTCTAAAAATTCAATGGTAGGTACCTATCTTCAATTTGTGAAAAAACAATACCAAAACAAAAACAATACCTTCATATCGAGAGTTTTCGAGATAGGAGGGCGCCTTTGGAAGTTACATCCCTTCCATTTCACCGCTTAGAACTAACTGACATCAACCAAAACCTTCGGGGCACAACTAGACCTCAAATGGAATCCCATATACCAAATTTCATCAAAATCAGTCCATAATAATTAAGAAAAGTTCTGCGGACGGGCGGATTTTTTTATATTCGATTTTCAAAATCTACACGTACCTACCTCAAACGTAAACCATCGGATTTTGAGGGTGCTCAAACTTTTTTTCTTGAAAATAATAAACCAAAAAAGACACTCTGAATTTAGACCTAATAAGACGTGAAACTTTCAGTATACAATGTTATGCAGTTATTTCCAAGTGTCTAGCAACTAGAAAAACGATTAGGTACAGAGAAATACAATAGAATCGGGAACGAGACACCAGTCAACGTCAAACAGCTTTTATTTGCGGCGGCGAAAGAACGAACTGCTTTCCTTCCTTGAGATAGTGTGGTTGGATGGATATGTTATGTATTGCCATGCGTGGGCTAATTAGTATCCATGGCTAATCTTCCAATTTCTCTGCATTCAAGGTCACGAAACAGTTTTCCGACTGTTTGCAACAGCTGGTAGAGTGGTAGTGGGGGTATAGCAATACTTGACCCCGCGCTGACCCCCCGCCGCCCCGCCGATCATCGCCTCTCACTAAACGGTCCCGAAAAATTCATTTTTTCGAACTGCTTGCCTTGCCTCACCAGTCCCCGCGCTAGTTCGCGTATCATCCGCAATCCGTCGTACCTAGTTACCGACATTTTCAACACTCTGGTGTGTTGCGGGCTAGTATCCAAGACAAAATACGTACTTTCTTATTCCATTCTCCTATTTAATCCAACTTCCTTGATAATAAGAAATAGTCCCTAAATATTATAAAAGTTTTCCAAAATCGGCTAAAAATTACTTGCAAAAATGGAAATATAGGAGAATCTCAACAAAAATTAATTTTTTTATTTTCATATTAAATATGCTTACTACAAATTGTGTAGTAAGGCAAACAGTGTTTGCTATGTTTGCCTGGAGGAGGCGCCACTGTATGTACAACAAATAATTTCGTGACGGAACACATTATATACCTACATAAATATTGTGTTCCGTCACGAAATTTTGGTGGCAAGCCTCAGATTCGGAGTCAGCACTCCACAAACATAAGGAAATCGAAGAAATCAGAAATCCCCCTAAACTTTCCTGCGAGGATCCGTTTTGAACACATTTTGACTGGACTAACAGTATATTACATGTCTACAGCATATCGTCCTATCTACTTTACAGTATAATAATAATAATACTGAACTAACAGTATATTGCATGTTTACAGTATATTGTCGTATCTACTCAACAACCAAAATAAAATAAAGGTATAATCAATCTTACACATATCTTCAATGTTTCCTCGCAGGTGGGTATTCAAGTTGCCGAATAGCATTTCCTTGGTAGTATTGATTTTCTACACTTCCTAATGACTCCATTTCACGGATTTGAAATTCAATGCCCGGTGGGCAGTCGGCGATCGATCCAATTAGTGATGAGGGCCTTCTGGGAAGCCTAGTCAGCAAAAATTGGTTTTCTATCTGTGACCCCCGCGAAAATAGGCTCTGTCGGTAAAAAAATAGATTTATGTAGCTAGTATAAATGATTTATACTGTATACTGTGGTAAGTTGTAGTTTTGGTTTTTTCACGAGAAATTACAAATAGAGAGTCCTTGTGAAATTACTAGTGAAGAGTCCAGTGTGATGAGTCCAGTGTGATAAACAATCGTTTTGACATGGATATGTTTTTAGGTTGGGGGTCAAGGAATTTTTCGCGGCACTTGTTTTTTATTCACAAAAAATGCAACGCTGCAACCAGTAAACAAAATCATAGCTACATATCGGTAGCTATGAAGCAAGGTTCCCTAGAATACTGCAATACATTACGTGCGATCGGAGGGTTTTTTTGACACTTTCATGTCTTTGCTTTGGCACTTAAACTGAAAAATAGTCACGAAAACTTGCTCACGCGACCAATAAATGAACCCATTTTTTTTAAAGGGACTATGTGACATTTTCGGCCATTTTCACTTTTTTTATTTTCTGGGTCTTTTTTTATTTTCTGGGTATTTTCTGGGTCTTGGTTGCATCGATTGCGATTAAAAGGAACCTCGTATCATTGACGATTCCCACAGAAAAAAACAGGTTGAAATTTCCGATGTCTTTTGAAAGGGGCTATATGAGCCATCTACACATCAACCTGCACAATACCTGAATATTGTTGCAAAATGTAGAAGTTATGGCTGTTACAAGGATTTCACGTTTATGCATGCGCATAAGATACATTCAATTTGGGGGCCGTGATTTTCATAGGGGACCATCATCATCACAACTCGCATAATTCCTGAAAATTTTATCCAAATCAGATGGGAAATATAGAAGTTATGGCCGTGGCAAGGATTCCACGATTGCGCATGCGCAGTGGCTACTATCAGTCCGGGGGTGATGATTTTCATAGGGGACATCTACACCCCCACCCGCACAATCCCTGAAAATTTCATCAAAATCGGATGAGCAATGTAGAAAGGCTGTGGAAAGGATTTCATGACAGACAGACAAACACGGAACCAAAATTGTTCAGGAAGGTCTGAAACATAAAACGCGAGTGGAAATTTTGATTTTGGTTGATTGGATTTTAATTTTGAATAAACTGATCATATACATCTTTTATGTTATGATGTTTTATGTACATTTTCATCAAATACATTTTCATCAAAATATGTTTCATTCAATGAATAAAGCTGTTTAAACGATTTCATTCCTGAAAAATCGATTTTTTTTAAAGGGGGTATGTGAGAGCATTTCAAGTTGCAATTTGATACACTTCCCCTTGCTGAAAAAATCTGAAACATTCTGGAGGATATAGGTGTGAAGGCTCTTGAGGTTCAGTCAGATTTTTTTTTTAAAAAGGTGTTAGCCCTCTGGTCCATGTTGTGGCGTTGTTGTTTCCTCCATAATGACAAAAAATGGTTCTAATTTTTCAAGAGCCTTCACACCTATATTCAGTATCAAGCAGTCGAAAAATTAGAACCACCAATTCTGGAGGATTGTAGAGTATTTAACTGAATTGGAATATTTAAAAAAATGGGATGTTTTGATCGTTTTGACGACTTGGGACAGTTTTTTGCGTTTTCCCGAAAGTTTCACAAATGACACATAACCCCTTTAAAAAAAACGGGTTCAAATAAAATAGACTCACTGTGTTGCGTAGAGAACAATCAAATGTTTTGTTGCTTGGGTACATGAACTAACAACCTTACTTCACTACCTTGTAGAGTAGTGGTTGACAATAAGAAAACACACATGAAAATGTCCCAATGTGTTGCAGACTCGTATGCAAGCATTTCTAATTTCAATACTCATCACCCATGAACTAATGATTTCTCTTAGGAAATTTAGAAAGAACTAAACGCTTCACACTCGATTCGAAAAATAGAAAGCTTCATATGGTTTTTTTTTAATGTCAAAACAAATTTCAACATGTCCCACAATTTATTAACAAGGATGAAGTTAACGGATGGGCACAGAAGATGCGTAATGAGTAACAATGCAATTTTTCTTTTAAAAAAGTTCATTTTTCGTCGATAATTTGATAAAAATGCAGTAAAATCAAGAAACTAACATCACCACGTGATTCAGCGTAATAAAAATACTAAAATATCATGTGTCGCACTTAAGTACTTCGTAGAACCTACGTGCACATTTTGACACAACCTTGCGGTTGCGCATCTTTGAGCGCGCACTGAGCGGGTTGCGCGCAATAAAAAAAATCGGTTGAGGGGTGAAATATTCAAGAAATTTCACATAGAATCCGAATGTGCAATAAAAAATGGGGTCTCATTTGAAAAAAACGAAGTGAGTGTACGTTGCGCACGTGCGCAATGCGCACATGTATTGATACTTTTTTCAAAAAGTATCGATACTTTAGGGACATCCCTACCAGTGGCGGTTCCTGCCCCGAAACTTAGGGGGTGCACAGAGATCAGGAGAGGCTATCGAGAAGGGACAGAATAGGTGCTTTTCTCTGCCAAATAAAAATTTCAGCGATATGCAAACGGGATAAAACTTGGTAACTTCTTCATCTTAAAATTGCAAACGGTACTAAATACTTAGGTGCAATAGACACGAAACATGTTCCCTAGTGGTTAACAGAAATTCTGAAATACTTAGTCATCAAAGGTCGAAACCCAAGAAATTCATCCATCTATACTCTTGCCTTTATTTAAAGAGCTCTGGGATTTTTGAAGGCCCCGAAGGTTCGGCATCGCTGCAAGAATCCGAGCCCCAGCGGAAGGTCGAGGTATACCTGCGCGACCCCTCCGCCCGTGAACCCCCCCAGCCCCCCAACAGTTTACCCTCTTCTGCAAATGCACACTTGATTCACAAATTATTTCGATCATCCCATCACCAAAATCGTGATCAGCGAGAAAAATTGAACATATCGAGTATAAACTCGAGGCAGGTAGGTACGATTAAAACTCAGCAGCCCTCTCCCGGCCAATCCACCCAAACGAATTACGCCCTCTTCGCCGAATTACAGGAAATTTGGACTCATTTTCATCAGAATAATTAGTACGTTACGAATTTAAATTACAAAAAATGTTCACCGAACGATAAATAATTAAATTGTATGTTGATAGAAGAGGAAGAAGGAAGAGGGATGATGGGTTTTGACCGCGAAGGGTTGTGACCGTTTTCACCGCAAGGGTTTTCACCGCCAGGTGAGCACCTTGCAACGTTGCCACCTCTTGGCAGGGAAGGGGTTTTGGAACCCGCGGTCCAGAGCTCTTTAAATAAAGGCAAGAGTATAATTGCAATAGCTGAAATGTATATTTGCCCGTGACGATTCAAAACATCGTCCAATTCGGAAGAAAAATTAACGAGCCCCTTGAAAACTCAAAGATTCGAAGAATCTTCCCTCTCATCATGCCCACGCATGGCTATTTTTCTAACCGTTTCGTTTGTTTGTTTTTTTTTTTGTATCAGATTATGACGATGTGCACTGTCGAGTTGTTGCATTATATTTTGACGACCCAATATACGCAAATCTACCAGAGCGTTGTTATGGGAGACAGCCAATGCGTTTTTCAATTTTTTGGCTAAATGGGAGATCACTTATGCCTAATTTATTTTCAATTCTCCTCATTCTTTAACTCAAGCCTCATTTCGGTTGGTAGAACTAAGTAGGCAAAATTGTCAGTTAGTCACTTCACACCCACAGACCAATCTACCTTCTTATAATAGCTGACATTAAAACTTACGGTACGAATCTGCACGGTTTCTGAAATCTGCACGGCAAATTTCAACGTCTGCTGGAGTCCAGGTAGAGACAGCAAGGGGCTGCCAGTTTCTCAAATGTCGCACTTTTCCACAATCGACAAACGCAAATAGTTTACTTTCATGTAAACTACTCATCGTACCTACAACACTCCTAAGTAATCACAATACTTTGAACAAAATGGTGTGTACCGAAACGGTAGTAAACCGAAAACGTAAAACGGAATTCCCTTATGAGGTTTGTTTGTTTACTTATTTCTCTATAAGGAAATCCGGATTGCAGAGCTCTCTGATGTGGGAGCAATGAACCAATTCTGCTCAAGACGACATAATGTCTTGCTCTCTGATTGGTCAATCTCACGTGCCTGCCTCCCTCGAATGACGTCACCCTCCCCAGAAATGGTGCAGAGGAAAGGTGATGCTCCAAACGGGTGTGATTGGTCAGAAAGAGGGAGCTCCCGCCACAGTTTTCGCACGCAGATTCAACTAGAACAGTACCTACAATCGAGTCTTCTGTCACTAGCCAACTTACTCTTCAAACAAAGAGGAACAAACTTTGAATTTTTTTTTCTTTTTTAATTGGCTGGGGGTGCACATGCGCCTATGCTCCTATCAGTAGCTGCCCCTGCAGAAAGAGTTTATTGTTTCAACTTCACTATTTTGCAAAAGTATCATTTCAATTGTAATTCTGTGGAACATGTGCCTGTTTTACGTTGAACGTGCTTGCATCTTACAATTCTATTAAAAGTTCCTATTAGTTGTATTTCACTTTTCTCATTTCAAAATACCCAGTTCCTGTATCAGACAGTAAAAACGTGCGCAGCTACGATTTTCGTGTGCAGCTACGGTTTTCATACGCAACCATACTTTTCATGTGCAGCTATAGTTTTCGTGCGCTCTAATTCCCTTCAGGACAGCATTGATAGGTTCTTCCGACACGATCACATTAGGAGAATCAATTTCATTTTCAGCCCCTCAGGCTTTTATTTTACTTGCAACCACGACTTACCTTCGAAGACGCTTCATACCTACCAGGTAGTTATAACCAAATTATTTTAATCATTTCATTTCAACCATACCCTGTGTCAGTATAGATTCTCAACCTATATACGAGGGTCGTCTCAAAAGTAAGTTACACTATTTTTTAATACCCGCGTACGAGGTGGGAAAAGCCTGGGATTCCTAGGGAGCTTTGGTCTGGGTGTAGTGGCAGCCCTGTAAAATTCCTATGCGTCCGCCATTATCCATTCGTCAGTTACAAGCAAGCCACTATGGAGCTACCACTCACTCCTACCGCCGATTGCGAAATACGTAGTGTCATCCGTTTTTTAACGGGAAAGAATAAAAGTGCGACTGAAATTCATCGCGAGTTGTGTAGTGTGTACGGTGACGACGTTATGTCAAGGCCAATGGTTTCTCGTTGGCGCCAATCCTTTATTGAAGGCAGAATAACTCTACACGACGAACAACGAAGCGGCCGCCCATCCACGTCACGTGCCCCGAACATTGTGGAAGATGTCCGAAGGGTCGTCGACACCGATCGTCGGCTTACGCTTGACGAAATTCATTCGCAACTCTCCCCAAATGTTGAAATTAGCCGTGCATCACTTCACAGAATCATTTCTGACGATCTGAATCTGTCCAAAGTGTGTGCAAGGTGGGTTCCACGTCTCCTTTCAGATCAGCACAAAGAGCAAAGGGTTGACGCTGCACTTCAATTTCTCCAGTTTGTTGATGATGAAGGAGATGGTTTATTCAACCGAATAGTGACTGGTGATGAAACATGGATCCATCACTGGACACCTGAATCAAAAAAACAGAGCATGGTGTGGAAAGGAAAGGACGAGCCCACTCCAAAAAAGGCGAAAGTTGTGGAATCTGCTGGAAAAGTTATGGCGACAGTCTTTTGGGATTCCAAGGGGGTATTGTTGATCGACTACCTGCCACGTGGGACTACGATCACAGCTGCACGCTATTGTGAGGTGTTGAAACAACTCAGAAGGGCGATCCAAAACAAAAGGAGGGGAAAGTTGACAAAAACAGTGTTTTTGTTCCACGACAACGCTCGTCCACACTCTGCTCGTCAGACACAAGAACTGCTTGAAGAGTTTCGATGGGATGTTTTTGGACACCCACCTTACTCCCCGGATCTTGCACCAAGTGATTTTCATCTTTTCCCGCAGCTGAAGCAACATCTCGGGGGAAGACGCTTCGCAAATGAAGACGAACTTAAAGAAGAAGTTGAAACATGGCTAAACAGTATGGCGGCAGAATGGTATGAAGCTGGGTTGAAAAAACTGTTGCCACGATACCAAAAATGTATTGATATTCAAGGCGATTATGTAGAAAAATAACTAATACATGTAATTTTCAAAATAAAACCTTTTTAACGAATTTTGAGGGTTTTAAAATTTATTTTTGTCATGGTGTAACTTACTTTTGAGACGACCCTCGTACGACCCTCAAACCTCCGAGAGGTATTTCTTTGAAGTTACGAACTGATGGTTAACTGTAGAGTTTTCACCCTGAATATTTGATAGGTTTTTAGGAGCTTACAAATTGGTGACTACAGAGGTTTTAAAGTTGTAATTGATAAGAATAAAAGTAGTGCCACTCGACGCTTACATAAGTGTGCATGGGTAGTTATCACGTTCCTTCATACCAGCTAGCAGAGATCAGAAACCTCAGCATCAAGTTTAGAACTAAAACAGAGCTTGGACTATTAATTATCGTTTGGTCGTCAATGGGCCTGGAGAGGCCTCGAGGTTCAGGTACCTGATCCACTCAGTCGACTCAAGTATTCAATATTTTTCCAGCTTGCCCGCGCTGATGTTCTGAGAACGGTTAGTCTTTCAATCCCAGCGGTATAGTTGTGCGCACTGTACTTGATACGTTAATTTTGAATAACATAGAAGCACTTAGCATTTGTGACGACCCTACATTTTTACGGGACAAACCAGTTGGTTTGTTCCCAAATTGTTGGAGCTACGCCTGTAGAGATATCCGATTCATAGAGATATGAATCGATACCCTCTTCGGGCCGGCTGATTAATCTAATCACTGGTTTGAAGGGGGTAGGGTCGTCACACCCTCCTCTGACTAATTATGAACAATACCTAAGGTGAATTTTATTCTGGAATTCATCCTGTATTGTTACATGGTAGCAGAGCGTGGTTGGTGGAAATGCACTGAATTTATTTCATCATTTCCCCTCCACTTTTTTCTTGGGTATTCCAGAAGGAATTACCCAAAGAGATATCCAGAAGGAATCTCTATATTATTAAATTATATTATTAAATTCAATCCCTTATTAAACTTCGCCAATCAGGCAATTAAATTCAATCTCTTGTTAGGCTTTGCCAATCTGGCATTTTATTAATTTCAATTACGTTTTTCTTTTATATAAGCCTTTTCTAAGTTTGCCATTTCAATCATTACACTTGAATGTTTCGCCGTTCGTATTCTTTATTTAGTTTGCTTTCTCCTCAGTTCCATTGATTTATTCTTTTATGTATAAATGGCCCATTCGTGGCGTAAATGGCGTTTCGTGGCATTCTTCTCTTCTTCTTCTTTTTGAATAGTACCATTACGATGGAGGAATTCCCTTGAAGCTTCCAGACGTCCTTTCCTGGGCTTCATGCTATTTTCAGTCCCTTTGACTTTTTTCAAACATACTTCTGTTTGAAACCCAGTAGTATGTTTTAGGGAGAGGAGTGTGACGACCCTACATTTTTACGGGACAAACCAGTTGGTTTGTTCCCAAATTGTTGGAGCTACGCCTGTAGAGATATCCGATTCATAGAGATATGAATCGATACCCTCTTCGGGCCAGCTGATTAATCTAATCACTGGTTTGAAGGGGGTAGGGTCGTCACACCCTCCTCTGACTAATTATGAACAATACCTAAGGTGAATTTCATTCTGTAATTCATCCTGTATTGTTACACATTGAACTTAACATTGTGAATGGATACTAATACATGGATGTTATGGAATAAACATGCTTCAAGTTGAACCTTATTTGAATGTTAAAAATATAGGTACTTGACCAGGAAAGAAAATAATAACACCAAATTTCGCAACAGAATTAAAATTTTCTCCAAATTTGTATTCACATATTTTTTTAACAATATTATTCAAGTAAGTACCTATGTGTTTTTTTATAAAGCAGAAACCTTGTCATTGACTCCCTGCTGGTTCTCCTGAATGAGGATGGCTTCTACACCCAGGGATATGCTGACGACCTGGTGGTCCTAATTAGAGGGATGTCAGTGAGTGTGGTCTCTGACCTTGCTCAGGCATCCCTGAAAAAGGTGGAGGAATGGTGTGGGACTGAGGGGCTCAGTGTTAACCCCAATAAGACCACGCTTGTTCCCTTCACCAGAAAAAGGAAACTGGAAGGCCTTCATGAACCTCTCCTCTTCAATGCTAGGGTGCCCTTCAAAGGAGAGGTCAAGTATCTAGGCGTCTTCCTGGATGCTAAACTCACCTGGAGCAAGCACCTTGATTATATTGCCAACCGTGGCAAAAGTGCTCTCATGAGGGCCAAACGCTCATGTGGGAAAACCAGGGGACTAAAACCAAGTAAGGTCCGCTGGATCTATACTGCGGTAGTAAGACCCATTCTGGTGTATTGCTGCGTTGTATGGTGGCCTAAAGTTGGACAGGTGGGAGCCTCCTCCACTCTTACCTGTGTTCAGCGGCTGGCCTGCCTCACTATAACGGGAGCAATGCACAGCACCCCAACTGCCACTATGGAGATACTCCTGGGGCTCCCCCCCTCTCGATATCTTCATAAAAGGAGAGGCTGCCATGGCGGCCTTGAGGCAGAAATGGAACAGGACGTGGAGAGAGTCACATATCCACGGCCACTCCAAAATCCTGGGTCTATGCGCATACCAAAATGGGGTATGCGAACCCATGCTTGACATGGTAGCAGACATTATGCCCAGAACTTACGCTGAAACACACCCCTTCAAATCGATCATAACGACAGAGGGGCGGCGAGTCTTTCAATGCTGTTCCAACGACCTGTTCTGGTATACAGATGGATCCAAAATGGGGAATGGGACAGGGATTGGAATCTATGGGGCAAACTCTGGATGGAGCCACTCAGCTCCTCTGGGAGCGTTTGCCTCAGTTTTTCAAGCCGAGGTACTTGCAATCGATGTCTGCGCTGGGGAGAGTCTGCGGAGGGGACACAATGGTGTACACATCCGCATTCTCTCGGACAGCCAGGCTGCGATCAAGGCCTTGGCAGCTTCCACCATTAACTCTAAGTTAGTGTGGGATTGTTACCATAACCTCTGCTCCCTGTCACAACGCAACAGGGTTTCCCTGGAGTGGGTGGCGGGGCATAGTGGGGTAATGGGAAACAAGAATGCTGATGCACTGGCCAGAAAAGGCTCACTGACTCCGTTCATTGGTCCGGAGCCGGCCGTCGGCATTCCCAAATCCTCCTTCAGGGCGACCATAAATCGGTGGGTCACAAACCAAACCACAAGAAGATGGTCAAACCTAGGAGGACATGCTCTAAGTAAGCGCATGGTGGCCAAACCTAACCCCAGCGCCTCTGAGGAGCTGCTGCGGCTAAGCCGCAGGGAAGTCAGGCTAGTGGTTGGTCTGGTAACAGGCTTCACCCCACTCCGATTCCACCTTAACCGCATTGGGGTGACGCAAGATACAACCCTATGCAGGCTATGTGGTGAGGCTGAAGAAAAGGCCTCCCACATAATTTTTGATTGCCAAGCCCTATCAACCCGCAGGTTCCAACTCTTTGGGTCACCCACACCCATGGAGGCATTCCCCTGCACTAACCTAGCCAAACCACTACTGGCCCTTACTAAAGGGCTGGGACTGTTTGACTAGACAATCGAATCTGCGGAGAAGCACAATAAGCCACCAGGCTTCAGTGCTTTTGGGCTCCCCTCACCCTGATCCGCAGTTTCAGGTACAATCTACAATCTATTTGAATGTTAAAAATATAGGTACTTAACCAGGCAAGAAAATAAAAACACCAAATTTCGCAACAGAATTAAAATTTTCTCCAAATTTGTATTCACATATTTTTTTTAACAATATTATTCAAGTAAGTACCTATGTGTTTTTTTATAAAGCAGAAAGGGTAAAACACATTAAGGAAGATAGAATTTTCAAAACGATACACAAAAACTTTTCACAATAAAACAAGGCTCGTATTGGCACAGTGACTTAAATAAAGACAATAATTATTAAACTTGCTACAATTAAAAAAAATATAAACCGTAGTGGAGGCGAGATGCAAAATTTAGGTACGATGTCGGTGAGAGAGACAATCGAAAATATCGAACAAAATTTGGATATTTTCAACATCAATTCTGAATCATGAAAGACCTAATTTTTATATTAATATTGTACTTATTTGTCTTACATATTAGGTAATAGGCGTTATAATCAAGACCTAAAGTTTCATATTGTACTCAATTTTGCTATTTTAAATATTATTGCGACAAAAGGTTAAATATACTTCGAAGGTCTATAACAGCATCTGATACATTGGAGTTTCATTGTCAGATCAGTTGGAAGACCAGAGACTACATTTTCCAGCTAAAAAACGTAGCTACGAATTCGTTAAAGTGCCCTATCAGGTTATGTTTTATCATGGAAACAATTTCTTTTGAGTATAATATAAATTATTTTTGATTTTTAATAACGTTAATATATTTATATATAGTTTATATACACGATTTTATTAATATGAAATATGAAACGTAAATCTGTGGAAAACCTTTATGGAGGTAAGAACAAATTGTGGTAGGTTTTGCGTATTCGGTAGAAGTAGGTTCGTTTTATCACAAAATTGATTCAGTTATCGTTGAAAAGGTTATTCCTCGACTTACTACGGGACTTCTTGAATGTCAAGTGTTTCTAGAAGATAATTGGTATACGAAGTAAGAGAAGGAGTAGGTAGAACAAAGAAGAACTGAACGTGCTTCAAGGGATGGTAGCGATTTGGGATGAGCATCGTTTGGAAACACCATCGAATAAACGATCTAAGTTATCCATCGATCGTTGAAAACCATCAGTACTATCGATGGTTTTCGATAGTATCGATACTTCTTTGATCAAAAATGAAATTTGCGTGATACAAATTATAGTGAAACCATTGGTCAGTTCAGGTCAACCTAAATAAAACATTTTTTTTTAAATTTCATTTTGTAATACGCTAAAAAAAGAGATTCAACTCAAGATCGAAATATCTTTTACTTTTGTCGTGTATTATACATAAAAAGTTAAGAAAACATGTTTGGTAAGTTCAAACAAATTCAACATATTACCTGAGATCAATAATTTACTTGTGAATGATTCATTATTGAGATGAGAAATAACTGAAAACTGAATATTTGAATTATATACTGAAACCTAGTGATAACGATATAATAATCGATACTATCACATTGAAGTAATCGATCGTGGTGAAATATCGGTTCTTAACCATCGATGGTGAAAACATCGACTATCGATATGCTTCAAATATATTTCATCGGCCTCTATCAAATGTCGGTCATTAACCCTTAATTTCCCACTTGTTTGAAAAATTGTTTTTTCGGATTTTTTAAATCAAATTTAGATATATTTTGACAAATGAGTAGAATATTTGAGCAGATGTTTATTAAAAGGCTCTACTACAGTGTGTCAGCTCAAGAATGATCTTTCCTGGGGCCACACTAGCGCTATCTGCGGCAGCAGAATCCGTCTATAAACCCATTTTTTTGGAGAAGAAAAAGAAGAATTGGGAAAATCCTCGGTGGGATGTTGGGGTCTGTTATTTCTTAGAGCACAGAACCAAGGAATGATGTGGACAAGGTTCAGTTCATGAATGATGGGATTTGTGCTGCCTCAGACAGTGGCGCCATCTCTGATGAGGAAACCGAACCAATAGCCTACAAGGTGAGAAATGAGGCCTGGTTACAGTCTGTCAACTCGATAATTAATTAGTTTTTCTTTGAGTTACTTTGGTTTTACTACTACGTTTTCTTACACAATCAATAAGATGGGGTATCAAGACAGCCAACGGCTATCAGTTTTGGTTTAGAAGTGGATAAACTATTGCAGGTAAAATTGGACATCCTAAAAGATACCTCAGGATATTAAGGGTTAAGGAACATCTTTCTTGGTGAGTTCAATGCCTTGTTCACCGTATTTCGATATTTTCTCAGATATTTCGATGATATCCAAATCAGTAGGTAGTGTAGGATAACTTCCGATCCTCCATCGGCGGGAATTTGGTTCAATATAAAATAAAAACAAGTAAATAAATGTAAAAAACTGACTTTGTTGGTGGCCACCTTGTAATATACACTTAATTAAGCAGGTACTCGAGACGAACTTCCTCGAGTTTTCCAAGTTTTTGACTGATAGGTACCTATGACTCGTGCGAAAAATCTTTTCTCGGAGAAAAATGAACTTCAGACAGCAATAATGTAGCGCCTTCTGGTTAAAAGGTGGACTTAAGTTCAACAATAATAACCCTCCAGAGTTTAACAACTTGCAATTTATTACAATTTACGGTTTTGTTGACATTTCTCCAAGTAAAATCCTTAGGCAGTTGAATAGGTACTTTTCAACAACCTATGAGAAGAGCTATCGTTGTTCTCTCACCTTCTGGCACACTTATCAATCATTACAACGAGATGTCGATAGTTGAATGTTGTTTAAACATTGTAACACCAAAATTAATTTTAGAAACATCGGTTTTGGGTTCTGAAGTTTATCCACCATCAATGGTTGCATATCAATGTTTAGAAATATCGATACACCAATGTTTATTTTTTTACCTAGCTGCGGATACATCACAGCTTATATAGTCTCAAGTAAAAGGGAGCTTGAATCTCATAGGTCGAGAAAGTGAAGCGCGTGCCCAATCAAGATGCAGAAGACAGGGAAAGGTTTCGTTGGAGCACCCCTTTCACTTGAGGAGCTAATAGGATTTAAAGTACTCCTTTCACCGTTATCTACCCTTTTGAGTTCCCTTTCACCTGCGAATAAAAGCTGGGGTCTCTATGATGTACCTTCAGTTCTTCATTATTTTCATAGTAGAAAACAGCATCCTACCTACTCCATTTTCTAAAAATTGGAATGGGTTTTGCACAACTCCAACACTAACTATTAAGTGAAAATAATTGGTAGATTTCTTGAAAAAAAAAGTTCTGTAAATTCAACACCAATTTGGCAAGATTTCCAATAATCAAGATAACCTAAGAACTAACCTAACAATTGTAGTAAACGTTGATTGAAAAAAAAACATGGACCAGGAAATTATAAATTGACATTAAAAACAGCATGAATTCATCAAAAATCATCAGATACAGAAGAAAATTATTTGATGTTGACCAGTTATTTCATTTAACAGAGAATAGTAGTATTCTAGGTTAATTTTTCCTGGGTTGGTACACATAAGGAAGATGGTTTTTTCTACCAAAATGAGTGTTCAAAAGGGGGCAAGGCAAAGGTCTGCGTCAAATTTAAGAAACGAACACCAGGCGGCGGTTGGGTCAGGTGAGCTGTTATCAAAGGTAATGGCGTCTAGGATGGCTGATAGCATACAAAGCCATCGACTGAAATTCGAGTTATTGATGTAACATGTAGCATTTTTCATTACTCTTCTCGCCAATGAGGCATTTCTAATTAAAACAAATAAGAACAAAGATGGGAGGGACATCTGTTGGTGGTTCTTCGAACTAAATGTACCACCATGGAAGTTGGCAGTATGAATTCCTTCTTCTAAGGTCACGACTATAATTTCAACAGATGTTTGTTCGACAGTGATGGTAATCAAAAGTCATCCCCCACATTCCTTGGTGAAAATCCCTTCACCCCTTGAGTGGAGAGTTCATCCTCCCTCAGCCCTACAATGTACTGGAGATGCAATAACCACATCCTCACCTGCAACCCAAGCTTGAAATGTTGAAAAAATTCGCTCTTAGAAGGTCAAAACTGTTTAAAACACCGAAAACTGCACATCTTTGCCTCCCACCCGCACTATAAATGGTCAAATCGACAATTTCTCGAATAAACGAGTTTAAAATGGATATTCAATGAATTAAGTACGACATAATTTGACGAATACGTTAGATTTAAGTACTAGGAAATACGTATGGGTTTTTGGTTATTTTGTCTCGTACACTACATATTCGAGGAAGAGGTTCCGAATTTGGAAACACCAAAGCCCCTCCCATAAAATTACATTTTTGCTAATAAGAGAGGTGCAACAGTCTAGATAATTGTGGATTTGATGAGACCGAAATTAGAATAATTTGAAATTCAAATTTTGCAGTGAGTCGCCGACTCACCGCAAACTGTTTTTGCAATCTGCGCAATTCTATCGACGTATTCATTTTTATAAACGGGTTTTCCAAAGCGAATACAAATTGCGAAGTTTCAACCAATACTGTGAAATTCCAACCCTACATTTCACCTTGATATCACATAATGCAAAAATGTAGGTGTTTCAACTTTTAGGCACAAATGTCCCTCGAAAGTGAGGTGAAAATTCAAGGCTCCGTTCACACAAAACTAAACATCCTATTTATGTCGGTAATTTTCGTAGTATTTCACATAATTTATAGCAATTGGATTTTACGGGAAAAACTCAACAAGTGGAAGTATTTCGCGGTTTTTCTGAATAACGTAGTTTAGTTTGGTGCGTTTTGCTGAAGACCGTACATTATAATTATTAAAAAATAGAGACAAACCCGTGCAAATACTCTAAAATATGAATCAACAAACTACGGTTCTACTTTTTGAAAAACGATGAAAAAATTCAACTCTAAAGTACAAAATGGTGGAATTCATGAGCAACACAGAATTGACGAAAATGCGGCTCCGAAATCCGATTTTTCGAGTGAATTCTCGATGAGTTTTTTTATTTCAACAATGAATAAAATTGGGTACTAATGGTACATTTTGATCACCAATCAATATATATCTAAGTAAATCAAGATCAATGTCTTTATGAGTAACTGGATAGTTTGACTGTTACATAAGTTCAGAAGATCTCAGGTGCTTTGGGTTACCTAGTAGATTGTTCTAGGGCGAACGACGTGAGATGCTAACCTTCATTGTCATCTTGAGGACTCCCATCTATGTCGCTTATGCCTTCCTAAACATGCCATTCAATGCCCGCAAAGATAAGGTAGTAAAACTATTGTTCCGATAGAACAATATATGAGCATAGAACAATATGTGTGCACAATGCATGGGTACGGGATTTTGGCAGACCAAAGGCACTTCACGTACGATGGTGGCGACCTACCACGAAACAAGGGTTAAAGAAAAATGTGGGTCATCCAGCTCGCTTCTTGAAGATTCCTCCAACGTGCGAAAATCACCAGCTGAGTCAGAACAAGACTCGAGAACTGAACCACTCTAACTCTGAGGAACAGGTAAACTATCACTTTAGAGAACACTAGGGCCCGTATTCACAAAAATCGCCAAAGCGAAACTTGAAGTCGCACTTCCGAAAGTGATACTTCAGGCCAAAGTGAAACTTGAGGAGAAATCGCTATTCACAATCGTTTTTAGTGTAGCTGCTCTTAGGTCAGCTTTAGGTTCAACTGATAAGGAAGTTGAACTTCCGAAAGGGTAACCCTTAGGGCGACTTGCTCCTATTGACCAATGGAAATATTCAGTGATAACATTGATAACTGGTTGGTGATCAACAAACGATTGTCCGGGTCGGACTAATTTGAAGACCAGAAGAATGGAAGACCCGATGGAAAACTGAGGAAAGGCCGACATGAAAGGTTAATTTGGGCTTACCTACTGGTTCTTTGAAATAGAATTCACATAAATCTGACTACATTTTGGACACTTGGACAATAATGTCCTCAAACTGAAATGAACTGAGCACAATTATACGAGCTCAAAGGAGCAGTAAAAAGGAAAAGTAGGAAATTGTTTACGTGACGTGCGCGGAAGGTCTTCTGACCAACACTCGAACCCATTTTCGCTTTCTCTCCGCCTTCTTGGCACAATTTATACACGTCTCCTTTCCGTAGATACTGCAAATATTCCATGTAGTCGTTTTCCATTTAAATCCGAACGGAAAAACTTCGTAAAACGGCTGTCGAAGCAAGCAAAATAGACGCACTTCTTCTCAAAAGCTGTACTAAGGGCCAGCCAAGTGTGGTAGGAGCCAAACTTACCCGGAGAGTGTAACTTGACGAAAGTTCAGCTTCGGTAAAGTGGAGCTGAAGTGACGTTTCTTCTAAAGTTCGGTTTGTGAATAGCGTTTTCTCTAAAGTACGGCTCTAAGTGGAGATTTCAAGCTTCACTTAGTGAAAAGCCCCACAAAGTGCGTTTTGTGAATACGGCCCTAGATCTATTAATTTACAGGGGTCTAGAAAGAGTAGCTGGCCTGTGACACTCCGTCTTCTAGGAATAAGCCCAGTGGAGGATGATTTCTCTGAGAAAGACCCGTTCAATCAATTCGTCGAGTTATTGGACGATTTATGGACAAAGCTTAGGTAAACAACTCAACTGAACCCAAAAAAGAAGAGTAACTGGAAGCTCTAGGTTCCAAGAAGGAAGCAATGGGGACAGTGGTAATGAAAGTACTGATCTCACCCACGCAGTGTCTCCTAAAAAAGGTGGGGTGACACTCCATCTCCCAAAACTGGCTCATCTAGGAATAAGCCCAGTGGAAGATAATTTCTCTGAGAAAGACCAGTTCAATCAATTCGTCGAGTTATTGGACGACTTATGGACAAAGCTTAGCTAAACAACTCAACTGAACCCAAAAAAGAAGAGTAACTGGAAGCTCTAGGTTCCAAAGATGGAAGCAGTGGGGACATTGATAACGAAACCACTGGAGATCTCACCCTCGCGGTGTCTCCTGGAAATGTGGAGCCAAGATTGGCCATGCAGCTTAGAGTGCCTTAAGACTTTTTTTTTTCATTTTTTGAGGAACTTTTTTTTAAACTTATTTATTCTTGCCAAGATGCCACTGAAACATGGGGAGGTGGAGAACTTGGGCTGACGGAGGTTAGATCACTCAGAGCCCCAGCACAGGTTCTCACGTTGCATGCTAAATTACGTCACCCTCTGCCTACACAGTGCAGCACCCACGAAGACGATTTTACCCCAATAAAAGTCTGCTAAAATTCCCCAAGAACTTTCGTTCATCTGTCCATTTGAACCCTACAGATGACCAAACTGCTGAACCTGTTTTGACTGGGATTGCACAATGGGATATATCAGTCAATTTTTTTTTCAAAAGAGCATGGGTCAGGAATAACGGTAATTGGGTCTGTTCGTCGAGAACATGTTTGGAAGAAATTAGGGAAGCTAATGGAAATTGAAGATTTGAATGATGTGATGTAGTAAGTTGTGACGTGTTAAGTTGCTGGCCTTGGAACGTTCCACCAAAGATCCTGTGTGGTCTCGAACGTCTCGTGGCCTTGGGTACTACAAAATACTACACACACACACGCCTGCGGCATAGTGTGTGTGCGTTTATGGAGGCACGCCTTTTTTTCAAACGTGTGATCTCTTTATTTAATTGTTCTACCACATGTTACAGTATCAATGAGCAAAAAGTTGGAATATAGAGGTTTTCAATGGTGCTAAATCCAAATTTGAGGTCAAAAACCTGAATTTCCGACCCACCGAAATACCCCATTTCCTTCAAAGCGAGACTTCTTTCACCGTAAACGAGGCTTTTCTAAGCAACGTTAATTGAAATATAATGACCACCACCGTGCAACTAGTTATTATACACAATACTGACACAAAATAGGACCAGGTAACTTAAAATATATATACCTAACTTTTCCTTTTAAATACTGACTTTGTAATACTGATTTCACGGGTATGCCAATTTCAAAGCCTCTTGAATTCTTACTTGAACACATAAATATAAAATTTTGTATTATTTTTTAATTTCATCATTATTGTTAAATTGATACCTCTAATGTGAGAATGTGATTGACGAACTCGCAAGGTTTATTTTAGGTGTAGTTGAATTTAATAGATTCAACTTGTGGAACTCGATGATCAAATAATACGATGTGCCTATAATACATCGTGCCTAAGGAGAATGAGATTCATCGTACGAAACCTGGATACTACGATTATGGCTGCAAATGCCACCTATCAGCAACCAGTAGAGACACTTTTGAATCGATTGACGTTTGATTTATTGAGATCTTAAAGTTGTGCTTTTCGCGATTTTCAAAAACCACGAGACTAGATGAATGGATCAGGTAAACCTGTAACTTCCTAAAATTGTTGAAAAAAAAGGATTTCATCGCCGCATTTTGATCAGTTTGTTTTTACCGTGTTGCTCTTTTTCGTATTTCTTAACGGTTTTTTTTTCAGGTTACTTTAACAAGAAGAAAATATGGTGTTTTTGTTGTTTGACTTTTCGTTTGTGGATTTACTTTCGTTGTCTGACGGAATCCTTGGCTGAGTCTCCTGTCTTCTGGTCTGCACCTCCGTCGGTGTCGCTCTCATCCAAGTCCATCTGGAAAAATCAAAAATGAGTAAGTAGGTAAATAACAGCAAATAAAAAAGGAAAAAATATGCAATCTTGAATAATTTTTCATCATAAATTTTGCTTCCAAGTCAGCCGTGAAATGATTCAACTCAAACCTGAGCTTTATTCAGTCTAGAGGTGTGTCGTTACAGCTGTACCAGGACTGTGGAACCGAGTATCAGGTTGGAACGGTTCCACGCAGTGACAAAAACTCGACCCTTACTGGTCCAGTTCCACAGACTGATAAGATATCTTGAAATGGCTCTGGACCGGGAAGAAATCATTCTGACTGGTGAGGATGGAACTGGACCGGTAAGGATGGAACCGGACCGATAAGATATCATAGAGAATGGTTCAATGGCTCTGGACTGAGAAGGGTTTTGGACCGGTAAGCATGGATCTTGTTCTCAGTTCTGTTCCATGTTGTACCTGGAAGCGCCCTTACTACTTCCATGGACTGAGAATGGTTCATGGAATCATGGAATGGCTCTTGAGCGGGAAGTTATCTTCTGGACAGGTTAGCATGGAAGTTGTCTCCAGTTTTATTAATTTATTATTGTCATGTTAAGTTCTTAAACTGCAACGTCATTATTCTTTCCTTGAATCGTTTGGTAACTATTATTTATAATAAATTGTCTCTTTTGTAACACTTGTTCAAATTCCTTCCTTTTAGCGAATTGTCAAGGAAAATGATGCTATTGTATTGCAAGTTGAGATCATAAGCATGGAAGAAGGACGATAGGGATTTGACTGCCTGCTTCATCCATGCCATGTGAGTGGGATTTGATTGCCTGTACCAGTAATGGAACTGTACCGGTAATTTGGAACGGTTACATCTTTGTCACCGTAACCGTTGGAACCGTTCCAGGGAAATACCTGGACCGACACACCCCTAATTCAGTCAAGAACGTAACATAGTTGAATAGAAAATTATTGAATTGAAGAAGAAGGATGATACATCTGGTATCGAAGGAAACAATCATAACTGGAGTTAACTTGACTACAAGCCGACGTAGCGCAAGCAGTTTTCAATTTTCAGTGTTGATCAAAGAAATTCTCCAAATCGAAATTTCCGCTCACGTTTTACAATTTTGTTTTCGTGTCTGTCATGAAATCCTTATAACAGCAAAACTACACGAAGTTAAATCAATTTTCAATATTTGTATCATCGAAAGTAAATCATTTTTACAATTTTAAAGATCTTGGAAGGTTGAAAAATTTTTTCATTGAACGTCAATAATTCTTTTCATTTTTTAAATCATAGAAAATCAACATTTTTTATCATTAAACTCAACTCTTTTCAAAATTTGTTACGATCAACCATCACTAATTTTCCTTTTTTTTAGGTCATCGAACGTCAATAGTTATTACAATTTTTTGTTATCAAGTGTCAACAATTTCCATCACCGAACGTCCAAAATCTTTTCCATTCTTTATCGTCTACACAAATTTGAGCAAAAGCTAATTTTTACTAATTTACCAGGCAGTTATTCCTCCGAAAAATACTTGTTATGTGAAATAAATTAATAATTAATTTAAACATTTTGTTTTGAACATTTTTTTAACATGTTTAATGTTTTAGGGCTGGGGGTCGTTCTGTGAATTCCGACACGCAAATCTGCAACGTTTTTTTTCTTAGTTACCACGGACCGATTTCTTAGTTACCACGTTATATCGGCTCCATTTGGGGTCTAGTTGTACCAAGATGGTCACTGATCAGCTGAGTGAGCTCCAAGGCCATTTTCTCTCCTGTTGAACGCAGGAAGCTGAAACTTGAGAAGCAGGGTCAATGGAGAATGCTGAAGGCGCCTGAGTGGTCACTGATCAGCTGAGTGATCGGCAATCTAATTTCTCCCTTGCGAGGGAAAAACATTAAACATGATTTAATGTTTTTCCCTCGCAAGGGAGAAATTGAACAGAGAGTTTTTGTTAGGTATGTCTTTTGGTTGGGGGTCAAGGAATTTTTCGCTTTTGCCGCGACACTTTTTTTTGCCACGAAAAATGGAACGATGCAATTAGTAAAAAAATCATAGCTACATATTGGTAGCTAAGAAGCAAGGTTCTGTAGAATACTGCGATACATTACGTGCGATCGGAGAGATTTTTTTCAGAAAGAAATTCTGTCTAATCATAGAAAAAGTAAATAGGTAGGTACATATTATTAGAAGAGAAATGGACTTATCCATGTTCCAGTGTTTTTCCCTCTAAGGGAGAAATTCTTTACAAACCTAAGCAAGTAAAAAATAGGTATGATGGTAGGTAAAATTATGTAATGATAGGTAAAAAATAACGTTTAAATTTCACAATTCCAAATGAGATAAATAATAATTTGATAGACATCAAAATCAAGATGAATGTGATCATCAGCTGGTTACTGGAATAGAGACACAGCTTCACATTATCTAATATCTATTCATCTAATGTGCAAAGTTTTATTACATCTATCCAGAGATGGGCGAATTCTTATTCATAAATACGATTATGAATACAAATCATATCTGCGATTTTATGATTATGAAAACGAATACAGGTATGAATATGAATACGAATACAATGGGGTATTTCGGTGGGTCGGAAATTCAGGTTTTTGACCTCAAATTTGGATTTAGCACCCTTGAAAACTTATATACTACAACTTTAAGCCCAATGATACTGTAACATGTGGTAGAAAAATAAATTAAAGAGATCTCACGTTTGAAAAAGGCGGGCCGCTATAAATGCACACACTAGGCAAGGAATACGCCATGCGCGCGTGTGAGTAGTATTTTGTAGTATCCAAGAGCTCCTCCACGGGTTTCCGTGCATGGATACTTTTTTCAAAGACAGTTGGCTAGCTACGTCACGATTGGCTAGCTACGTCACACCATTCAAATCTTCAACTTTCCTTAGCTTCTCTGATTTTTTAAAAACATTTTCTCGACGAACAGACCCGATTACCGTTATTCCTGAGCCATACTCTTTTGAAATAAAAAATAAAAAAAATTGACTGAAATACCCCATTGTATTCACACTTTAAATACAATTGTATTCACTCTTTGAATACGATTTTCCCCCGTATTCGTATTTTGAATACAATTTTATGATTTTTTCTATAATTTCCCCAAAAATCGAATTTCTTTTACGATTTTCCCTGAAAATCATACTTTTTTTATATGATTTTTTCCCGAATTCTTGACATATTTATAACCTAACATTGTCAAAATAATCAATCAAAATTCGAAACGCTCACAAATTCTTATAGGTTTCTTCACGCAGAATCAAAAGAGACCAATCGAATAAAAAGTGCGACGAAATTTCCGCAGAAAATCGTATTTTTTTAAACACTGGAAATCATTAAAAAATTATGATTTTTACCGGACATTTCGTCGTACTTTCTATTCAGTTGGTCGTAGCGACCTGGGGTTGGTCTCATTCGATTCTGTGTGAAAAATCCTATAAGAATTGGTGAGTGTTTCGAATTTTTATAAATTATTTTGGCAATTTTAGGGAATAAATACGAACAAAATTGCGCTAAAAATCACAATTTTTCTATGATTTTCAGTGTAAATTGTAAAAAAAAACGATTTCCAGCGGAAATGTCGTCGTAGTTTCTACCGGGTGTCCCAGAAGTTTTGGTCCACCCTTTTTATCTCCGTTGTTTTGAAGGGTAGACAAAAACTTCAAGCGATAACCCCCCTTAATTTTTTACGAGGAATTCAACTATCACACTTTCGCGCATTGCGCACCTGCGCAATCGTGCGCAACGCACACCAACTTTGTTATTTCAAATGGGAACCCCTATTTTTAATTGCAGATTCGGATTCTACGCAAAATTTCATGAATTTTAGACCCATCAATCGAGTTTTTTGGTTGCGCACAACCCGTCCAGTGATCGTGCAAACATGCGCAACCCCTGGATTGCGCCAAAATTGAGATGGAGGTAGACCCCAAGTGTGATACATGTTTTTTCATTAATTTTCGACGCTGAATCACGTGGTGGTATCCATTTTCGGATTTTACTCAAATTTCTCGAAACGGCGGCTGAAAAATAGGTAGTTGAGCCTGTTTTATCGTCAGAATCTGACTGGCGGAGGGATGACAAGTCGATTCAAGCTTCAAACTATCTCATTTGTATTAGGCAACTATCCACTTATTCCAAAGTAAACAATGTAAACAAGAAATCAAGGAAAAAACCCTTGAATGCCTGCTTGCTCTCAAATGATTCAAGTCGCGATTTCTTTGAGTAACCATTTTCAATTACTAATTATTTTAAAATTATAACTCGATCCACATTGAGAGTTAAATGACCGATAAATGGTGAGTTTTGATTAGAAAAATTTATTATTCCGGCAATAGTCGCCATAAAATCAAGTTGAATAATTTTAGAACCCCGGATTCGGGGTTGAAAAATAGTGCTGAAGCATGTTGCGCGCAATGAAAAAATTCGTTCAAGGGGTGAATTGTTTATGAAATTTGACGCAGAATTCGAATTTGCAACAAAAAAAATGTGGTTTCCATTTGAAATAACAAAGTTGGTGCGCGTTGTGCACGAATTTTCGGACACCCTGTATTAAAAACTACTCATTTTTCGGCCGCAAACACTAAAAATCCGAAAATGGATACCACCACGTGATTCAGCGTCGAAAATTAATGAAAAAACATGTATCACACTTGGGGTCTACCTCCATCTCAATTTTGGCGCAATCCAGGGGTTGTGCATGTTTGCACGCTCACTGGACGGGTTGTGCGCAACCAAAAAACTCGATTGATGGGTCCAAAATTCATGAAATTTTGCGTAGAATCCGAATCTGCAATAAAAAATAGGGGTTCCCATTTGAAATAACAAAGTTGGTGTGCGTTGCGCACGATTGCGCAGGTGCGCAATGCGCGAAAGTGTGATAGTTGAATTCCTCGTAAAAAATTAAGGGGGGTTATCGCTTGAAGTTTTTGTCTACCCCTCAAAACAACGGAGATAAAAAGGGTGGACCATAACTTCTGGGACACCCGGTATACGGTTGGTGAGGTTGGTCTCAATCGATTCTAAGTGAAAAATCATATAAGAATTTGTGAGCGTTTCGAATTTCGATTGATTATTTTGACAATGTTAGGTTATAAATATGTCCAGAGTTCGGAAGAAAATCATAAAAAAAAGTATGATTTTTAGGGGAAATCGTAAAAAAAATTCGATTTTTCAGGGAAATTATAGAAAAATTATAAAATCTTATTCAAAATACGAATACGGGGGAAAATCGTATTCAAAGTGTGAATACGATTGTATTCGTATTCATATTCATATTCATACCTGTATTCGTATTCATAATCATAAAATCGCAGATATGATTTGTATTCATAATCGTATTTATGAATAAGAATTCGCCCATCTCTGCATCTATCTACAAACCCCAATATTTCAGCAGTTAATCCCTAAATGAGAAAACTTTCTGATCACTCATCACCTAGAACTACAATCATTCGGCCATTATCATCAAATATCAAATCTTCCATCCTCGGTGTCATATCTCATTTCTTCTCAACATCTTTCATATTGTTTTCTAACAATGTTAATTCAGATATGTTTCGTTTCAACCCCTAAGGCTTGCATTTCTGAGTAGGCAATGTAGTAACCGAGCTTCTCGTTGTAAGTTTCTGTCAACGACCCACCACTGATGTCAGGATGACCTCACGTCATTGTTCGTAATGTGGCGGAGCTTGTGAACTAATTCCACAGGACTGTCATCAGAGAACGGCTGCCACGCCATTGGAGGCCAGAACCTCGTTAACACTCAAGGCTCGTGAAATCCACAAAGGCCTGAGGCAGACCTGGGAATCTGGATGGCCTCTCTTCAAGATTACAACGCCTCAAAGATGATTCAACGTTTCTTTTAACCATTAATTTCCCATTTGTTCATAAAAATTTCGGATTTTTAAAATTAAATTTAGATGTATTATGACAAATCTATAGAATATTTGAACAGAAGGTTTCTCCAAGGCCCTATTGCAGCTTGTCAGCTCGTAAATGATCTTTCCTGAAGCCTCACTAGAATCTGGGTCAGAAAAATCTGTCTATCTGCCCAATTTTGTTGAGTGGAAGAAAGAAACTTGGAAAATCCTTAGTTGGGGTCTGTTATTTCTCATAAAGTACAGAAAAATCCTTGGTTGGGGTCTTTCATTCCTCATAAAGTACAGAACCACGGAATAAGGTGGAGAAGGTACACTTCATGGAGGGATCTATGCTGCTCTAAACAGTGGCGCCATCTCTGACGAGGAAACCCAACTTATCGACAACGGGAGAAATGAGGGTAGAAGGTACTTCTAAGGCCCTATAACATTCAGTCAACTCGAGAATTATTTTGTTTTTACTGTTACCTACGTTTTCTTAAACAATCGGATAGTTGGGACAGCTATCATTTTGGCTTAAAAGTGTATAAACGTTTGCAGATAAAAATCCGTCTTCCAAAAAGATACTTCGGGATATTAAGGGTTAACTATCGACTTGGATTTTTACTTTTGTATGAAGAATTTGTGGGATACCTAATACTTGGTGGTCCCAGTTCAAACGGATTTCATTTTGTTTAGTTAAGTGACGAAAATTTGTGAAAATAGTTGAAAAACGTGGTAGCTGATTTCGGGAAGATTGATTGACACTGGGCTGAAAGCTGAATGTAGGAGCCTGAGAAACGTTCTGATTGGTGGAGCTCCAGGACGTAGTTATAGCGGAATGCAACAGATCGCGTTCACAATCGTTTGTTCCCAACCTCATCACAACAAGTCACCTTGTTTATCACATATTTTTCTCCTTGGTGCGTTACCGGCCGCATCTAAGTAATTAATTTGATAACATTTAGTTATATTCGCGATATGTACGAAAAAATCGAGCGATTTTCAATAATAGACTGGGTTTCAAACGTTTCTATGGGTGGCAGTTGTCAATTGAACATTTGAACAACTGGCGATAGGGACAACAACAATTGTAAGGGGAACTTGGAAAATACCCTTCGCCATGATTGGATTTTCTAAGTAATTTTTGCAAATCTAAATGTTGATGAAACGAAAAGTTATCAATTTCTGGTCAATAGAAAGGATTTGAAAAGAAGCGGTATGAAGAGTGTGGCCTCCCCCTCCCCTCCACTTCCGTAGTAGTTCCTCAATCCTAGCTGAAAGTAGATGGCGCAACTGAGGCAGCCTCAAAAATGCTTGCACACCATTTTAATGTTGGCTTTCTTCTCTGTTAACTTGTCTCCGTTACTCTGTGACACCAACTAACCCATCCTGCCATTTGAGCTGGTAGATCCATGGATGCCGGAATAAATTTCATCAAATTCATTCATTTTGTAGGGGACCATCTATATACTAATCTGTAACATCACTGAAAATTTCATTGAAATCGGATGGAAAATGTAGAATTTATGGCCGCTACAAGGAATTCACGTTTGCGCATGCGCAATGGCTACTATCAGACCGGAGGTGGTGATTTTCATAGGGGACCATCTAAATACTAATCTGTAACATCCCTGAAAATTTCATTGAAATCGGGTTGAAAATGTGGAAGTTATGGCCGTTACAAGGAAATTCACGTTTGCGCATGCGCAATGGCTACTATCGATCCGGAGGTGGTGATTTTCATAGGGGACCATCTAAATACTAATCTGTAACATCACTGAAAATTTCATTGAAATCGGGTTGAAAATGTGGAAGTTATGGCCGCTACAAGGAATTCACGTTTGCGCATGCGCAGTCGCTTCTATCAGTCCGGGGATGATGATTTTCATAGGGGACCGTCTACACACCAACCCGCACAATCCCTGAAAATTTCATCGAAATCGGACAGTAACTTCGTATAGTTATGCGCGTTACAAGGAATTCATCACAGACAGACAGACAGACACACAGACACGGAACCAAAATTGTTCAGAAAGTTCTAAAACGCAAAACGCGAGTGAAAATTTTGATTTTGAAGAACTTTTTTTTTTTCATCCTTGAAAAGTGAAAACAAAGCTTCCGCTACCTTGGTAGACTCGGAAGCAAAAACTACCTGAAAAACTTTACGTTGAGGGGGGCGTGGGAGTGTCACGCGCGTTTTTCAAGCGTTGAGTTTTTCTTAATGCATTTTAGATATGTTGCTAGGGATAATATAACTTTTGTATTATACCTAGGTACCCACGACTAAAGGTTCTGCACTAAATTTTGCTAAAACATGTTCCATATTTTTATAATTTACGCCGTAGGCTTTAACCCATTAACGCCCGAAACTTTTTTTCTCTATATATTTTGAAAGTGAATCTGATAATCCGACTCCAAATAGTCTTTAGAACACGGGAAAAATAATTTCAAAAATCTCCTGATCAAATTTCAAATAGGTAAATAAATTTTTTTAAAATAATAATTTAAAAAATCTCTTGCTCGAATTTCAAAAAACATTTTCAAATAAATAATTTTAAAAAAATCAAAAATCTGATCGAATTTCATGGGTTTACGTTGCCATATCGCGACGCTGGGCGCCATAAGAACTAATCTTTTCCCTTCAAAACTGAGTTTTTAATAGATCGTGTCGTGATTTCACCGGCTCTACTAGGGACGCACTAGGAACATTGGGTGCGGAATACGTCCAATATTAAGTAAGTAATTCATCAACTAATTTTCCCATTCATAATTAGTCAAAAATACCATCAAATGAGATAAAGTATCATTGCCCTAATGATGACCACGTGGGTATTTGGCCATTTCTAGCCAAGCCAAATACGTAATAGACTTGAAGATGACGAATCGTGCTTTGTGACCATCGAATGAAGTATGTGCCAAACCCACTTGGCAGACTACTTCGATTTACCGTTTATTTGGTAGGGTAATCGGTAGTTCTGATGACATCTAATCAGGCCATTCCCCTTTGAATTTGTAGATGACGTTTCGTGCCACACCCTCATGGCTGAAGATAAAACTATGATCAGACAGATCTGGAGAAAAGGATCCCCAGAATCCACGTCTTCTCAATGACTCTGGAAGGTGCACAGCAGCCTCCAAACAGAAAGGGCTTCTATGTTGCCATATGGCAACACTGGGCGATAATAGGTTAAAAAGATAGCATCCGGGGGGTCCAGGGGGCTATTTGTTGCAAATTATTCGTGAAATCACCCCAGAATGAGGTAGCTATACAGCTTATCCAACTTAGGGAATGTTTTCTTACTTGAAGGACTTTCAAACTGAATAGAACAGCAAAATCCGACATGCAGCACCTAGGCCCGTATTCACAAAAATCGCCAAAGTGAAACTTGAAGTCGCACTTCCGAAAGTTTTACTTTAGGCCAAAGTGAAACTTGAGGAGAAATCGCTATTCACAATCGTTTTTAGTGTAGCTGCTCTTAGGTCAGCTTTAAGTTCAACTGATAAGGAAGTTGAACTTCCGAAAGGGTAACACTTAGGGCAACTCGATCCTATTGACCAATGGGAATATTCAGTGATGATATTGATAAGCGGTTGGTGATCAACAAACGATCGTCCATCTCTTTGCTTCATTCCTTTCCAAAACATCTATTTTGGCGTTTTTATTGATTTGAATGCGCTAGTAGTGAACTGAAAGAGTGTCTAAAAGAAACAAAACTAATCATCGAAGAAACTATTCAATCGACGTCAGAAGTACACGTCTCCTTTCCGTAGATACTGCAAATATTCCATGTAGTCGTTTTCCATTTAAATCTGAACGGAAAAACTTCGTAAAACGGCTGTCGAAGCAAGCAAAATAGACGCACTTCTTGTCAAAAGCTGTACTAAGGGCCAGTAAAGTGTGGTAGGAGCCAAACTTACCCGGAAAGTGTAACTTGACGAAAGTTCAGCTTCGGTAAAGTGGAGCTGAAGTGACGCTTCTTCTAAAGTTCGGTTTGTGAATGGCGATTTCTCTAAAGTACGGCTCTAAGTGGAGATTTCAGGCTTCACTTAGTGAAAAGCCCCACTAAGTGCGTTTTGTGAATACGGCCCCTAGTGTTGAATGCTCTTCTATATTCTTGGAAGTGGAACCATTCTGTAATAATTTGAGGCTTCTCGAGAACCACGAGAATCTAGTTTCACGGTGTTGAACATGGAAGAGTCGCGTTTGTTGTGCTCAAGGCAATTGAGTTCGAGTCGTTAGAGGTCATCACCGGACCTCCGTCACGCCAATGGAAACGAGACCGTAAACTGAGAAACTACAAGGAACAAAAAATATTGGAACATCGAAGCAAAATGCAGTTGTTTCATAAGGGGCCATTTATAACACCTCAAATCGCACTTTCAAGATGTTTTCCAACCTCTACCACTCGAAAATTATAGTCATAAGCGTAACCTATAATACAAGATAATGACACATTCAACGGGTAAGAATTTAAACTGAAAACACACCAATTACCTATTTTATTTATACGGTTTAAAAAAGTCTTCGGGTATAACTTTGTTGGAAAAATTTCAGTTCAATTTGAACCCGTTTTTTTAAAGGGGTTATGTGTCATTTGTGAAACTTTCGGGAAAACGCAAAAAAATGTCCCAAGTCGTCAAAACGATGAAAACATCCCATTTTTTGAAATATTCCAATACAGTTAAATACTCTACAATCCTCCAGAATGTTTCAGATTTTTTCAGCAAGGGGAAGTCTATCAAATTGCAATTTGAAATGCTCTCACATACCCCCTTTAAAAAATATCGATTTTCAGGACTGAAATCATTTAAATAAACAGCTTTATTCATTGAATAAAACATATTTTGATGAAAATATGTACATAAAACATCATAACATAAAAGATGTATATGATCAGTTTATTCAAAATTAAAATCCAATCAACCAAAATCAAAATTTTTACGTTTCATACCTTCCTGAACAATTTTGGTTCCGTGTTTGTCTGTCTGTCTGTCATGAAATCCTTTCCACAGCCATAACTTCTACATTGCTCATCCGATTTTGATGAAATTTTCAGGGATTGTGCGGGTGGGGGTGTAGATGGCCCCCTATGAAAATCATTATCCCCGGATTGATAGTAGCCGCTGCACATGCGCAAACGTGGAATCCTTGCCACGGCCATAACTTCTATATTTCCCATCCGATTTGGATACAATTTTCAGGAATTATGCGAGTTGTGATGATGATGGTCACCTATGAAATTCATGGCCCCCAAATTGAAAGTATCTTATGCGCATGCGAAAACGTAAATCCTTGTAACAGCTATAACTTCTACATTTTGCAACAATATTCAGATATTGTGCACGTTGACGTGTAGATGGCTCATATAGCCCCTTTCAAAAGACATCGGAAATTTCAACCTGTTTTTTCTATGGGAAGCGTCAATGATACGAGGTTCCTTTTAATCGCAATCGATGCAACCAGGTATGGAGACCCAGAAAATATAAAAAAGTGAAAATGGCCAAAAATGTCACATAGTCCCTTTAAAAGGTTCATTTGTACACGTTGAATACCTATTTCTAAAATTCAAGTTAGGTAGTTCCGTATTCTGGTGAAAAATTTAACGCCTTATCAGATTTCATACAGTAATTTGAAGATTTTACAGCATTTTTGAGACCGTAAGGTCGATAGTAATCAGAAAATTTTGAGTAAAATCATTTGTTGGAAAAATTTTAGTTCAAATTTTTTACAAGTCGGATGTTTCCAAATTCCTGTCACTCAGGTGGAAAATTCTATATTTAACAAGTTTAGGTTTACCAAACATTAACAAACTAACAGATTTAGTTTTTTATGGTTGAATTTTCCCAAAATTAGTTACAATTTCTGGTAAGATATTTTGGATATAGTTTTTGATTTTATAATACTTAAATTTTAAGGATTTGTTAGCATTTTGGTTTTTTATTTTCAATATTAAACCTTTGGAATCGACGAAAAAAAAAAAATTTTAACACCCCCTCAAAAATTGATGGTTTACGTTTCAAGGTACGTAGGATCCAAAAATCGAATAAAACGCTGCAAATTATTACACAACGGTTTATTATTTTTTATTTTTCTATAAAGATCACTCGTCTGCAAAGCCACCAACCATCCAACATGAAGAAAAAACTTGATCGCATTTCGGTCAGCTTTAATTTGAACGGAGATTAGGCCTCCTTTTGCGATTCACACTCGTGTTTCTGATTTGTCCAAACTTTGAATTCTCGTAGTGAGCGAACAGTTTGTCCTTCAGAGCTCCGGGTGGTCTCAATAAATTTTAAAAATTCTATAGAATCTTAAATTGAAGGAAAAACAATACCTTTATATCAGAATATTTTGAGAGGGCGTTTTTAAAATTTCAAAATTGATTTTGGAACCCTTAGAACTGACCTACATCAACCAAAATCTTCGGGGCACAACTAGACTCCAAATGGAGCCTACATACCAAATTTCATCAAAATCAGTCAATACTAAGTGGCAAAAATGCAGCGTACGGCGGACGGCCGGCCAAATTTTTATTCGATTTTTGGATTCTACGTACCTTGAAACGTAAACCATCAAATTTTGAGGGGGTGTTACAATTTTTTTTTTCTTGGTCGATTCAAAAGGTTCATAATTGAAAATAATAAACCAAAATTTGGCCGTCCGTACGCCGTTCGCGGTACTTTCCCCACTTAGCATTGACCGATTTTGATGAAATTTGGTATGTAGGCTCCATTTGGGGTCTAGTTGTGCCCCGAAGATTTTGGTTGATGTAGGTCACTTCTAAGGGTTCCAAAATCAATTTTGAAATTTTGAAAACGCCCTAACTCAAAAAATTTTGATATAAAGGTATTGTTTTTCCTTCAATTTAAGATTCTATAGAATTTTTAGAATTTTTTGAGACCACCCGGAGCTCTGTAGGACAAACTGTTCGCTCACTACGAGAATTTAAAGTTTGGACGTACGATAAATCAGAAACACGAGTGTGAATTGCAAAAGAGGCCTAACCTCCGTTCAAATTAAAGCTGACCGAATTGCGATCAAGTTTTTTCTTCATGTTGGATGGTTGGTGGCTTTGCAGACGAGTGATCTATATAGAAAAATAAAAAATAATAAACCATTGTGTAATAATTTGCAGCGTTTTTGAGATAGAACAGGGCAAAAATATGTACAATGTGCAAATTGAGATTCAGTAATAGTAATAACGATTTATCCAAATGTACAAGAAACTAGGATAACTGATTGTGTAGGTCAACTAGGTACTATACTAGAAGCTGAATCAGTTTGAATAGGCGATACACAGCGGGCAGATGCGGTATTTTCAAGGGGTTTGCCGATGATGAAAATTATTCCCCCAATATTACTGGAGAAACTGAAGTGTTCAATACACTGCGAGTTCTGTACTTAATTTAGGTACCATCTTGACAAGCACAGCGATTTTGAAGCCCACGCGCAGTTTGGTGTTTAATACAACAGCTTAGCGAACTAGATGGACCAGATTTCTCATCTCTGAGCAGCACAGAAAAGCAGTATCAAGTATTTTTATAGCGGCAAATCGCATGTTGAATAAGCAGGCGCAATTGCTTACACGGACCAACTGGACCAAGGGAAACTGCACTAAAGATGGCGGGTTCCTTATTCACGCTAATGAGGAATTTCACCATGTCGGAATTTCCTATTTTTGACCACAAAATCGGATTCAGCACCTCTAAAAACCCCCTAAGGCGAATTTTCAGCCCGAACTTCCTAATTTACGAATAAACAAAACAGTGTAGAAAATACGAATGTTTAAAAAGAACCGGGAAAATGACGTCATGCTGGAATAGTTCATTTATGGCCGCTTGAAGCGCTGAGATCGAGAAATCCATAGTCCCCAGATGCAAAATTTCATGAAACAGTAAAGTTCGAAATCGAAAAACTGAAGAAAAAAATAGAAAAAGCGAGATGGGGAAAATTAGGTTTCCTCTGTTTTTGTTTGATAACTTTTCTCTTAGAAAACACGATTTCGTCGTCCGATTGGGCAACACTGGGAGGAGACGGCGATCCGAACAGCCCAATCAGCAAGCATTCCCGCTGCACGTCTGTTTTCCCGGTTAGTTTTGAAATTAAAAATTTTGATTGTCTCCTAAAAATAACAGGAGACTTATTTTCCGAAGTCAGCCCGATTTTCATCTATCCCACACCATTAACTATTCAGGAAAAATGCAAACAGAAATCGGTGAAATTCCTCATTTATTGTACTTGCTGTGGTTAAGGCGGTAGTTTAGAATTAAGGCTCATTTTCTATTGATTTGGGTAATCAGTTGATGAGTTCAGCTATTCAAATCCTCATAAGTACTTAATAATGCAGTTTCTTTCTGACTCTGATCGTGACGTCATGTTCGCATACTAGACAGGATATTTGATGAAGCCATTCATAACTACACATTTCCTGTTACTTTTTCCAGCTAGATATAGCAAGAAAATCAGTTTTGTTGTCTCTTATTTTATGAAGTCTCATCCACGTAGAAGAGATACTCGTAGATAGCATGTTACTTTTTCTTTACGCCGTTTTTCATCCCACGTTGTTGGTTCTACAACAATTACTATCAGTCCTGGAGCCGAGGCCGAAAATCGCACTTCATTTAGGGATACGATTTGACGACAAATTATGAAAATCTTGTCCATTCTGAGAGAGAAAATTCAAGTCTGCCATTCCAAAATGGTTGCTTTCAAAAGTGGCGGCCATGTGAAATGTTCAAAAATCGCGAAAAACCATCATATCTCCGGGATGGATGAAAACTCCGTGAATGATAGATTAGATCCAAACATGGATGTTTTCATCAGTCAGCCACTCTTCAACGGCTGTTAACCCTCGGCAGACTCAATTTTAAAAACCGTACACTTTTGGTGCAAAAATCCACAACGTTTGGGACGTCCCAAATTTTTACAGCTGGATTTTAAAAGTCTACTTACGGGTTTGAGACTTGTCTGCCAATCCTAAGCAACTGTAAAGTCGTGGCAGAATTAAATTGAAAAATTGTCAAATTTGATTTAAAATTGGACAATTTTGGGATGATTCACATTTCAACACGTTGAAGTATGAGTGGTAGGTAAACAATAGAGCGTGGTCTGCCTTCAGTAACTCATTGCTTATATCAGGCAGACTTGGTTCTTTGGTTCTTTTTTTATTCGACGCGGAAAACTATATAGTTCACTACGTCGCCGGAATTTTGAATTTTAGGGGGGAAAGGGGGGGTTAATGCTCAAACAACGTGCGTTCGCGGGCATAATCCTATAAAATTTGCCCAGGCCTCAATTTCCAACCGTTTTGAGTATTTCTTTTCTTTTTTTCGACTCATAAATCTTCCGAATCGCACACTATTTCACCAGAGTATCAAAATTCGTAAGAGGAGGGGGAGAGTGGGGGATAATATTCACAAAATATCCGATTTTTCAATATTTCGGGTTACTTTATAGCTTACTTATTGTATCCAAGCTTTGAAATTGAGGACAAATTCTCATTATACCTCTGGATTGTCATGAATTGTTCTCTGTCCCACCATGGAACTAATAGTGGTACCACCATGGTGCCAGGGCACCATAAACAGCACATTTCATGGGTTTTTAAAAGTTTTTTTTTGTGTTTCACCTTGAATACGGAATTTGCCTCAATTTTAGATTCTGAAATTTCAAGTCAAATCCTATAATAGGGCCCTATAGATATTCCTATAGATTCCTATAAAATATTCCTATAGATAAAATATTCCCCATTGGGGAATTTGCCTCAATTTTAGGTTCTGGAATTTCAAGTCAAATCCTATAATAGGGCCCTATAGATATTCCTATAGATTCCTATAAAATATTCCTATAGATAAAATATTCCCCATTGTGGAATTTGCCTCAATTTTAGGTTCTGGAATTTCAAGTCAAATCCTATAATAGGGCCCTATAGATATTCCTATAGATTCCTATAGTCGGTGAACTTCAGCCAGAGACCATCGTTAATAAGATGATGGAGACAAAGGAGAACTGGGATGCCATCAATACCTACGTCATCGCAGTTCTCAAAGAGAAGGAAAGAAATAGGGATTGGGAAGGCCTAACATCATAAACGCCCCATCCCCTATCGAAGCCAAGGAGGAGCCTAAAGACATTAGGCCTCACGAAGAGGAAGCCAGCAACAGCCGGGCTGAAAAAGGGGCTGTCCCGGACGTAATGCATCAACTTGTAGTCCCGGGGCAGTCCGACGAACAGAGGAGGTTTTAGTGGGTAACCAGTTGCCTTATAGCGGTCCGGACCCCCACGAGAACTGCGATGACGTAGGTATTGATGGCATCCCAGTTCTCCTTTGTCTCCATCATCTTATTAACGATGGTCTCTGGCTAAGTTTCACGACTATAGGATCTATAGGAATATCTATGGCCCTATTAAGGATTTGACTTGAAATCCAGAACCTAAAATTGAGGCAATTCCACAATGGGGAATTTTTATCTATAGGAATATTTTATAGATCTATAGATATCTATAGGGCCCTTTATAGGATTTGACTTGAAATTCCAGAACCTAAAATTGAGGCAAATTCCCCAATGGGGAATATTTTATCTATAGGAATATTTTATAGGAATCTATAGGAATATTATAGGGCCCTATTATAGGATTTGACTTGAAATTTCAGAATCTAAAATTGAGGCAAATTCCGTATTCAAATGGAAACACAAAAAAAAACTTTTTAAAAACCCCATGAAATGTGCTGTTTTATGGTGCCCTGGCACAGGTGTACCACTATTAGTTCCATGGTGGGACAGAGAACATTCATGACAATCCAGAGGTATAATGAGAATTTGTCCTCAATTTCAAGCTTGGATACAATAAGTAAGCTATAAAGTAACCCGAAAATATTGAAAAATCGGATATTTTGTGAATATTATCCCCCACTCTCCCCTCCTCTTACGAATTTTGATACTCTGGTGAAATAGTGTGCGATTCGGAAGATTTATGAGTCGAAAAAAAGAAAAGAATACTCAAAACGGTTGAAATTGAGGCCTGGGCAAATTTTATAGGATTATGCCCGCGAACGCACGTTGTTTGAGCATTAACCCCCCCTTTCCCCCCTAAAATTCAAAATTCCGGCGACGTAGTGAATATATAGTTTTCCGCGTCGAATAAAAAAAGAACCAAAGAACCAAGTCTGCCTGATATACAATGAGTTACTGAAGGCAGACCACGCTCTATTGTTTACCTACCACATACTTCAACGTGTTGAATGTGAATCATCCCAAAATTGTCCAATTTTAAATCAATTTGACATTTTTCAATTTATTCTGCCACGACTTTACAGTTGCTTAGGATTGGCAGACAAGTCTCAAACCCGTAAGTAGACTTTTAAATCCAGCTGTAAAATTTGGGACGTCCCAAACGTTGTGGATTTTTGCACCAAAAGTGTACGGTTTTTTAAAATTGAGTCTGCCGAGGGTTAACAGCCGTTGAAGAGTGGCTGACTGATGAAAACATCCATGTTTGGATCTAATCTATCATTCACGGAGTTTTCATCCATCCCGGAGATATGATGGTTTTTCGCGATTTTTGAACATTTCACATGCCGCCACTTTTGAAAGCAACCATTTGGAATGGCAGACTTGAATTTTCTCTCTCAGAATGGACAAGATTTTCATAATTTGTCGTCAAATCGTATCCCTAAATGAAGTGCGATTTTCGGCCTCGGCTCCAGGACTGATAGTAATTGTTGTAGAACCAACAACGTGGGATGAAAACGGCGTAAAGAAAAAGTACATGCTATCTACGAGTATCTCTTCTACGTGGATGAGACTTCATAAAATAAGAGACAACAAAACTGATTTTCTTGCTATATCTAGCTGGAAAAAGTAACAGGAAATGTGTAGTTATGAATGGCTTCATCAAATATCCTGTCTAGTATGCGAACATGACGTCACGATCAGAGTCAGAAAGAACTGCATTATTAGTACTTATGAGGATTTGAATAGCTGACTCATCAACTGATTACCCAAATCAATAGAAAATGAGCCTTAATTCTAAACTACCGCCTTAACCACAGCAAGTACAATAAATGAGGAATTTCACCGATTTCTGTTTGCATTTTTCCTGAATAGTTAATGGTGTGGGATAGATGAAAATCGGGCTGACTTCGAAAATAAGTCTCCTGTTTTTTTAGGACAATCAAAATTTTTAATTTCAAAACTAACCGGGAAAACAGACGTGCAGCGGGAATGCTTGCTGATTGGGCTGTTCGGATCGCCGTCTCCTCCCAGTGTTGCCCAATCGGACGACGAAATCGTGTTTTCTAAGAGAAAAGTTATCAAACAAAACAGAGGAAACCTAATTTTCCCCATCTCGCTTTTCTATTTTTTTCTTCAGTTTTTCGATTTCGAACTTTACTGTTTCATGAAATTTTGCATCTGGGGACTATGGATTTCTCGATCTCAGCGCTTCAAGCGGCCATAAATGAACTATTCCAGCATGACGTCATTTCCCGGTTCTTTTTAAACATTCGTATTTTCTACACTGTTTTGTTTATTCGTAAATTAGGAAGTTCGGGCTGAAAAATTCGCCTTAGGGGGTTTAGAGGTGCTGAATCCGATTTTGTGGTCAAAAATAGGAAATTCCGACATGGTGAAATCCTCATTAGCGTGAATAAGAACCCGCCATCTTTAGTGCAGTTTCCCTTGGTCCAGTTGGTCCGTGTAAGCAATTGCGCCTGCTTATTCAACATGCGATTTGCCGCTATAAAAATACTTGATACTGCTTTTCTGTGCTGCTCAGAGATGAGAAATCTGGTCCATCTAGTTCGCTAAGCTGTTGTATTAAACACCAAACTGCGCGTGGGCTTCAAAATCGCTGTGCTTGTCAAGATGGTACCTAAATTAAGTACAGAACTCGCAGTGTATTGAACACTTCAGTTTCTCCAGTAATATTGGGGGAATAATTTCATCATCGGCAAACCCTTGAAATACCGCATCTGCCCGCTGTGTATCGCCTATTCAAACTGATTCAGCTTCTAGTATAGTACCTAGTTGACCTACACAATCAGTATCCTAGTTTCTTGTACATTTGGATAAATCGTTATTACTATTACTGAATCTCAATTTGCACATTGTACATATTTTTGACCTGTTCTATCTCAAAAACGCTGCAAATTATTACACAATGGTTATTATTTTTTATTTTTCTATATAGATCACTCGTCTGCAAAGCCACCAACCATCCAACATGAAGAAAAAACTTGATCGCAATTCGGTCAGCTTTAATTTGAACGGAGGTTAGGCCTCTTTTGCAATTCACACTCGTGTTTCTGATTTATCGTACGTCCAAACTTTAAATTCTCGTAGTGAGCGAACAGTTTGTCCTACAGAGCTCCGGGTGGTCTCAAAAAATTCTAAAAATTCTATAGAATCTTAAATTGAAGGAAAAACAATACCTTTATATCAAAATTTTTGAGTTAGGGCGTTTTTCAAAATTTCAAAATTGATTTTGGAACCCTTAGAAGTGACCTACATCAACCAAAATCTTCGGGGCACAACTAGACCCCAAATGGAGCCTACATACCAAATTTCATCAAAATCGGTCAATGCTAAGTGGGGAAAGTACCGCGAACGGCGTACGACGGCCAAATTTTGGTTTATTATTTTCAATTATGAACCTTTTGAATCGACCAAGAAAAAAAAAATTGTAACACCCCCTCAAAATTTGATGGTTTACGTTTCAAGGTACGTAGAATCCAAAAATCGAATAAAAATTTGGCCGGCCGTCCGCCGTACGCTGCATTTTTGCCACTTAGTATTGACTGATTTTGATGAAATTTGGTATGTAGGCTCCATTTGGAGTCTAGTTGTGCCCCGAAGATTTTGGTTGATGTAGGTCAGTTCTAAGGGTTCCAAAATCAATTTTGAAATTTTAAAAACGCCCTCTCAAAATATTCTGATATAAAGGTATTGTTTTTTCCTTCAATTTAAGATTCTATAGAATTTTTAAAATTTATTGAGACCACCCGGAGCTCTGAAGGACAAACTGTTCGCTCACTACGAGAATTCAAAGTTTGGACAAATCAGAAACACGAGTGTGAATCGCAAAAGGAGGCCTAATCTCCGTTCAAATTAAAGCTGACCGAAATGCGATCAAGTTTTTCTTCATGTTGGATGGTTGGTGGCTTGCAGACGAGTGATCTTTTATAGAAAATAAAAATAATAAACCGTTGTGTAATAATTTGCAGCGTTTTATTCGATTTTTGGATCCTACGTACCTTGAAACGTAAACCATCAATTTTTGAGGGGGTGTTAAAATTTTTTTTTTTTCGTCGATTCCAAAGGTTTAATATTGAAAATAAAAACCAAAATGCTAACAAATCCTTAAAATTAAGTATTATAAAATCAAAAACTATATCCAAAATATCTTACCAGAAATTGTAACTAATTTTGGGAAAATTCAACCATAAAAACTAAATCTGTTAGTTTGTTAATGTTTGGTAAACCTAAACTTGTTAAATATAGAATTTTCCACCTGAGTGACAGGAATTTGGAAACATCCGACTTGTAAAAAATTTGAACTAAAATTTTTCCAACAAATGATTTTACTCAAATTTTCTGATTACTATCGACCTTACGGTCTCAAAAATGCTGTAAAATCTTCAAATTACTGTATGAAATCTGATAAGGCGTTAAATTTTTCACCAGGAATACGGAACTACCTAACTTGAATTTTAGAAATAGGTATTCAACGTGTACAAATGAACCTTTTAAAGGGACTATGTGACATTTTTGGCCATTTTCACTTTTTATATTTTCTGGGTCTCCATACCTGGTTGCATCGATTGCGATTAAAAAGAAACCTCGTATCATTGACGCTTCCCATAGAAAAAACAGTTGAAATTTCCGATGTCTTTGAAAGGGGCTATATGAGCCATCTACACGTCAACGTGCACAATATCTGAATATTGTTGCAAAATGTAGAAGTTATAGCTGTTACAAGGATTACGTTTTCGCATGCGCATAAGATACTTTCAATTTGGGGGCCATGAATTTCATAGGTGACCATCATCATCACAACTCGCATAATTCCTGAAAATTGTATCCAAATCGGATGGGAAATATAAAGTTATGGCCGTGGCAAGGATTCCACGTTTGCGCATGTGCAGCGGCTACTATCAATCCGGGGATAATGATTTTCATAGGGGGCCATCTACACCCCCACCCGCACAATCCCTGAAAATTTCATCAAAATCGGATGAGCAATGTAGAAGTTATGGCTGTGGAAGGATTTCATGACAGACAGACAGACAAACACGGAACCAAAATTGTTCAGAAGGTATGAAACGTAAAATTTTGATTTTGGTTGATTGGATTTAATTTTGAATAAACTGATCATATACATCTTTGTTTTTTTATGATGTTTATGTACATTTTTCATCAAAATATGTTTTATTCAATGAATAAAGCTGTTTATTTAAATGATTTCAGTCCTGAAAATCGATATTTTTTAAGGGGGTATGTGAGAGCATTTCAAATTGCAATTTGATAGACTTCCCCTTGCTGAAAAAATCTGAAACATTCTGGAGGATTGTAGAGTATTTAACTGTATTGGAATATTTCAAAAAATGGGATGTTTTCATCGTTTTGACGACTGGGACATTTTTTTGCGTTTCCCGAAAGTTTCACAATGACACATAACCCCTTTAAAAAAACGGGTTTCAAATTGAACTGAAATTTTTCAACAAAGTTATACCCGAAGACTTTTTTAAACCGTATAAATAAATAGGTAATGGTGTGTTTTCAGTTTAAATTCTTACCCGTTAATGTGTCATTATCTTTGTATTATAGGTTACGCTTAGACTATAATTTTCGAGTGGTAGAGTTGGAAAACATCTTGAAAGTGCGATTTGAGGTGTTATAAATGGCCCCTTATGAACAACTGCATTTTGCTTCGATGTTCCAATTTTTTTGTTCCTTGTAGTTTCTCAGTTTACGGTCCGTTCCCATTGGCGTGACGGAGGTCCGGTGATGACCTCTAACGACTCGAACTCAATTGCCTTGAGCACAACAAACGCGACTCTTCATGTTCAACACCGTGAAACTAGATTCCGTGGTTCTCGAGAAGCCTCAAATTATTACAGAATGTTCCACTTCCAAGAATATAGAAGAGCATTCAACACTAGGGGCCGTATTTCACAAAACGCACTTAGTGGGGCTTTTTCACTAAGTGAAGCCTGAAATCTCCACTTAGAGCCGTACTTTAGAGAAATCGCCATTCACAAACCGAACTTTAGAAGAAGCGTCACTTCAGCTCCACTTACCGAAGCTGAACTTTCGTCAAGTTACACTTTCCGGGTAAGTTTGGCTCCTACCAACTTTACTGCGCCCTTAGTACAGCTTTTGACAAGAAGTGCGTCTATTTTGCTTGCTTCGACAGCCGGTTTTACGAAGTTTTTCCGTTCAGATTTAAATGGAAAACGACTACATGGATATTTGCAGTATCTACGGAAAGGAGACGTGTAACTTCTGACGTCGATTGAATAGTTCTTCGATGATTAGTTTTTTTCTTTTTAGACACTCTTTCAGTTCACTACTAGCGCATTCAATCAATAAAAACGCCAAAATAGATGTTTTGGAAAGGAATGAAGCAAAGAGATGGACGATCGTTTGTTGATCACCAACCGCTTATCAATATCATCACTGAATATTCCCATTGGTCATAGGATCGAGTTGCCCTAAGTGTTACCCTTTCGGAAGTTCAACTTCCTTATCAGTTGAACTTAAAGCTGACCTAAGAGCAGCTACACTAAAAACGATTGTGAATAGCGATTTCTCCTCAAGTTTCACTTGGCCTAAAGTAAAACTTTCGGAAGTGCGACTTCAAGTTTTCACTTTGGCGATTTTTGTGAATACGGGCCTAGGTGCTGCATGTCGGATTTTGCTGTTCTATTCAGTTTGAAGTCCTTCAAGTAAGAAAACATTCCCTAAGTTGGATAGCTGTATAGCTACCTCATTCTGGGGTGATTTCACGAATAATTTGCAACAAATAGCCCCCTGGACCCCCCGGATGCTATCTTTTTAACCTATTATCGCCCAGTGTTGCCATATGGCAACATAGAAGCCCTTTCTGTTTGGAGGCTGCTGTGCACCTTCCAGAGTCATTGAGAAGACGTGGATTCTGGGGATCCTTTT